>JASTWF010000029.1:6492917-6860417 GCA_030390025.1 Squalus acanthias | reverse complement strand
GACAGATAGAGAGATAGATAGAGAGATAGATAGAGAGATAGATAGAGAGATAGAGAGATAGATAGAGATATAGAGAGATTGATAGAGAGATAGAGAGATAGATAGATAGAGAGATAGAGAGATAGAGAGACAGACAGATTGACAGATAGATAGATGGACAGACTTGATAGATAGATAGATAGATAGACAGACAGCCAGCCAGATAGAGTGATAGATAGATAGATAGATAGATGGATAGATAGACAGACAGACAGATAGATAGATAGATAGATAGTTAGATAGATAGATAGATAGATAGATAGTTAGACAGAGATACAGACAGATAGATAGATATATAGATAGATAGACTGACAGACAGATAAATAGATAGATAGATAGATAGATAGATAGATAGATAGATAGATAGATAGAGAGATAGACAGACAGACAGACTTGATATATAGCTAGATAGATAGATAGATAGATAGATAGATAGATAGATAGATAGATAGATAGATAGATAGATAGATAGATAGATAGATAGATAGATAGAGAGACAGACAGATTGATAGATGGACTGACTTGATAGATAGATAGATAGACAGACAGACAGACTGATAGATAGAGAGATAGACAGACAGACAGACAGACGTGATAGATGGATAGATAGATAGACAGACAGACAGGTAGATATATAGATAGATACATAAAAAGATATATAGACAGACAGACAGACTTGATAGATAGATAGATAGATAGACTGACAGACAGATAGATAAATAGATAGATAGATAGATAGATAGATAGATAGATAGAAGATAGACATATATATATATCGATAGATAGAAAAACAGACAGTCAGATAGATAGATAGATAGATAGATAGATAGATAGATAGATAGATAGATAGATAGATAGATAGATAGATAGATAGATAGATAGATAGATAGTTTAACGAAGAGACAGATTTGATAGATAGATAGTGAGACAGACTTGCATTTCTTTATCGCCTTTCCTGACCACCGGACTTCTCAAAGCGCTTTACAGCCAATGAATACTTTTGACGTGTAGTCACTGTTGTAAAGTGGGAAATGCGGCAGCCAATATGCGCACAGCAACCTCCCAAAAACAGCATTGTGAAAATGACCAGATAATCTGTTTTTGTTGGGCTGGTTGTGGGATAAATATTGTCCCGGGACACGGGGGAGAATTTCCCTGCTCTTCTTCGAAATAGTGCCATGGGACCTTTTAGGTCCACCTGAGAGAGCAGACAGGATCTCGGTTTAACCTCTCATCTGAAAAACGGCACCTCCGACAATGCAGCACTTCCTCAGCATTGCACTGCAGTGTTAGTCTAGCTTTATGTGCACAAGCCCCTGAAGTGGGAATTGAACCCACTGAGCCACAGCTGACACACAGTGGATAGACAGACTGACAGACACAAATGCAGACCGATAGACAAACATGCAGATAATTTTGTCTTGACAATAGTGTAAGATCTTTATGTAAGACTTACCTCTCACGAATTTCCTTTACATTCATTTTAATGGCTAGCGACAACCAGTGTCGTTATAGGAACATCGGCCCATCCGATATCGTCTGGTTTAGCGCTTTGCCGAAAGTTACAAGTTGCCCCACTATTCAATGACTGAAAGCGGGCAGGGTGCTACTGGCCATTTCATATCCAGGAGCAAAAGAGAAAATTCCGGTATTATTGCCAATACTGATTTTTTACATTTTCTCCCTCTTCCTCTCGAGAAGGTATTGTGTCCTTGATGACTTTTCAGAGGACAGGTACCTCATGTGTCACACGTGCTTTCAGAATATTCTCCTTTGCTCTAATTTGCCCCTACCGTTTCACAGCCCAGATATGTCCTGCCATGAAATAGACGATTCAGCCTTCTCTCGGTCTCAGCTGTTTGCTGCTGTATTTGAAAAGTGAATCCCCAGACCCACTCTCTCCTCGGTGTCTTCCTCTGATTTGTTTTATTCCTTTATGAGATGTGGGCGTCGCTTGCAAGGCCAGCATTTATTGCCCATCCCTAGTTGCCCTTGAGAAGGTGGTGGTGAGCCACCTTCTTGAACTGCTGCAGTCCATGTTGTGAAGGTACTCCCACAGTGCTGTTACGAAGAGAGTTCCAGGATGTTGACCCAGCGACGATGAAGCATCGACGATATACTTCTAAGTCAGTATGGTGTGTGACTTGGAGGGGAACTTGGAGGTGGTGTTGTTCCCATGCGCCTGCTGCCCTTGTCCTTCTAGATGGAAGAGATCGCGGGTTTGCGAGGTGCTCTCGAAGAAGTCTTGGCGAGTTACTGCAGTGCATCTTGTAGATGGTACACACTGTAGCCACGGTACGCCGGTGGTGGAGTTTGTGAATGTATAAGGTGCTGGATGGGGTGCCAATCAAGGGGCTGCTTTGTCCTGGATGGTTTCGAGCTTCTTGAGTGTTGTTGGAGCTGCACCCATCCAGACAAATGGAAAGTATTCCATTGCACTTCTGACTTGTGCCTTGTAGATTGTGGAAAGGCTTTGGGGAGTCAGGAGGTGAGATACTCGCCGCATAATACCTACTGATTTCCTCTTTAGTTAGAATGATATCCTCTGAGAGTGATTTTCACTGTCTCCTGTTTCGACCCATCTCACTGCTGATGTTTATTATGAAATATCTAATTGATGTTTTTAATTCACTTTTGTTCTCTGCCTCTGCATCTAATTTCAGTTAAAATTTTAACCAAATCCGCCCGGCGCCATCCAGGCGAGTTGGGGCCGGTCACCCGTTTTACAGCCCGCTCGATTTTGCTCTGCATTGACTTCAATATCCCGGACAATTGGACGGTGAGTGAAACAGGTGTCCGACCCGAACCCGCCCCATTCCCGCTCGTCGGGTTAGTTTACATTCCGGGTTTGTACAGATCCTTGCTAGGTTTGGGTACCATGGCCCATTCGGAAATTAACCAGTCAGCAGGTGTAAAAGGTCATTCTGCTGTGGCACCTAACATGGCTGAACCATCCTTTTACTCGTCAAACATTCGAACAGGCACTTTCCAGCAGAAGACATTGCAGAGTGATCAGGAGCACGACCCAGGAGATTACCCCACCATATCCCAGATTCACTGATCAGGGGCAGGACCCTTACGATTGCCCCACCATATCCCAGATTCACTGATCAGGGGCAGGACCCTTACGATTACCCCACCATATCCCAGATTCACTGATCAGGGGCAGGACCCTTACGATTGCCCCACCATATCCCAGAGTCACTGATCAGGAGCAGGACCCAGGCGATTACACCCACCATATCCCAGATTCACTGATCAGGAGCAGGACCCAGGCGATTACCCCACCATATCCCAGATTCACTGATCAGGGGCAGGACCCAGGCGATTGCCCCACCATATCCCAGAGTCACTGATCAGGAGCAGGACCCAGGCGATTACACCCACCATATCCCAGAATCACTGATCAGGAGCAGGACCCAGGCGATTACCCCACCATATCCCAGATTCACTGATCAGGGGCAGGACCCAGGCGATTGCCCCACCATATCCCAGAGTCACTGATCAGGAGCAGGACCCAGGCGATTACACCCACCATATCCCAGATTCACTGATCAGGAGCAGGACCCAGGCGATTACCCCACCATATCCCAGATTCACTGATCAGGGGCAGGACCCAGGCGATTGCCCCACCATATCCCAGAGTCACTGATCAGGAGCAGGACCCAGGCGATTACACCCACCATATCCCAGATTCACTGATCAGGAGCAGGACCCAGGCGATTACCCCACCATATCCCAGATTCACTGATCGGGAGCAGGACCCAGGCGATTGCCCACCATATCCCAGATTCACTGATCAGGAGCAGGACCCAGGCGATTGCCCCACCATATCCCAGATTCACTGATCAGGAGCAGGACCCAGGCGATTGCCCCACCATATCCCAAATTCACTGATCAGGAGCAGGACCCAGGCGATTATCCGCAACATATCCCAGGGTCACTGACCAGGACCAGGACCCAGGCGATTACCCCACCATATCCCAGATTCACTGATCAGGAGCAGGACCCAGGCGATTGCCCCACCATATCCCAGAGTCACTGACCAGGAGCAGGACCCAGGCGATTACCCCACCATATCCCAGGGTCCCTGATCAGGAGCAGAACGCATGTGGACAGTGGTCAATAGAAAAGTTGAGAGATAACATAAAGCTAATGGAAAGATCATACAAAAGTGTAAATAATAGTGTTGATCTAGGGACTGTCAGAGATATGAAGAACAGCAAAGGAAGACAAAAAGACAGTCGGAGCTGCAAAGAGAGAATATGAAAAAAAAATTGCAAGGGATATTAAGAGTAATACAAAATGAATGTTTTTTCAATTAAGTAAGCAAAAAAGCATTGAAGGGTAGTGTGCGCCCTTCAAAAACAGATACGGGTGATATTGCAAATGAAAATAAGGAAATAGGAGACTTCTTGGCTAATTACATTGTGTCAGCGTTCACAGTTGAGGAAGATGATAATATACCTGAAATGCAGGGAAATTAGTAATAAATTAAGGACTGTAACTCACTGAAGTTAATGTAAGCAAGAAAAAATTATTAGCAAATATTGTGGAAGGAAAGACTGATAATCTCCAGGACCAGATGGTTTCCAATCCAGGGTTTTAAAGGAAGTAATGAGGAAACTGCACATGCTTTCACTGTAATCTTCCGAAGCTCTCTCGAGTTAGGAATTGTCCCGTTAGGTTGCAAAATTACAAATGTAATCGTTATTTAGGAAAGGTGAGAGAGACAGAGAGTTACCAGGAAATTATAGACCAGATAGTCTAACATTTACTTTTTGGGAAGTTAATCAACAAAACTGTCCAATTATTGGGTATTAAGTGATACGGAACCAAGGGAGATGAATGGAGTTTGGATACAGATAGCCATGGTCTCATTAAATGCAGAGCAGGCTCGAAGTTCTGAATGCAACACTCCTGTTCCTATGTTCCTATATTCATATCAACACCCCAACAATATCCCAGGGTCAAGGATTAGCATCAGGACTCAGGGGAGTACATTTCCAGCATATCCCAGGGTCACAGATCAGGACCAGGATCAAGGGGATTACAGCCTCAGCATATTCCAGAGACACAAATGAGGAGCAGAGCACAGGGAATTACCTCTCCCATATCCATCGGTCACCGATCAGGAGCAGTTCAAGGGGGTTACACCCTCAGCGTATCTCAGGGTCACTGATCAGGAGCAAGATCAAGGGGATCAACCCCACCATATCCCAGATTCACTCATGAGGAGCAGGAGCAAGGGAATCAACCCCACCATATCCCAGAGTCACTGATCAGGAGCAGGACCAAGGGAATCAACACCACCATATCCCAGAGTCACTGATCAGGAGCAGGACCAAGGGAATCAACCCCACCATATCCCAGCGTCACTGATCAGGAGCAGGACCAAGGGGATCATTCCCACCATATCCCAGAGTCACTGATCAGCAGCAGCATCAAGGGGGTCACCTCCTCAGTATATCCCAGGGTCACTGATCAGGAGCAGGATCATGGGGGTTACATCCTCAGCATATCCCAGCATCGCTGATTCGGAGCAGGTTCATTGGGGGTTATACCCTTAGCATGTCTCAGGTTCCCTGATCAGGAGCAGGAGCCAGGGGTATTAAATCCACCATATCGCAGAATCACTGATCAGAAGCAGGATCAAGGGGAATACACCCTCAGCACATTCCAGAGTCACTGATCAGGAGCAGGACCAAGGGGTTGCACCCTCAGCATATCTCGGGGCCACTGATCAGGAGCAGATAAAGGGGGTTGCACCCTCAGCATATCTCGGGGCCACTGATCAGGAGCCAGGATGATCAAACCCACCATATCCCAGAGTCAATGAACAGAAGCAAGACCAAAGGGATTACACCCTTAGCATAACCCAGGTTCACTGATCATAAGAACATAAGAAATAAAAGCAGGAATAGGCCATACAGCCCCTCGAGCCTGCTCTGCCAGTCAATAAGTTCATGGCTGATCATCGACCTCAACTCCAATTTCGCGCCCAATCTCCATATCCCTTGATTTACCCTAGAGTCCAAAAATCTAACTATCTTAGCATTTAATATACTCAAAGACTTAGCATTCACAGCCCTCTGGGGCAGAGATTCCAAAGATGCACAACCATCTGAGTGAAGAAATTCCTCCTCATCTCGATCTTAAATGGCCTTTCCCTTATCGTGAAACTATACCCCCTAGTTCTACAGACTCCAGCCATGGGATACAATCTCTCAGCATCTATCCTGTCAATCCGCTTCAGAATCTTGTATGTTTCAACGTGATCACCTCTCATTCTTCTAAACTCCAGAGAGTATAGGCCCATTCTACACAATCTCTCATCATCGGACAGCCCTCTCATCACAGGAATCAATTTAGTGAACCTTCGCTGCACTGCCTCTAAGGCAAGTATATCCTTCCTTAGGTAAGGAGCCCAAAACTGTGCACTTTACTCCAGGTGTGGTCTTACCAAGGCTCTTTACAATTGTAGCAAGACTTCCTTACTATTATACTCCAACCCGCTTGCAATAAAGGCCAACATACCATTTGCCTTCCTAATTGCTTGCTGTACCTGCATGCTAGCTTTCTGTGTTTCTTGCACGAGGACACCCAAATCTCTCTGAACAGCAACATTTAAAAGATTCTCACCATTTAAAAAATATTGTTTTTCTATTCTTCCTAACAAAGTGAATAACCTCAGATTTCCCTTACATTATACACCATCTGCCAACTTACTGTCCACTCACTTAGTCTATCTATATCCCTTTGCAGACTCATTGTGTTTTCCTCACAGCTTACTGCCCCACCTAGCTTTGTATCATCAGCAAACTTTAATACATTACACTCGGTCCCTTCATCTTGGACCCCTATTCCAAATCATTGATTTAGATTGTGAATAGGTGAGGCCCAAGGACTGATCCTTGCGGTACCCAACTAGTTACAGCCTGCCAACTAGAAAAAGATTCGTTTATCCCTACTCTCTGTTTTCTGTCCGTTAATCAATCCTCTATCCATGCTACTATATTACCCCCAACCCCACGGGCCCTAATCTTGTGTAATAACCTTTTATGTGGTACCTTATCGAATGCCTTTTTAGAAATCCAAATATACTACATGCACTGGTTCTTCTTTATCTACTCTGCTTGTTTACATCCTCAAAAAACTCTAATAAATTTGTCAAACACGATTTCCCTTTAATGAAACCATGTTGACTCTGCCTGATCATGTTACGGCTATTTAAGTGCCCTGATACCACTTCCTTAACAATGGATTCCAGCATCTTCCCGACGACTGATGTCAGGCTAACTGGCCTGTGGTTCCCTCTTTTTTCTCTCCCATCTCCTTTCTTGACTAGCGGTGTTAGATTTGCGATCTTCCAATCCGCTGGGACCATTCAAGATTCGAGGGAATTTTGGAATTTCAAAACCAATGCATCCAGTATCTCTTCAGCCATCTCTTTTAGAACCCTAGGATGTCGGCCGTCAGGTCCAGGGGATTTGTCGGCTTTTAGTCCCATTGGTTGCTCCAGTACTTTTTCTCTACTTATATTAATTCTGTTAAGTTCCTCACCCTCATTGGACCCTTCGTTCCCCACCATTTTTGTTATGCTTTTTGTGTATTCCACTGTGAAGACAGATACAAAATATTTGTTTAACGTTTCTGCCATTTCCTGATTCCCCATAATAATTTATCCTGTCTCAGCTTCTAAGGGAACAACATTTACTTTTTCTATGATCTTCCTTTATGCAGACATGTAGGGCTCTTACAATCTGCTTTCATATTTCTTGCTAGTTTTCTCTCATATTCTATTGTTTCCCTTTTTATCAATTTTTTGGTCAACCTTTGCTGGTTTCTGAATCTCTCCCAATCCTCAGGCTTACTATTAATCTTTGCAAAATTATAAGCTTCTTCTTTAAATCTAATGCTATCCTTAACTTCTTTAGTTAGCCACGGTTGGATCACTTTTCCCGTGGAGTTTTTGTTTCTCAATGGAATGTATTTTTGTGGAGAATTATGAAATATGTATTTAAGTGCTAGCGACTGCTTATCTACCGCTATATATTTTAATGTATTTTTCCAATCTACCTAAGCCAAGTCGCCCCTCATACCTATGTAATTGGCTTTATTTAAGTTTAAGACTCTAGTTTCGGACTTCAGCAAGCCATTCTCAAAATTAACGAGAAATTCTAGAATATAATGTTTACTCTGCCCCAAAGGATCCTTTATTATGAGATTGCTAATTAACCCAATCTCATTACACAATACAATATCTAAAATAGCTTTTTCCCTGATTGGTTCCATGACATATTGTTCTAGGAAACTGTCCCGAATGCATTCCATGAACCCGTCCTCCAGACTACCTTTGCCAATTTAATTTGTCCAGTCTATTTGAAGATTAAAGACCCCCAAGATAATTGCATTATATTTGATGCTAAATCCTACTATTTCTTGATTAATATTCTGTCCAACGGTATAGCTGCTCTTAGGGAGCATCTATACTCATCCTACCAGTGTTTTCTGCCTCTTTTTATTTCTTATCTACACCCATACCGATTCTACTTCCTGATCTTCCGAGCCGAGATCCTTTCTCGATACTGTCCTTATGTCATCCTTTATTATCAGGACTACTTCCCCTCCTTATCCATTCTGCCTGTCTTTTCGAAACGTCAAGTACCCTGAAACATTTAGTTCCCAACCTTGGCCACATTGCAACCATGTCTCTGTAATGGCTATTAGATCAAACCCATTTATCTCTATTTGTGCCTCTAGTTCGTCTATATTGTTACGAATGCTTCGTGCATTCAGATAAAGTGCCTTTAATTTAAATGTTTTATAATTATTCCCTGCTTTGACCTTATTCTCTGCTGCACTGCTACCGTTAAACTCTCTGTCCCTTCCTGTCACACTCTGCTTATTTTACCCAATTCGCTATTGCCTTGACCATTCTCTTTAGATTTCTAAATTTCCCCTCACCTGTCCCCTACCCCCCTTTTTATTTCAAGCCCTATCTACAGCCCGAGTTATTTGATTCGCCAGGACGCTGGTCCCAGCCCGGTTTAGGTGAAGTCTGTCCTGACAGAACAGCTCCCACTTTCCACAGTAATGGTGCCAGTGCCCCATGCAGTGAAACCCCAGGGGAATGAAACCAACCATATCACAGAGTTCCTGGTTAGGAGCTGGAGTCGAGGGGATCAACCCCAACATATCATAGGGTCACTGATTGGAATAGTAACTGACTAGGCCCAGATTTGACCGTGGGACCTTCTGTCAGCACCATCGGGTTTTGTTGGCACCAGTCAGTGTGTTTACTCTTTGTTCGTCAGCAGAGACCATATTATATCAATGGAAATTACTGAATAAAGATAACAATTATGGGCCAAAAATTCGGCACTTGCCAGGTGAGTACGCACTGTGTACTCACCCGTAAGGGCACCTGAAGTGCCGGTTTCCTGCATGCACTGCGCGTGCGTGGGAAACAGGAACTTCCGGTCTCGTGAACGGAGCGGTTCAGAGGTGAACCGCGTGCGCGGGAGAGGCTGTGCACACGCAGAGAACTTAGGTTTTTTCTCAGGTTTCTCCGGGGGGGTAAGTATCGAAAAAGCTGCACTTTTACAAAGGAGGCGCAAGACCCGTTTTAAACAAGGTAAGTGGTTCATTAATTACAATTTAAACATTATTTTCAACAGTTTTATCTTTTTTAGATACTTTAAAGAAAGGTAAGTTTATTTTTAGCAATGTTAAAAAGTATTTAAATTTTTTCAAAAATTGAACTTTTTGTTTAATGTTGTTAATTTATTTAACCTATAATTATTTTAAAAATGTGATGGTTTTTTAAAATTTATTTGAAGTTTAGGTGTTGTTTTGGGGCTGATTTCAATTCATAGATTTGACAGGTCTTCCTTCAAATCTATGAATGAAAGATGGTCTGCTGCCATTGGCTCTCCATGGCCCATGTGATCCCAGGGGACGCAACCCACTAACTACGCCCCTGGGATACACAAGCACTGAGCGCCGGCAGCTACAGGAGGCCCAGGAGCGGAAGTCCCCGTGGGCCCAGAGCTCAACGGCAGGCGCGGTAGTTAGGTGCGCATGGGATCCTTGCACCCGCGGGAAGCCAGGGAGCCACTTTCTGGGCCATTATTTTCCGTGTTTATTTATCCAATTTGACCAGACATGGCCTTCTCAAGTCATTACTGATAGTTGACTTGAAGCCTTATCTTCAACATGAAGTTCTGTCACGTTTGATTCCTTCACGGGATGCAGTGAGCTTTCAGTAAATTACACTCAATGATCCACCACACTGATATTTCTGCTCCTATCCTGATGTTTAATTTCCCTGTTTCCCCCACTTCCTTACAGTTAATTTAGTGACGATTGTGACCCTGTCTCGGGGAAAGTGTGGTATCTCCAAATGTGTCACTCGGTAACTGGTGGCCATGGCATCGGGGGATCTACTGCTCATTATCAGCGATCTGATACTGAGGCACATCCCCACTGTTTATTATAGAAAATTTGAATTTCTGCGCGACATTCCCATGTGTAATATCCACGCCGTCCTACTTAATGCAGCCACAGACTGTTCTGTCTGGTTCACCGTCGCTTTCACCTTTGATCGATTTGTGGCCATTTGTTGCCAGAAGCTGAAAAAAAAATATTGCACCGAGAAATCGACGGCGGTGGTTATTGGAACAATGACTGTGTTGTTCTGTGTGAAGAACATTTTCTGGTACTTTATGCTTACAAGCATCTATCTGTTATTGAGAGTTCCTGGTTCTGCATTATGACATTCAGTTTTATGTTTTCACCAGTATGGACAGCAATTGAATTTCTACATTATATTTTCACCCCGTGTGACCCATTTATTCTGATTCTGATGCTCAATGTTTTAACTGTCAGACACATTTTAGTGACCATCAGAATTCGCAAGAGTCTTCGGGACCGGGTCAGTGGGGAGAGTCCCAGTGATCTAGAAACAAAAAACAGAAGAAAATCAATTACTGTACTTTTTGTGATCTCGCGGAATTTTGTCCTTCTATGGGTTGTGCTCCTGATCGTTACGATGTATTCTAGAATTTCTCTGCTGAAAATACTCGTTGATGGTCCAAACTTCACCACTGTACAAGAACTTGGGTTTATGCTCCAGCTCCTGAGTTGCTGCACAAATACTTTTATTTATGCCGTGACCCAGAGTAAGTTCAGAGAGGAGCTGAAGAATGCGGTGAAATATCCCTTCACTGTGCTTTCTAAGATTATAAAATAACGAGGAAAACGGAAGATTTTCACACATAGGCTACAATGTTGTTTCACACGTTATCCCAGCCCCTCACCACTCAGTCTCTGTAATAGTGTTATTTTGAAGGCAAACCGAGCTGATTTGATTGAGATTGCATTTGATGTAGGGTGTGTTTTGTAAACTTGGAGCAGCTGCCTTATGTGGAAAATCCTTTACTGTAATCACACATTTAGAATAAAATTAAACTGACATGGAACAACTACCGTGACTACTGTTTACTGCGTTTTATTGCTGTCTGTGTTCATGGATTTCGGCCGGACGGGCTGTGATTCTATGTAATGGACTGTAACTGGGAAAAGATACAACACCATCGTCAATACTGCGAGTGCCCCTTTACAGAGACCATCTCCGGGTAGTTTACAGAATCCTGCAGCCCAACTGATGAAATACAAGTTCTTCATAGTTTAACCTTCTTCATGAGGTGTATATGAGGAGTAATTTACCACTCGGCTGATGGATACCGTGCGCATTACAATGGTTACCTTTATGAAGCCCGGAATTTGTGTTGTGTAATGACGGTGAACAAACAACATTCGCTGTTATTACCCTTTGAAACTGAGAAGTCGCACAACACCAGGTTATAGTCCAACAGATTTATTTAATTTTACAAGCTTTCGGAGCTGTCGCTCCTTCGTCAGGTAAGTTAGCAATGAGAGAATCTCCCAGAATTCACAATTTAAACCCAGACAAAATCTATTCACATTATTCGCTACAACAAAGAGCACAGCCAAGACAATGAGATGTGTCCCAGGGGGTCCAACGTGTCAAAGCACCTGCTGGCTGTATATCCTGTCAATTTGTGTTCTTGTGTTAGCCTTTTTAAAAAAAAAAACAAAAAAAAAACCCCCAAAAAAACACCTGGGAAGACCGGCCATGATGTCAAGTCACGTTCTGTATCGTGACATGAACCCGTGAACCAAGTGTTGTGCGACTTCTCATTTTTGTCCACCCCAGTCCAACGCCGGCATCTCCACATCATGTCCTTTGAAACTGACCGCAATTTCAGGAATTAGCGCATGGCATCTAAACGCGGTAATCATGAAGTTACGGTCAGTCATTCACTGCTCTGACACTGGCTGCGCTGTGACCCCGCCCCCACCCCCATAGCCGGCAATCAGTGGAATCAGGGAAATCAGTAAAACTGACCAAACTCGGGCTTTTCCCGGGAATATCGCTGTTAAATACCCCATTAAATGGATTCGGTGTAACTGGGTTTTAAACAGCGAATTGACTGCTTCCAACTTTATGGCCCTGAAAAACTAAGTTTAATTTTGTGGAGTGTCAAATATCCAATGATGATAAAAATTACAGTTTTTAACAAATATTGTTCATATTTATTTCAGGTCTACCTTTTCCCCATGTGAGATGACCAATCTTTGTTTTGCTCTCTAACATTTTTACAAAGTCTGAATAAAATAACTTCATTTCCTGCACCCCTGTCTATGAGAATTCTGCATTTTGATTGGCTGCTAACACAGCTTGTTGACGTCACAGCACAGAGCTCTAGGGATTGCCCATTGTTCTACACTTCGGCGTCGAGAAAGGCAAACTTCTCACCACAGAGATTGGCTGCGCCCTGCTGCCCTCTCCCGCTCGCAGCACACTCTCCCCGCCGCCCTCTCGTACACCTCACTCTCGCCCCAGCATCCACATTGCTCTAACACCCCCACTTGTCCAAGTGCACACGGACTCTCGCACCCCACCACACACTCAGTATCACATCCCACCGCATCCCCACAATCGCATCACACTACAATCTCACACTCCGACCCCACCGCGTTCAGTCTCGCATCTCACCACAATCTCACATTCACATCAAACCACAATCTCACAGTCCGATCCCACCGCACTCTCACACTCACATCAAACCGCACTCTCACACTTACATCCACCGCACTCTCAATATCGAACCACACCGCAATCTAACACTCCGATCCCACCGCATTCAGTCTCGCATCCCACTGCAATCTCACCCTCACATCAAACCGCACTCTCACACTCGAATCCCACAACACACTCAAACTCACATCCCACCGCAATCTCATACTCGCATCCTGCCACACACTCACCCTCACATCCCACCGCACTCTCACACTCACATCCCACCGCACTCTCACACTCACATCCAACCACACACTCACCCTCACATCCCAATGCACCCTCACACTCGCATCCCACCACACACTCACACTCGCATCGCACCACACTTTCACACTCGCATCACACCGCACTCTCACAATCACATCCCAACGCACTCTCACACTAACATCCCACCTCACTCTCACACTCGCGTCCCACCGCAATCTCAAACACGCATCCCACCACACTCTCACACTCACATCCCATCGCACTCTCACCCTCGCTTCCCACCGCACTCTCACACTCGCATCACACTGCAATCTCACACTCGCATCCCACCCCACTCCCACACTCACATCCCACCACACTCTCACACTCGCATCACACCACACTCTCACACTCACATCCCACCACACTCACACACTCACATCCCACCGCACTCTCACACTCGCATCACACTTCACTCTCACACTCGCATCCCACCGCACTCTCACACTCGCATCCCCCCGCACTCTCACACTCACATCCCACTGCACTCTCACACTCACATCACACTGCACTCTCACACTCGCATCCCACCACACTCTCACACTCACATCTCACTGCACCGCATACACACATCCCACCGCACGCTCACACTCGCATCTCACCGCACTCTCACAATCGCATCCCACCGCACTCTCACACTCACATTCCACCGCACTCTCACACACGCATCTCACTGCACTCTCACACTCGCATCCCACCTCACTCTCACACTCGCATCTCACTGCACTCGCACACTCGCATCCCACCTCACTCTCACACTCGCATCACACTCTCACACTCACATCCCACCGCACTCTCACACTCACATCCCATCGCACTCGCATCACACCTCACTCTCACACTCGCATCCCACCTCACTCTCAGACTCGCATCTCACCGCACTCTCACACTCAAATACCATCGCACTCTCACACTCACATCCCACCGCACTCTCACACTCACATCCCATCACACTCTCACAATCGCATCCCACCTCACTCTTGCAGTTGCATCCCACCACACTCTCACACTCGCATCACACTCTCACACTTGCATCCCACCGCACTCTCACAATCAGATCCCACCGCACTCTCACACTCGCATCCCACCTCACTCTCACACTCACATCTCACCGCACTCTCACACTCACATCCCACCTCATTCTCACAGTCACATCTCACCGCACTCTCACATTCACATCCCACCGCACTCTCACACTCGCATCCCACCTCACTCTCACACTCACATCCCACCTCACTCTCACACTCGCATCCCACCGCACTCTCACACTCACATCTCAATGCACTCTCACACTCGCATCCCACCGCACTCTCACACTCGCATCTCAGTGCACTCTCACACTCGCATCCCACCGCACTCTCACACTCGCATCACACCTCACTCTCGCAGCTGCATCCCACCACACTCTCACACTCGCATCCCATTGCACTCTCACACTCACATCCCACCTCACTCTCACACTCGCATCCCATCGCACTCTCACACTCACATCCCACCTCACTCTCACACTCGCATCCCACCGCACTCTCACACTCGCATCCCACTTCACTCTCACAGCTGCATCCCACCACACTCTCACACTCGCATCCCATCGCACTCTCACACTCACATCCCACCTCACTCTCACACTCGCATCCCACCTCACTCTCACACTCACATCTCAATGCAGTCTCAACATCGCATCCCACCTCACTCTCACGCTCGCATCTCACCGCAGTCTCAACCTCGCATCCCACCACACTCTCATACTCACATCCCACCGCACACTCACACTCACATCCCACTGCACTCACACACTCGCATCCCACCGCACTCTCACACTCGCTTCCCATCGCACTATCACACTAACATCCCACCGCTCTCTCATACTCGCATCTCACCGCACTCTCACTCTCCCATTACACCTCACACTCACACTCGCATCCCACCACAAGCTCACACTCACAACTCACTGCACTCTCACTCTCACATTACACCGCAGTCTCACAATCGCTTCCCACTGCATTCTCACATTCGCATCCCACCACACTCTCACTTTGCCATTACGCCACACTCTCACACTCGCATCCCACCGCACTCTCACACTCACATCGCACCGCCCTCTCACACTCACATCCCACCGCACTCTCACACTCGCATCACACCTCACTCTCACACTCGCATCCCACCGCACTCTCACACTCACATCGCACTGCACTCTCACACTCACATCCCACCACACTCTCACACTCGCATACCACCACACTCTCACACTCACATCCCACCGCACTCTCACACTCACATCCCACCGCACTCTCACACTCACATCCCACCGCACTCTCACACTCGCATCCCACCACACTCTCACACTCGCATCCCACCACACTATCACACTCGCATCCAACCGCGCTCTCACACTCGCATCCCACCACACTCACACTCGCATCTCACTGCACTCTCACACTCACATCCCACCGCACACTCAGACTCGCATCACACCGCACTCTCACATTCGCATCTCACTGCACTCTCACACTCGCATCCCACCGCACTCTCACACTCGCATCCCACTGCAATCTCACACTCACAGCCTTCAGGCTTGTTTTTTTAAAACTCTCAGATCATTTAGAATTATTTTTAACTGTGGCCCTGTTTGATTTACATCGTTGATTTCTCTGCCTTCCACTTTTGCTTTCCTCCTTCCTATCTTTTGATTCTATCCTTGTTTACCTTTTCTCTGTCTCCCTGCATAGTTTCCCAACACCCTGTCATTTTTGTTTAAACCCTCCCCAACAGCACTAACAAACACTCCACCTCGGACATCGGTCCCGGTCCTGCCCAGGTGCAAACCATCCAGTTTGTACTCGTTTCATCTCTCCCAGATCCGGTTCCAATGTCCCAGGCATTTGAACCCCACCCCCATGCACCATTCCTCTAGCCACGTATTCATCTGAAATATCATGCTATTTCTACACTGACTAGCACGTGGCACTGGTAGCAATCCTGAGATTACTACCTTTGAGGTCCTATTTTTTATTTAAATCCTAACGCCCTATATTCAGCTTTTAGGACCTCATCCCGTTTTTTTACCTATATCTTTGTTACCTCCATGCACCATGACAACTGGCTGTTCACCACCCCCCCCCCTCCAGAATGCCCTGCAGCCGCTCAGAGACATCCTTGACCTTTGCACCAGGGAGGCATCATACCATCTTGGAGTGTCGTTTGCGCCCGCAGAAACGCCTGTCTATTCCTCTTACAATAAAATCCACCATCACTATAGCTTTCCCATTCTTTTTCCTCCCATCCTCTGCAGCAGAGCCACCCACAGTTTCATTAACTTGGCTGCTGCTGCATTCCCCCGATAAGCCATCCCCCCAACAATATCCAAAGTGTTATATCTGTTTGAGAGGGGGATGACCACAGGAGACTCCTGCCTTACCTGCCTGCGCCTTCTACTTTGCCTGACGGTCACCCATTCCCTTCCTGCCTGTGCAGCCTTTACCTGCGGTGTGACCAACTCACTAAACATGCTATCCACGACGTCCTTAGCTTCGCGGATGCTCCAATATGTATCCATTCGCAGCTCCAGCGCCACAATGCAGTCTGCCAGTAGCTGCATCTGGATACATTTCCCGCACACATGGTCGTCAGGGACACAAGAAGTGTCCCCGATTTCCCACTTAGCGCAGGAGGAGCATGCCACGGGGCCGAGCTGTGCTGCCATGAATTACACTTTAATTAACTTAAAATAAATTACATCAAATCAAAGAACACTAATAACACTACAGTTAAATGATATTAATTACTCAAGGGCCCTTGTTTACCAACACTCCCCACTACACAACAGAGACCGTAGAAACTATAACCTTTTAACTATTAACCTTAACTGTCAAACTGTAGAGTTGTATGAATGCTCACCTTGCGGAACTCACCCAATCAGCTGCTTCCTCTTGGCTGCATCACTTTTTGAATCGTGACGTGGCTCTAGAACGCCGGTCTGTGAGATTGGTAAGCCTCTGAAAAACACCGCAAAGCTCAGTATAAATACTCACCGGCTGTCCCCACACTGGGCCTCTGAAAAAACCCACGAAACTGAGTATAAATACTCACCGGCTGCTCCCGACACTGGGCCTCTGAAAAACCCGCGAAACTGAGTATAAATACTCACCGGCTGCTCCCCACACTGGGCCTCTGAAAAAACCCGCGAAACTGAATATAAATACTCACCGGCTGCTCCCCACACTGGGCCTCTGAAAAAACCCGCGAAACTCAGTATAAATACTCACCGGCTGCTCCCGACACTGGGCCTCTGAAAAAAAAACACGAAACTGAGTATAAATACTCACCGGCTGCTCCCCACACTGGGCCTCTGAAAAAACCCCTCAAAACTGAGTATAAATACTCATCCGCTGCTCCCCACACTGGGCCTCTGAAAAACCCCGCAAAACTGAGTATAAATACTCACCGGCTGCTCCCCACACTGGGCCTCTGAAAAACCCCGCAAAACTCAGTATAAATACTCACCGGCTGCTCCCCACACTGGGCCTCTGAAAAACCCCGAAAAACTGAGTATAAACACCCACCGGCTGCTCCCCACACTGGGCCTTGGAAAAACCCCGCAAAACTGAGTATAAATACTCACCGGCTGCTCCCCACACTGGGCCTCTGAAAAACCCCGCAAAACTCAGTATAAATACTCACCGGCTGCTCCCCACACTGGGCCTCTGAAAAACCCCGCAAAACTGAGTATAAACACCCACCGGCTGCTCCCCACACTGGGCCTTGGAAAAACCCCGCAAAACTGAGTATAAATACTGACCGGCAGCTCCCCACACTGGGCCTCTGAAAAACCCCGCAAAACTGAGTATAAATACTCAACGGCTGCTCCCCACACTGGGCCTCTGAAAAACCCCGCAAAACTGAATATAAATACTCACCGGCTGCTCCCGACAATGGGCGTCTGAAAAAAACCCGCAAAAACTGAGTATAAATACTCACCGGCTGCTCCCGACACTGGGCCTTGGAAAAACCCTGCAAAACTGAGTATAAATACTCACCGGCTGCTCCCCATACTGGGCCTCTGAAAAAACTCGCGAAACTGAATATAAATACTGACCGGCTGCTCCCGACACTTTATCTACTTTAAGAAAAGCCAGCCTATCCAGTGCCTCCTCTTTATCAATTTTTATATCATCCAGTAATTCAACTACCTCCTCTTTCACAGTGACTTTAGAGTACCTTCTTCCTTAGTAAAGACAGATGCAAAGTACACATTTAGTACCTTAGCCATGCCCTCAGCCTCCATGCATAGTTCTCCTTTTTGATCCCTAATCGGCCCCACCAATCCTCTTAGTACCCATTTATTATTTATATGCGGATAGAAGACTTTTGGATTCCCTTTTATATTAGCTTCCAATCTATTCTCATACTCTCTCTTTTCCCCTCTTACTTCCTTTTTCACTTGCCCTCTGAACTTTCAGCCTGGTTCTCACTTCTATTTTCAAGCTGACATCTGTCATACGCCCCCCCTTTTCTGCTTCATCTTACTCCCTATATCTTTCGTCATCCAGGGAGCTCTGGCTTTGGCTGACCTACCTTTCCCCCGCATTATTTATCTTGACTGCAGCCGAACCATCTCCTCTTTAATGACAGTCCATTGTAAGATTACAGTTTTGCCTGCCAATTGATTCCAATTTACCCGGGCCAGATCCGTACTCAACCCAATGACATTGCCCCTCCGTCAATTAATTATTTTACACTAGATTGCTCCCTTTTATTATCCATAGCTAATCTAAACCTTACGATATTTTGCCACTGTTCCCTTAATATCGCCATCCTGGCACTTGCTCCACTTGACCCATCTCATTCCCCAGAACCAGATCCAGCAAAGCCTCCTTCCTCGTTGGGCCAGAAAGTTCTCCTGAACACCCTTCAGAGATTATTCCCCCTCTACGCCCTTTAAACTATTACTATCCAAATCTCTATCAGTATAGTTGAGGTCCGCCATTATCACTAATCTATAGTTCTTCCATCTCTCTGTATTCCCTGCAAATTTGCTCCTCTGTATCCTTCCCACTAGTTGGTGGCCTATAGAATAAACCTAGTCGTGTAATGGTGGCTCAATTGTTTCTTAACTCTAACCAAATAGATTCTTCCCTTGACCCCTCCAGGAGATCCTCTCTCTCCAGCTCTGTAGTATTCTCCTTAATCAATCCTGCCACCCCACCTCCTATCTTTCCTTCTGTCTCTTTGCTGAACATCTTATATCCAGGAATAATTAGTGTCCAATCCCGCAAAGACAAGACATCATATTCCCATGTCTTTTTGCGCCCGCAATTCACCAACCTTATTTATCACGCTTCGTGCTTTTACACAGATGCACTTTCAAACTATCTTGGACCTTCTTGTATTCTCTCTTAGTCTTACCCCTCGTAATACCATTCTATGTCTTACTCTAGAGCTATCTGTCTCTCCCAATCCTTTGTGCACATTGTTTCTCCTTTCTAATGCTACATCCTTGTACCTATCTCCCTGTCAATTCACTTGGCAACGAAAAACGGAATAGATTATATCTTTAGATAAGGTCAACGATCAGGACCAGTAGATGCAGATCTTAAATACAGTAAGAGCAAGTGGATAACTAAAGTAGGAGTAGGGCCTATTCGGGACCATAACGGTAACTCGTGTGTGGAGGCGGCAGACAAAGGTATGGTCCTTAATGAAACTTTGCGTCTGTTTTCACTGAGGAGAGGGACAATGAAGAAATTGCAATCAGGGAGGAGGAGTGTGAAATGTTACATGAAATAAACATCGTGAAAGAGAAAGTATTAAGTGGTTTAGCATCTTTGCAAGTGGATAAATCCCAGGCCCGGATGAAATGTATAGCCGACTGCTAAGAGAAGTAAGGGAAGAAATAGCAGAGGCTCTGACCATAATTTTCCAATCCTCTCTGGCTACAGGTGTGGTGCCGAAGGACTGCAGGACTGCTAATGTGATACCGTTGCTTAAAAGAGGAGGAAGGGATAGACAGAGTAATTACAGGCCAGTCAGCCTAACCTCGGTGGTGGGAAAATTAATGGAAAATGATCTGAGGGACAAGATAAATCTTCATTTAGAAAGGCACGTTAATCAGGAACAGTAAGCATGGATTTGTTAAGGGGAGGTCATGTCTGACTAAATTGATTGCATTTTTTGAGTAGGTAACAAGGACGGTCGATGACGGTATTGTGTTTGATGTGTCTACATGTATTTTAGCAAGGCTTTTGATATGGTTCCGCATGGCAGACTGGTCATGAAAGTAAAAGCCCATGGGATCCAAGGCAAAGTGGCAAGTTGGATCCGAAATTGGCTCAGAGGCAGGAAACAAAAGGTAATGGTCGAAGAGTGTTTTTGTGACTGGAAGGCTATTTCCAGTGGGTTCCGCAGGGCTCAGTACTGGATCATTTGCTTTTTGTTGTATATATCAATGAGTTGGACTTGGATGAATGAAGTATGATTAATAACTTTGCAGATGATACAAATATTGGCCGTGTGGTTGATAATGAAGAAGAAAGCTGTAGACTGCAGGAAGATTTCAATGGATTGGTCAGGTGGGAAGAAGAGTGGCAAATTGAATTCAATCCGGAGAAGTGTGAGGTAATGCATTTGGGGAGGGCTAACAGAGCAAGGGAATAGACAGTACATAGTAGACACTGAGAAGTGCAGAGGATCAGTGGGACCTTGGAGTGCATGTCCACAGATCCCTGAAGGTGCAATACAGGTAGAGAAGGCGGTTAAGAAGGCATACGGGATACTTGATTTTATTAGCCGAGGCATAGAATATAAGAGCAGGGAAGGTATGCTTCAAATGCTTAAAACACTCGTTAGGCCGCAGCTAGAATACTGCGTGCAGTTCTGGTCACCACATTACAGGAAGGATGTGATTGCAGTAGAGAGGGTGCAGAGGAGATTTACAAGATTGTTGCCTGGGCTAGGGAATTTTAGCTATGAGGAAAGATTGGATAGGTTGGGGTTGTTATCTTTCGAACAGAGGAGACCTAATTGAGGTGTATAAAATTAAGAGGGATCTAGCGAGATTGAATAGGAAGGACCTATTTCCCTTAGCAGAGGGGTCGATAACCAGGTGCATATATTTAAAGTAATTGGTAGGAGGCTCAGAGGGGATTTGAGGAGAAATGTTTTCACCCAGAGGGCGGTCGGGATCTGGAACTCACTGCCTGAAAGGGTGGCAAAGGCAAACACCCTCATCATATTTAAAAAGTACTTGGAGGTGCACCTGAAGAGCCGTAACCCTCAAGGATAAGGACCAGGTGCTGGAAAGTGGGATTGCACTGGAAAGCGCTTTGTCGGCCGGCAAAGACAAGATGGGCCAAATGGCCTCCTTCTGTGCTTTAAATTTCTATGATTCTATGATCTGCCACTGCCATGCCCACCAGGTAGAGGGGGACACATTTGGAGAAACCCTAGTTTAGTTCAAACAGACAGGATCAAGATAATCACCAAGTGAATCTTAAGAAATTGAAACAATAGTTATATTCCACGCTGAGTACAATACCAGCAGTTTAGTGCAAATGTAACCCAACTATTTAAGAAAGGAGGGAAAGAGAAAATGGGGAACAACAGACCAGTTAGCCTGACCTCAGTTGTAGGGAAAATTCTAGAATTTATTATTAAGGATGTGGTAACAGGGCACTTAGAAAATTATAATGGGATTGGGCAGAGTCAACACGGATTTATGAAAGGGAAATCGTGTTTGACGAATCTGTTAGAGATTTTTGAGGTTGTAACTCGCAGAATAGATTCGGAGGACCCAGTGGATGTGGTGTATTTGGATTTTCAGAAGGCATTCGATAAGGTGCTACACAAAAGGTTTTAAAAAATTTTAGGGCTCATGGGATTGGGGGTAATATACCAGCATGGATTTGAGGATTGATTAACGGACAGAAAACAGAGAGTAGGAATAAACGAGTCATTTTCGGGCTGGCACACTGTAACTAGAGGGGTACCGCAAGGATCAGTGCTTGCGCCTCAGCTATTCACAATCTACATCAATAATTTCGATGAGGGGACTAAATGTAATATATCCAAGTTTGCAGATGATACAAAGCTGAGGGGGAATGTAAGGTGTGAGGAGGATGCAAGGAGGCTTCAAGGGATATAGACAGACTAAGTGAGTGGGAAATAACATGGCAAATTGAATATGATGTGGAGAAATGAGTAGTTATCCACTTTGGTAGGAAAAATAGAAAAGCAGAGTATTTTTTAAATGATGGGAGATTGGGAATGTTGGTACTCAGAGGGATCTGATTGTCCTTGTCCATTAAGAACTGAGATGAGGAGAGATTTCTTCACTCAGAGGGTGGTGAATCTTTGGAATTCTCTACCCCAGAGGGCTGTGGAGGCTGAGTCGTTGAGTAATTTCAAGATAGAGATCGATAGATTTTTGAATATTAAGGGAATCACCTGACATGTGAATAGTGCAGGAAAGTGGAGATGAGGTAGAAGATCAGCCATTATCTTATTGAATGGAGGAGCAGGCTCCAGGGGCCAAATGGCCTACTGCTGCTCCTATTTCTGATGTTCTCGTGTATAGGGGGAAATTTGATTTTTGTTCTATCACCACATCTAGTGAATTCAATGTAACATAAAATCCCGAGTGTAAAACAGGCTTGCGATTCGTTATCGCCCGTTTTTCTTCACCGCCCATTAACAATTTCACCCCGGGTACATCATTTCCTGCTGACATTGAAACAGCTGGCATTTTACAGAAATCAAGGAAGTGTCACTTCGTTCCTCACTCAGTGGACCACTGAGCAATACAGGAAGGTCTCGATATCTTCAAGCTCAGGCTAAGTTATCACTGCCCAGGCACTCTCTGATTCCAGTCTTGCACACGTTGCTCAGTTTCGAATGCTGCATTTTTCTAACACTGGCAACGAATTGATTGATAGCCGTGCCTGTGATAAGCTAAGTTTGTTAGGGAGATTCAGTGGGCAAGAAGATACACGAAAGACTGATAATAACCGTGACTGTCCTGACACTGTGAGCTGCAGTTAAATGTTGGCAACATTTCAAGTGTCAATCAGCAACTCTAAAAGTTGACAGAAAGGGCTCATCATTTCCTGCTGACTTTGAAGCAGCATGCATTTTACATAAATCAAGGAAGTGCATCGCTGTTAAAGTTCTTCGTTAGATCAGGGGCGAGCATTGTTTCGCGAATGTGCGTTAAATGATGGCAATTGAAACAGCCCCAAAACGCACTGCTCTCTGACCGGGAATCGAACCCGGGCAAAGGTGATGAAAACGCCGAATCCTAACCACGGCACCACCAGGAAAGACACCGCAAGCTACCTGCCAGAAAGCACAGCAATGCAGTCTTTCCTGCGTGCTCCTTTGAAATTCAGATACTTTCGCGCCAAGCAAAATGTGCGAGAGAAGCGTAAAATTATGAAAATATCCTGATGGCCCGTATGGGGATCGAACCCGCGACTTTGGCGTTATTAGCAACATGCTCTCACCAACTGAGCTAACCGGCCACAAAGCGCCCACTGGAAAAGCTCAAACCCAGGCTGGGGGATTGTCTTGCAGGCACACACTGGGTGACCGAGTTACTGCACAAACATTGAACACCCCACATCGCTTAAACATTGTAAACTGTTCGTTTATACAACTGGGCAGAGTGCCAATCGAAAGTTACAGAAAAGGAGCTCTTTAATCTAACAAACCACATTCTAAAATTTATTATCGCACCACCGCTGAACAGCCCCTCCCTCAAACGCTGTCCCGTTATAAAAAGAGCCGGCGGGACCCCGACTGGATTCGAACCCGCAGCGGGCGGCTGGAGCCGGATCTAATGTAGTTCGGGCCCATTTGTTTGGCAGACGCGGTCTCAGAAGTGGAAAATCTCTCCTGAATCGTTACTCTTATAGTGAAGGAGACAAAAAGTAACTAAAACCTGCCATAACCCGGGACCTTTAGATCTTCAGTCTAACGCTCTCCCAACTGAGCTATTTCGGCCGCACAGCAAATTCCATGTTGTCTCGTTTTTTTGGAGTATTTTCTAACCCCGGGTGGCATTGCTCCTCCGGCTCATTCCTCACTTCGGGCAATGTGACCCGACCAGATCTCGGAGCTCAGGTTGTGTTAATGTAAAGCTGGGTTGTGGATAAAGATACAATTGCTGACACAGTCGGGGGAACTCACCGTCTTGGACACAGCGTGGAATGCACCAATACAGTTACAGAACACAACACATGTGTAAAATTCGATGTTCTTTTCTCCGCACTGATGGGTTGTGAAGGGAGAGACGGGCCGAAGTCTCACTGAGCAGCACTGATCACGAGCCAAGCTGAAATGATGTCAAGTTCAATCTTCAGCCGCAGGTATGGTGCTCCCACACAGAACTGAAAATGCCCAGGCTCCATCCCCGGCCTGTGGCCTCTTCGTTCCTCACTCACTGGGCAATACATGAAGGGCTCAGGTTTCATCACTGCCCAGGCACTCTCTGATTCCAGTCTTGCACACGTTGCTAAGATTCGAATGCTGCATTTTACTAACACTGGCAACGAATTGATTGATAGCAGTGCCTGTGATAAGCTAAGTTTGTTAGGGAGATGCAGTGGGCAAGAATATACACGGAAGACTGATAATAACCGTGACTGTCCTGACACTGTGAGCTGCAGTTAAATGTCAATCAGCAAGTGTAAAAGTTGACAGAAAGGCTCATCATTTCCTGCCGACTTTGAAACAGCATGCATTTTGCAGAAATCAAGGAAGTGTATTTTGCATCACTATTTCGGAAGATCAGGGGCGAGCATGATTCCGCGAATGTGCGTTGAATGGTGGCAATTCAAACAGCCCCAAAATGCATTGTTCCCTGACCGGGAATCGAACCCGGGACGCGGCGGTGAGAGCGCCGAATCCTAACCACTAGACCACCAGGGAAGCTACAGCAAGCGACCTGCCAGAAAGCACAGCAATGCAGTCTTTCCTGGGTGCTCCTTTGAAATTCAGATACTTTCGCGCCAGGCAAACTGTTCGGTCAAAATGACCTTTTTTAGTTGAGAACACAAAAGACGTGTTCGCGAAACCACGGCATCAAGTGCGGGTAGGCATGCAGTTGAAATCGATTTCCTTCTGTGCTTTTCTCTGGATGTTGTCTCTCTCGGGGCCGTGCCAACATTTCATTGATGCATTTACTCCTGAACTGAAGCCTTTTGCCCATCTCGCAGCTTCAGAGCCGCTCTGTCTGTCTCTGACCCGCTTGTGACCATTAACGGGAACAGGCCGCAAGTTCAACGTTCATCAGCAAACCCAGAAACACAAATAAACGTCTCTCCGCCTCGGTGGCAAAGGTGCAATGGATATTATTCCAAATAATTCCCCCGTGAGGGTTTGCGTGGATTGGTTTCATTATAAAGTTTCTATTTGAAATGTGCGAGAAAAGCGTAAAATTATGAAAAAATCCGGATGGCCCGTACGGGGATCGAACCCGCGACCTTGGCGTTATTAGCACAACGCTCTCACCAACTGAGCTAACCGGCCACAAACTGCCCACTGGAGAAGCTCAAACCCAGGCTGCGGGATTGTCTTGCAGGCTCACACTGGGTGACCGAGTTACTGCAAAAACATTGAACACCCCACATCGCTTAAACATTTCCAACTGTTCGTTTATACAACTGGGCAGAGTGCCAATCGAAAGTTACAGAAAAGGAGCTCTTTAATCTAACAAACCACATTCTAAAATTTATTATCGCACCACCGCTGAACAGCCCCTTCCCTTAAACGCTGTCCCGTTGTGAAAAGAGCCGGCGGGACCCCGACTGGTTTCGAACCCGCAGCGGGCGGCTGGAGCCGGATCTAATGTGGTTCGGGCCCATTTGTTTGGCGGACGCGTTCTCAGAAGTGGAAAATATCTGCTGAATCGTTCCTCTTGTAGTGAAGGAGACAAAAAGTAACTAAAACCTGCCGAAACCCGGGATCGAACCAGGAACCTTTAGATCTTCAGTCTAACGCTCTCCCAACTGAGCCATTTCGGCTTCACAGCAATTTCCATCTTGTCTCATTTTTTTGGAGGATTTTCTACCCCCGGGTGGCATTGCTCCTCCGGCTCATTCCTCACTTCGGGCAATGTGACCCGACCAGATCTCGGAGCTCAGGTTGTTTTTATGTAAAGCTGGGTTGTGGATAAATATACAAAGCTGACACAGTCGGGGGGACCTCACCGTCTTGGACACAGCGTGGAATGCACCAATACAGTTACAGAACACAACATATGTGTAAAATTCGATGTTCTTTTCTCCGCACTGATGGGTTGTGAAGGGAGAGACGGGCCGAAGTCTCACTGAGCAGCACTCATCACGCTGAAATGATGTCAAGTTCAATCTTCAGCCGCAGGTATGGTGCTCCCACACAGAACTGAAAATGCCCAGGCTCCATCCCCGGCTTGTGGCCTCTTCGTTCCTCACTCACTGGGCAATACAGGAAGGGCTCAGGCTTCATCACTGCCCAGGAACTCTCTGATTCCAGTCTTGCACACGTTGCTAAGTTTCGAATGCTGCATTTTTCTAACACTGGCAACGAATTGATTGATAGCCGTGCCTGTGATAAGCTAAGTTTGTTAGGGAGATGCAGTGGGCAAGAATATACACGAAAGACTGATAATAACCGTGACTGTCCTGACACTGTGAGCTGCAGTTAAATGTCAATCAGCAAGTGTAAAAGTTGACAGAAAGGGCTCATCATTTCCTGCCGACTTTGAAACAGCATGCATTTTGCAGAAATCAAGGAAGTGTATTTTGCATCACTGTTTCGGAAGATCAGGGGCGAGCATGATTCCGCGAATGTGCATTGAATGGTGGCAATTCAAACAGCTCCAAAAGTCATTGTTTCCTGACCGGGAATCGAACCCGGACCGCGGCGCTGAAAGCGCCGAATCCTAACCACTAGACCACCAGGGAAGCTACAGCAAGCGATCTGCCAGAAAGCACAGCAATGCAGTCTTTCCTGCGTGCTCCTTTGAAATTCAGATACTTTCGCGCCAGGCAAACTGTTCGGTCAAAATGACATTTTTTAGTTGAGAACACAAAAGACGTGTTCGCGAAACCACGGCACCAAGTGCGGGTAGGCATGCAGTTGAAATCGATTTCCTTCTGTGCTTTTCTCTGGATGTTGTCTCTCTCGGGGCCGGGCCAACATTTCATTGATGCATTTACTCCTGAACTGAAGCCTTTTGCCCATCTCGCGGCTTCAGAGCCGCTTTGTCTGTCTCTGACCCGCTTGTGACCATTAACGGGAACAGGCCGCAAGTTCAACGTTCATCAGCAAACCCAGAAACACAAATAAACGTATCTCCGCCTCGGTGGCAAAGGTGCAATGGTTGTTATTCCAAATAATTCCCCCGTGAGGGTCTGCGTGGATTGGTTTCATTATAAAGTTTCTATTTGAAATGTGCGAGAAAAGCGTAAAATTATGAAAATATCCTGATAGCCCTTACGGGGATCGAACCCGCGACCTTGGCGTTATTAGCACCACGCTCTCACCAACTGAGCAAATCGGCCACAAAGCGCCCACTGGAGAAGCTCAAACCCAGGCTGGGGGATTGTCTTGCAGGCTCACACTGAGTGACCGAGTTACTGCACAAACATTGAACACCCCACATCGCTTAAACATTTTCAACTGTTCGTTTATACAACTGGGCAGAGTGCCAATCGAAAGTTACAGAAAAGGAGCTCTTTAATCTAACAAACCACATTCTAAAATTTATTATCGCACCACCGCTGAACAGCCCCTCCCTCAAACGCTGTCCCGTTGTAAAAAGAGCCGGCGGGACCCCGACTGGATTCGAACCCGCAGCGGGCGGCTGGAGCCGGATCTAACGTGGTTCGGGCCCATTTGTTTGGCGGACGCGGTCTCAGAAGTAGAAAATCTCTGCTGAATCGTTCCTCTTGTAGTGAAGGAGACAAAAATAACTAAAACCTGCCGAAACCCGGGATCGAACCAGGGACCTTTAGATCTTCAGTCTAACGCTCTCCCAACTGAGCTATTTCGTCCTCACAGCAAATTCCATCTTGTCTCATTTTTTTGGAGGATTTTCTAACCCCGGGTGGCATTGCTCCTCCGGCTCATTCCTCACTTCGGGCAATGTGACCCGACCAGAGCTCGGAGCTCAGGTTGTGTTAATGTAAAGCTGGGTTGTGGATAAAGATACAAAGCTGACACAGTCGGGGGGACCTCACCGTCTTGGACACAGCGTGGAATGCACCAATACAGTTACAGAACACAACACATGTGTAAAATTCGATGTTCTTTTCTCCGCACTGATGGGTTGTGAAGGGAGAGACGGGCCGAAGTCTCACTGAGCAGCACTGATCACTAGCCAAGCTGAAATGATGTCAAGTTCAATCTTCAGCCGCAGGTATGGTGCTCCCACACAGAACTGAAAATGCCCAGGCTCCATCCCCGGCCTGTGGCCTCTTCGTTCCTCACTCACTGGGCAATACAGGAAGGGCTCAGGCTTCATCACTGCCCAGGCTCTCTCTGATTCCATTCTTGCACACGTTGCTAAGTTTCGAATGCTGCATTTTTCTAACACTGGCAACGAATTGATTGATAGCCGTGCCTGTGATAAGCTAAGTTTGTTAGGGTGATGCAGTGGGCAAGAATATACACGGAAGACTGATAATAACCGTGACTGTCCTGACACTGTGAGCTGCAGTTAAATGTCAATCAACAAGTGTAAAAGTTGACAGAAAGGGCTCATCATTTCCTGCCGACTTTGAAACAGCATGCATTTTGCAGAAATCAAGGAAGTGTATTTTGCATCACTGTTTCGGAAGATCAGGGGCGAGCATGATTCCGCGAATGTGCGTTGAATGGTGGCAATTCGAACAGCCCCTAAAACTCATTGTTCTCTGACCGGGAATTGAACCCGGGCCGCAGCGGCGAAAGCGCCGAATCCTAACCACTAGACCACCAGGGAAGCTACAGCAAGCGACCTGCGAGAAAGCACAGCAATGCAGTCTTTCCTGCGTGCTCCTTTGAAATTCAGATACTTTCGCGCCAGGCAAACTGTTCGGTCAAAATGACATTTTTTAGTTGAGAACACAAAAGACGTGTTCGCGAAACCACGGCACCAAGTGCAGGTAGGCATGCAGTTGAAATCGATTTCCTTCTGTGCTTTTCTCTGGATGTTGTCTCTCTCGGGGCCGGGCCAACATTTCATTGATGCATTTACTCCTGAACTGAAGCCTTTTGCCCATCTCGCAGCTTCAGAGCCGCTCTCTCTGTCTCTGACACGCTTGTGACCATTAACGGGAACAGGCCGCAAGTTCAACGTTCATCAGCAAACCCAGAAACACAAATAAACGTCTCTCCGCCTCGGTGGCAAAGGTGCAATGGATGTTATTCCAAATAATTCCCCCGTGAGGGTCTGCGTGGATTGGTTTCATTATAAAGTTTCTGTTTGAAATGTGCGAGAAAAGCGTAAAATTGTGAAAATATCCTGATGGCCCGTACGGGGATCGAACACGCGACATTGGCGATATTAGCACCACGCTCTCACCAACTGAGCTAACCGGCCACAAAACGCCCACTGGAAAAGCTCAAACCCAGGCTGGGGGATTGTCTTGCAGGCTCACACTGGGTGACCGAGTTACTGCACAAACATTGAACACCCCACATCGCTTTAATATTGTCAACTGTTCGTTTATACAACTGGGCAGAGTGCCAATCGAAAGTTACAGAAAAGGAGCTCTTTAATCTAACAAACCATATTCTAAAATTTATTATCGCACCACCGCTGAACAGCCCCTCCCTCAAACGCTGTCCCGTTGTAAAAAGAGCCGGCGGGACCCCGACTGGATTGGAACCCGGAGCGGGCGGATGGAGCCGGATCTAATGTGGTTCGGGCCCATTTGTTTGGCGGACGCGGTCTCAGAAGGGGAAAATCTCTGCTGAATCGTTCCTCTTGTAGTGAAGGAGACAAACAGTAACTAAAACCTGCCGAAACCCGGGATCGAACCAGGAACCTTTAGATCTTCAGTCTAACGCTCTCCCAACTGAGCTATTTCGGCCTCACAGCAAATTCCATCTTGTCTCATTTTTTTGGAGGATTTTCTAACCCCGGGTGGCATTGCTCCTCCGGCTCATTCCTCACTTCGGGCAATGTGACCCGACCAGATCTCGGAGCTCAGGTTGTGTTAATGTAAAGCTGGGTTGTGGATAAAGATACATAGCTGACACAGTCGGGGGGACCTCACCGTCTTGGACACAGCGTGGAATGCACCAATACAGTTACAGAACACAACACATGTGTAAAATTCGATGTTCTTTTCTCCGCACTGATGGGTTGTGAAGGGAGAGACGGGCCGAAGTCTCACTGAGCAGCACTGATCACGAGCCAAGCTGAAATGATGTCAAGTTCAATCTTCAGCCGCAGGTATGGTGCTCCCACACAGAACTGAAAATGCCCAGGCTCCCAATCCTCAGGCTTGCTACTTTTTCTGGCAACTTTATATGACTACTCTTTGGATGCAATACTATCCTTAATTTATTTTGTTAGTCATGGTGAGACCGCTTTTTCTTTTGTGTTTTTGCGCCAGAAAGGAATGTATAACGGTTGCAATTCATGCATTAGTTCCTTAAACGTTAGCCATTGCCTATCCACCGTCATGCCTTTTAATGAAGCTCCCCAATCTATCATAGTCAACTCACTCCTCATACCTTCGTAGATTCCTTTGTTTAGAGTTATGACCCTATTTTCGGATTGGACTACTTCACTTTCCATCTTATGAAGAATTCTTTCAAATCATGGTCACTCTTCCCTAAAGGACCCCGCACAACAAGATTATTAATTAACCCTTCTGATTGCACAATACCAAATCTGGGATAGCCTGTTCCCGAATTGATTCCTCAATGTACTGGTGTAAAAAAACATCTCGTACACCCTCCATGAATTCATCCTCCACAGTAGTTTTCCAATTCGTTTCGCACATGTTTAGTCCGGTTCTCACTTTTCTATCAAACGTTCTCACCAGCCAAGTTCATCTTGTCACATGTATGAATCACCTTCTCATCTGTGTACGTCCCAAATTCAAATGTTTATTTCATCGTCGCACCTGTCTACGCCACCGTATCACCTGAATCGTTAATATTTCCCCGACCTCGTTCACCGCTACACCTGAATCGATCATTTACCACTTGTTTGGTTCATCTTCTCGCCTGTCTGGCTCAAGATCTCACCTGAACCATTAATCTCTCATTTGTCTGGTTCATTGGGCCGAAAATTGATCCCCGGACGCGAGAGTACGCACTGCATACTCTCGCGTATTCCCACTCCAATTGCCGGTTTTCTGCATGCCCTGCGCATGCGCTGAAAACCGGCAATTGCTCTTCCGAAAAGGGGGCGGGGCCGGAGTGCATCGCGTGCGCGCTACAGGCTGCGCGCACGCTGTGCACTTCATGCTTTGGACGCGCAGGTAAGTACTGAAGATTTTGGAAATGTAAAAAGGAGGAGTAAGACCCGCTTTTAAGAAGGTAAGTAGTGAATTAAGTATTTTTTTGAATTTTTTTTTACAGGTATATCTTTTTTATAGACTTTAAAGACAGGTAAGTTTATTTTTATAACTTTTTAAAAGATTTAAAATTTTTTCAAAAATTTAATTTTTTATTTAAAATGGTTAATTTAATTAACTATACTTATTTTATTAATGTGATGGTTTTTTTTTTAAATTTAATTGAGGTTTAGCTGTTATTTTGGGGGGGTGTAAGATTCATAAGTCTCTCAGCCATGCTGTGAGACTTATGAATGGAAGATGGTGTGCTGCCATTGGCTCTAACTGAGTCACGTGATCCCACAGCTCGCACGAATTAACTGCGCCGCTGGGATACGCAAGCCCAGCACAGCTGATGTCTGGAACATCAATTTCGTGCGAGCTGGATCAGAAAAAGCATAAGCGAGGTGAGACATCGCGGGAAAGGCTTACCCCCGCGGGAACAGAGCGAGATCAATTTCTGGGCCATTGTCTCACCTGCCTGGGTCACTGTGTTACATAAACATATTGGCCCAGAAATTCAGCCGAATACGGGAGAGTACGCACTGTGTACTCACCCATATTGGGTCACGAAGTGCCGGTTTCCTGCATGCACTGCGCATGCGCGGGAACCGGCACTTCCGATATGGCGTAGGGGGCGGTTCCTAAGTGAACCGCGTGCGCACTACAGGCTGTGCGCACGCATCACACTTAGTTTTTTTTCAGTTTTGAACGCGAGGGTAAGTATGGAAGATTTTACACATGAAAAAATGAGGCGCAAGACGCCCTTTTAACAAGGTAAGTAGTTAATTAAGTATTATTTTAAAATTTTTTCAACAGGTTTATCTTTTTTAGAGACTTTAAAATGAGGTAAGTTTATTTTTATAACTTTTAAAAAGAATTTAAATTTTTTCAATAATTTAAATTTTTGTTTAAATTGGTTAATTTATTTAACTGTAGTTATTTTATTAATGTGATGGTTTTTTTTTAAATTTAATTGAGGTTTAGCTGTTCTTTTGGGGGCAAGTTGTATTCATAGTTTTGACAGTTCTGCTGTCAAAACTATGAATGAAAGGCGGTGTGCTGCCATTGGCTCTAACTGGCCCACGTGATCCCAGAGGTCGCATCGAACTAACTGCGCCTCTGGGACACGCACACACTGCGCGCCGGCACCAGGGAGAGGCCCAGGACCCGAAGTTCGTGTGGGCCCGAACCATAAAGGCAGGCGCAGTAGGTAAGATCGCGCACGATCCTTACCCCCGCGGCAACCATTGAAGTCTAATTTCTGGGCCTTTATCTTTCAATTCTCTCGTTCATTGTCTCACCTGTACCGTTCATCTATCTCCAGTCTATAAACATAGAAACATAGAAACATAGAAGAGAGGAGCAGGAGTAGGCCATTCGGCCCCTCGAGCCTTCTACGCCATTCGATGAGATCATGGCTGATCATCCAAACTCAGTACCCTGTCCCTGCCTTCTCCCCATATCCCTTGATCCCTTTATCCTTAAGAAATATGTCTAACTCCTTCTTATATATATTTACTGAATTGGCCTCAACTGCTTTCTGTGGTAGAGAATTCCACAGGTTCACCACTCTCTGGGTGAAGAAATTCCTCCTCATCTCTGTCCTAAATGGCTTACCCCTTATGTTTAGACTGTGACCTCTTGTTCTGGACTCACCCGCCATCTGGAACATCCATCTTGCATCCAGTCTGTCTCGCCCTGTTAGAATTTTATAAGTTTCAGTGAGATCTCCTCTCATTCTTCTAAACTGTAGCGAGTATAAGCACAATCGACCCAATCTCTCCTCATACGTCATTCCTGCAATCCCAGGTATCAGTCTGGCAAATCTTCGCTGCACACCCTCTATGGCAAGAATATCCGTCCTCAGATAAGGCGACCAAAACTGCACACAATACTCAAGGTGTGGTCTCACCAAGGCCCTGTACAGCTGCAGCAAGACATCCTTGCTCCTGTACTCGATTCCTTTCGCTATGAAGGACAACATAGCATTTGCCTTCTTCACCGCCTGCTGCAGCTGCATGCTTACCTTCAGCGACTGGTGCACAAGGACACCCAGGTGTCGTTGCACTTCCAGTTATCCCAATTTATTGCCGTTCAGATAATAATCTGCCTTTCTGTTTTTGCCACCAAAGTGGATAACCTCGCATTTATCCACATAATACTGCATCTGCCATGCTTCTGCCCAATCACGCAACCTGTCCAAATCATACTGGAGTTTCTCGGCATCCTCCTCGCAGCACACACGCCCACCCAGCTTTGTGTCATCTGCAAACTTGGAGATATTACATCTAGTTCCCTCGTCTACTTCATTAATATATATATATTGAATAGCTGGGGTCCTAAGACCGATCCCTGCGGAACCTCACTAGTCACTGCCTGACACTTGGATATAGACCCGTTTATTCCAACTGTTTGCTCCCTGTCTGCCAACCAGTTCTCTATCCAAGTCAGTACCTTGCCCCCAATCCCATGTGCCTTAACTTTACACGCTAATCTCTTATGCGGGACCTTATCAAACGCCTTCTGAAAGTCCAAATACACCACATCCACTGGTTCTCCCAAATGTATTCTATCTGTTACATTCTTTAAAAAAATGCCAGTAGATTAGTCAAGCACGATTTACATTTTGCAATTCCATGTTGACTTTTCCCTAACACCATTTCCCTACAAATGCTGATTTCATTCAGTTTCTCCCTCTCATTAGACCCTATGTTCCCCGACATCTCTGGGAGGTTATTTTTGTTGTCCCTTGTGAAGACAGAGCCAAAGTATGTATTTAATTGGTTAACCATTTCTTTGTTCCCCATTGTAAATTCCCCTGATTTTGACTGCAAGGGACCTGCACTTGACTTCACCAATCGTTTTCTCTTCACATATTTATAAAAGCTTTTACAGTCAGTTTTTATGTTCCCTGCAAGCCTACGCTCGTACTCTATTTTCCCCATCTTAATTAATCTCTTTGTCCACCAATGCTGAATCCTAAACTGCTCACAATCCTCAGGTTTACTGCTTTTTCTGGTCAATTGGATCTTATGCTATCCCTGATTTCCCTTGTCAGCCATGGTTGAGTCACCTTTTCTGTTGTATTTTTATGCCAGACAGGGATGAACACATTCTGTAGTTCATCAATGCGATCTTTGAAAGTTTGCCATTGACTATCCACCGTCAACCCTTTGAGTAACATTCCCCAATCTATGCTACCCAACTCGCTCCTCATACCATCGTAGTTTCCTTGATTTAAATTCAGGACCCGAGTCTCTGAGTCAACTATTTCATTCTCCATCTTAATGAAGAATTCTATCATATTGGCCCAAAAATTCGCGAGGAAGCCTTCGTGCGAGGGTAAGGCCTCCCCGCGATCTCTCACTCCGCGTTGGCTTTTTCAGTTCCAGCTCGCACGAACTTGATGTTCTGGACAGCTGCTGTGCTGGGCTTGCGTATCCCACCGGCGTAGTTAATTCGTGCGGGCTGTGGGATCACGTGACTCAGTTAGAGCCAATGGCAGCACACCATCTTCCATTCATAACTTTCACAGAAGTGCTGTGAAAGTTATGAATACTATAGCCCCCCAAAAGAACCGCTAAACCTCAATTGAATTAAAAAAAAACCATCACATTAATAAAAAGGTATAGTTAAATAAATTAACCATTTTAAATAAAAAATTAAATTTTTGAAAAAATTTAAAATCTTTTAAAAAGTTATAAAAATAAACTTACCTGTCTTTAAAGTCTCTAAAAAAGATATACCTGTTAAAAAAAATTCAAAATAATAATTAATTCACTACTTACCTTGTTAAAAGTGGATCTTACTCCTCCTTTTTTTATGTGTAGAATCTTCCGTACTTACCTGCGCGTTGAAACCACTAAGTGCACAGCATGCGCGCAGCCTGTAGCGCGCACGCGGTTCACCTTGGACCCGCCCCCTTTTCCATTCACCAAGTGCCGGTTTTCAGCGCATGAGCAGTGCATGCAGAAAACCGGCAATTGGAGACAGAATACGCGAGAGTACGCAGTGCGTACTCTCGCGTAGCGGCACAAATTTTTGGGCCATTATGATCGCTCCGCCCCAAGGCGCTCCACACAACAAGATTGCTAATTAATCCTTTCTCGTTACATAATACCCAGTCAAAGATGGCCTGGTCTCTAATTGTTCCCTCGACATATTGGTCCAGGAAACCATCCCGTATAAGAACATAAGAACATAAGAAATAGGAGCAGGAGTAGACCAATCGGCCCCTCGAGCCTGCTCCGCCATTCAATGTGATCATGGCTGATCTGATCCAACCTCAACTCTAAAGAACACAAGAAATAGGAGCAGGACCAGGCCACTCGGCCCCTGGGACCGTTCCGCCACCCCAGGGCCTTGACCGATCCGAACTCAAACTCATGTCCAATTTCCAGCCCGCTCCCCGTAACCCCTGATTCCCTTTACTTCTAGGAAACGGTCTATTTCTGTTTTAAATTTATTTAATGAAGTAGCTTCCACAGCTTCCTGGGGTAGCAAATTCCACAGACCCACTACGCTCGAACTGAAAAAGTTTCTCCTCATCTCTGTTTTGAAAGAGGAGCCCCTTATTCTAAGATTATGTCCCCTAGTTCTAGTTTCACCCATCATTGGGAACATCCTCACCGCGTCCACCCAATCAAGCCCCTTCACAATCTTATATGTTTCAATAAGATCGCCTCTCATTCTTCTGAACTCCAATGAGTAGAGTCCCAATCTACTCAACCTCTCCTCGTATGTCCACCCCCTCATCCCCGGAATTAACCAAGTGAACCTTCTTTGTACTGCCTCGAGAGCAAGTATGTCTTTTCTTAAGTATTGACACCAAAACTGTATGCAGTACTCCAGGTGCGGTCTCACCAATACCCTATACAACTGCAGCAATACCTCCCCGTTTTTATATTCTATCCCCCTAGCAATAAAAGCCAACATTCCAAGGGCTTTCTTGATCACCTGCTGCACCTGCATACTAACTTTTTGATTTTCTTGCACCAAGACCCCCAGATCCCTTTGTACTGCAGTACTTTCCTGTTTCTCACCATTAAGATAATAACTTACTCTCTGATTTTTCCTGCCAAAGTGCATAACCTCACATTTTCCAATATTGTATTGCATCTGCCAAATCTCTGCCCACTCACCCAGCCTGTCTATATCCCCTTGTAGGTTTTTTATGTCCTCCTCACTCTCTACTTTCCCTCCCATCTTTTTATCATCTGCAAACTTTGATATGTTACACTCGGTCCCCTCCTCCAAATCGTTAATATAGATTGTAAAGAGTTGGGGACCCAGCACGGTCCCCTGCGGAACACCACTGGCTACTGTTTGCCAGTCCGAGAATGAACCATTTATCCCAACTCTCTGCTTCCTGTTAGATAACCAATCCTCCACCCATGCCAGAATATTACCCCCAATCCAGTGATTTTTTATCTTGAGTAATAATATTTTATGTGGCACCTTGTCAAATGCCTTCTGGAAATCTAAATACACTACATCCACTGGTTCCCCTTTATCCACCCTGTACGTTATGTCCTCAAAGAACTCGAGCAAATTTGTCAGACATGACTTCCTCTTCATAAAGCCATGCTGACTTTGTCCTATTAAATTATGTTTATCTAAATGTTCCGTTACTGTCTCCTTAATAATAGACTCCAAAATTTTACCCACCACAGATGTTAGGCTAACTGGTCTATAATTTCCAGCCTTCTGCCTTCAACCCTTTTTAATTAAGGGTGTTACATTAGCAGTTTTCCAATCTGCCGGGACCTTTGCTGAGTTCAGGGAGTTTTGGAAAATTATTACCAAAGCATCCACAATTCCTACTGCCACTTCCCTCAAGACCCTAGGATGTAAGCCATCAGGTCCAGGGGATTTATCCGCCTTGAGTCCCATTATTTTACTGAGTACCAATTCCTTAGTGATTTTAATCGTATTTAGCTCCTCCCCCACTAGAGCCCCCTGTTTGTGCAGTGTTGGGATATTCTTAGTGTCCTCTACCGTAAAGACTGAAACAAAATATTTGTTCAGCATTTTTGCCATCTCCATGTTTCCCACCATTAATTTCCCGGTCTCATCCTCTAAGGGACCTACGTTTGCCTTAACCACCCTTTTTCTTTTTATATAACTATAGAAACTCTTGCTTTCTGTTTTTATATTTTTTGCTAATTTATTTTCATCGTCTATTTTCCCTTTCTTAATCAATCCTTTAGTTACTTTTTGTTGTCTTTTGAAGACTTCCCAATCTTCTATCCTCCCACTAACTTTGGCTACCTTATATGTCCTTGTTTTTAGTTGGATACTTTCTTTAATTGATTTACTTAGCCATTGTTGCCTTTCACTTCGTTTACACCCTTTTTTCCTCAGTGGAATAAATTTATTTTGAAAGTTGTAAAATAACTCCTTGAATGAACACCACTGCTCATGTACCGTCTTACCCTTTAATCTATTTTCCCAGTCCACTTTAATCAATTCTGCTCTCATGCCATCATAGTCTCCTTTATTGAAGCTCAGTATGCGTGTTTGAGAACCAACCTTCTCACCCACTAATTGGATATGGAATTCAACTCCAGGAATTCCTCCTCCACAGTATTGTTACTAATTTGGTTAGCCCAATATATATGTAGATGAAAATCACCGTTCTCGCTGTCTGGTCACTGTGTCACTGGTTAAGGTCACTATGCCAACTGATTAGATCACTGTGGCACCTGTCCAGCTCAATGTTTAAGCTGCCTATGTCACCGTCTCTCCTGTCAAACCATTGTGTCACAGGTCAAGTTCAGTGTGTCACATGTCTAGTTCACTGTGGCACCTGTCTAGCTCACTGTGTTACCTGTCTATGCCACCGTCTCTCCTGTCAAACCATTGTGTCACAGGTTTAGTTCAGTGTGTCACCTGTCTAGTTCACTGTGGCACCTGTCTAGCTCACTGTGTCACCTGTCTATGTCACCGTCTCTCCTGTCAAACCATTGTGTCACAGGTCTAGTTTAGTGTGTCACCTGTCTAGTTCACTGCGGCACCTGTCTAGCTCACTGTGTCACCTGTCTATTTCACCATCTCTCCTGTTTAAGCCATTGTGTCAAAAGTCTAGTTCAATGTGTCACCTTTCTAGTTCACTGTGTCACCTGTCTATTTCACCGTCTCTCCTGTTTAAGCCATTGTTTCACAGGTCTAGGTCAATATGTCACCTTTGGAAGCCACTGTGTCACAGGTCTACGTCAATGTGTCACCTGCCGAGGTCACTGTGCACATAACTAGGTCACTATGTCGCATGCCTAGGTCACTGTGCCACCTGCTTATGTCACTGTGTCCCCTGCCTCGGTCAGAGTGCACATGACTAGGACACTGTATCACCTGTCTGGTTCACTATGTCACCGATCCATGAAGCTTTGTCATCTGTTTCACCTTGTCAGCTATCTATGTCATTGCGTCTCCTGTCTAGATCACGCTTTCTGTCGAGTTTGCCTTCTGATCGGTTTACTTCATCTGTACCCTTTGCTTCCTCACCTGTCATTTCAGCTTATATCATGTCTAGTACAACTTCTCACCTGTGCAGTTCATTGTTCCATCTGTCTGTGGCACTTGCTTATTTGTCTAGTTCCATTTATAACCGGTGTGTTTCAAATTGTAACCTGTATGTTTCAATATTATTTTGGAAGTGCATTTACTGGATAATTACGGGGAAGCAATATTTGTAATTCTTTTTGCAAAAAACATATGTTTGTTTATGAACCAGTTGTGAAATTAGCAGCTGGTCGGGAAAAATAAAGCCTTTACAGTAAATATGTTGCGACTTCCCTTTGGTCTCCGGATGCACAGGAATCATCTGTTCTAAATAATGATCATGTAATCAAATCAGGAAGTTACTGTAGCGCATAACGGCTATGGGAAACACCAATGGACGCAATAGCTTGGGTCTATGCATAAATAAAGTTTAAAAACAAGATGTTCAACAAGATATGGTTTACTTAAGTCACCAAAGGCTACTGCTGCTGTTCGTGGCAGTGCAGAAATTAACAACTGCCATATTAGGCAGCCGGTGGACAGCATTATACCTTGGCCCACTGTGAATTTGCATATCTTGAGATGTAGTGCAAGATTGAGTTACTGTACAAACACACACACACTCACTCACAGATACACACACACCCACACAGATATATATATATATACCGGGAGATTGCCAGTTTGATTTACAATACATAAAATACATTTGCCTATTGAAAAATCCATGATGTTCCTGCAATGCTGCCCCCACCGCCCTGATTTACGAAAACTACTTTACCCTCAGATCAAGAAGATCTAAACTATGGGCCGTATTTTGCGATCACTATGGGTGCATATGAGGTGTGCGCTAAAACCCGGAATTTGCGCTCTGCCAAGAATACTACCCCTGGGATAACTGGGCCTCTACACGCAGGTACCCGTAGAGGCCCAGGAGCGCAATTCTCCGTACCTGCCGGGCACCAGGTAAATGCGTAGATATTTAACCGATCGGAGGCCTCCGCTCGAGGGAGGCCTCCGATTGCAAATTTTGGGCCATTGCTTTATTGAGATGAGTCACGTTTCTTATCGCTAGCCCGAGCTCTCATTCTTCAGATATGAGCAGGCCAGTGAACGTGGACCGGATATTTAGGTATGGGCGGTTGGGGGGTCGGGTGGTGGCGGCATCCCGTTCAATGTCGCCTCCATTACGAAGTCTCGCCCACTGTTTCCGGACAGATTAACTGATTGTCAATCTGCAGCTCGAATTCTCGCGTGGTTTGCTCCTTCTCATTTCTCCCCTATGCTAAGGATGTGATGCGGTTGTTGAAGCTTTTGCAAGCGCCTCGCACATCTGTTGCAACAGATATCTGTTTTTTAATTGAAATATGACCGAATATGGATATTAATATTATATTTTATTTCAATATATACATTGTGGGGGTAGGCATTTCCGCGGGCGGTAGTTCAATACGGTCCTCCATGTCGATTTGAATCGTCGTAATACAAGATTAATTTGTGTTAAATTTTGAAACAAGATGAAAAAATCATTGGCCCTGTACTCGGCAAGATTTGAAACTGCGCCGGGGATAACCGGATGAATGGATTTGATAATCCACACAGCTTAACCAATTGGTCATGTCTATCTCTTCCCTATGTGGATAAATTGTGCAACAATGCCTTCTGTTGCCTAGGCCCTAAGTTGTGGAATTCCCTGCCTAAACCTGCCCGCCTCGCTACCTCCCTTTCCTCCTTTAAAATGCTCCTTAAAACCTATTCTTTGACCAAGCTTTTGGTCACCTGCCCTAACTTATCCTTATGTGGATCGGTGTCAATTTTTTTGTCTTAAAATAATCCTGTGCAGCGCCTTGGGACGTTTTACTACATAAAAGGCGCTATATAAATAGAAGTTGTTGTTGTTGTTGTTGTTAAAATCGTAATGAGGTATCGGTCTGCAACAGCCGGGCATTTAGAATTCAGTCACCTATCAGTCCGCGCTGAATAACATTCTGAAAGTGACAATCTTCTGCAAGATTTTGTATTTTCTTCCATTTTTATCCATTGATGATACCCGTTCATTGATTTTGCAAAATCATGGATAGTTCGCGTCCAATGAACTTTCCAATCCATGGATGGTTCCCGGCAATTCAGTTTGTCAATCCATTAATGATTACAATCCATTGAGCTCACAATCCATTGATGGTTCCAGTCCATTGATTTTCCCAATCCATTGATGGTTCCAGTCCATTGACTTTACCAATCCATTGATGGTTCCAGTCCATTGATTTTGCCAATCTATTGATGGTTCCAGTCCATTGATTTCCCAATCCACTCATGGTTCCAGTCCATTTATTTTCCCAATCCATAGATGGTTCCAGTCCATTGACTTTCCCAATCAACTTAGGGTTCCAGTCCATTGACTTTCCCAATCCATTGATGGTTCCAGTCCAATGACTTTCCCAATCCATTGATGGTTCCAGTCCATTGACTTTCCCAATCCATTGAGTGTTCCAGTCCAATGACTTTCCCAATCCATTGATGGTTCCAGTCCAATGACTTTCACAATCCATTGATGGTTCCAGTCCAATGACTTTCCCGATCCACTGAGGATTTCAGTCCATTGACTTTCACAAACCATTGATGGTTCCAGTCCATTGACTTTCCAAATCCATTGATGGTTCCAGTCCAATGACTTTCACAATCCATTGATGGTTCCAGTCCAATGACTTTCCCAATCCATTTATAAAGCCACTGATTTGAAATCAGATGTAGAAAAAAGTAACATCTGCGCCGTCGCAGTGAGGAGCAGTACCCAAGCCATAAGGCGTCGTCCTTGTCAAACCAAAAAATCCTCTCTGCAACCCTGTCCGTACCTTCCCGGTGTTTGCCTTATTAACCTTCAATTTTTCAAGCAGCGGCGTGTCCGTGTTCCAGCATGTCTGCTCGCCTGTATGACCGAAGATCCAATGGATGGTTCACAATCCGTGGACTATCCCAAACCATTTTCCAAATCTATTTTTCTGAATTCACCTACTGGATAACGTTATCATCTACGTTTTCACTATGGGGTGCAGTGACAAAGTGGAACAAGCGTTGATCACGAGTTCGATCCCGATCCCTACCTACTTTAAGCTCAAAACTTTAATGGGTTATTTTGAGCAGCTTATTAATAGCCTCGTTTCCTTGTCTCTTGTCATCTCAGAGGAAAAGTTAAACCAACCCTTCCATTGAGCTTAAGTTTACGATTACAATAATATAGGCATAATATTTAGAAACAAAATTCTATAGACTCTGGAACAGTTCCCATGGATTGGAGGGTAGCCAATGTTCCCCCACTGTTCAAAAAAGGTGGTAAAGAAAAAACAGGGAATTATAGACCGGTAAGCCTGACATCGGTTGTTGTGAAAATGTTGGAGTCCATTATAAAAGATGTAATAGCAGAGCACTTGGAAAACAGGGGCATGATTGGGCAAAGTCAACATGAATATACAAAAGGGAACTCGTGCTTGACTAATCTACTGGATTTTTTTGAGGATGTTACTGATAGAATACATAAGGGAGAACCAGTGGATGTGCTGTATTTGGACATTCAGAAGGCTTTCGATAAGGTCCCGCATAAGAGATTAGCGTGTAAAGTTAAGGCACATGGGATTGGGGGCAAGTTACTGACTTGGATAGAGAACTGGTTGGCAGACAGGAAGCATAGACTTGGAATAAACGGGTCTTTTTCGGAGTGGCAGTCAGTGAATAGTGGGGTTCCGCAGGGATCGGTCCTAGGACCCCAGCTATTCACTATATATATCAATGATCTAGACGAGTGAACTAGATGTAATATCTCGAAGTTGGCAGATGACACAAAGCTGGGTGGGCGTGTGTGCTGCAAGGAGGATGCCGCAAAACTCCAGTTTGATTTGGACAGGTTGGGTGATTGGGCAGAAGAAGGCAGATGCAGTATAATGTGGATAAATGCGAGGTTATCCACTTTGGATGCAAAAACAGAAAGGCAGATTATTATCTGAACGGCAATAGATTGGGAAAATGGGAACTGCAACGAGACCTGGGTGTCCTTGTGCACCAGTCGCTGAAGGTAAGCATGCTGGTACAGCAGGCGGTTAAGAAGGCAAATGGTATGTTGGCCTTCGTAGCGAGACGGTTTGAGTACAGGAACAAGGATGTCTTGCTGCAGCTGTAAAGGGCCTTGGTGAGACCACACCTTGAGTATTGTGTGCAGTTTTGGTCGCCTTATCTGAGGAAGGATGTTCTTGCCATGGAGGCTTTGCAGCGAAGATTCACCACACTGATATCTGGGATGGCAGGAATGACGTACGAGGAGAGATTGGGTCGATTGGGCTTATACTCGCTGGAGTTTAGAAGAATGAGAGATCTAATTGAAACTTATAAAATTCTAACAGCGCTAGACAGACTGGATGCAGGAAGGATGTTCCCGATGGCGGGTGAGTCTAGAACAAGAGGTCACAATCTAAAGATAAGGGGTAAGCCATTTAGGATAGAGATGAGGAGGAATTTCTTCACCCAGAGCGTGGTGAACCTGCGGAATTCTCTACCACAAAAGGCAGTTGAGGCCAAGTCAGTAAATATATTCAACCAGGAGTTAGATGTATTTCTTAATGCTAAAGGTATCAAGGGATATGGGGAGAAGGCAGGGACAGGGTACTGAATTTGGATGATCAGCCATGATCTCATCGAATGGCGGAGCAGGTTGGAGGGGCCGAATGGCCTACTCCTGCTCCTATCTTATATGTTTCTATGTTATGTAACATTTGCGGTTGGACAAATCCCGCGCGCTGAGGCCTCCGACCTCTAAAAGATCTACGCATTTATCTGGTGACCCGGGAGATACGGAGGCTTGCGATCCTGGGCCTCTACGGGTCCGCGCAGGCAGAGGGTCAGGTATCCCAGAGGCGCTTGCGTTTCGAAAGCGCCCCTCGGATCTCGTGGACCGTCCCAATCAATAAAAGAAGGGATTTACCATTAATACTTCTGGGATTTCCGTACGGAATGAATTCCCATAAGTATGAATGGGGATCACTTAAAAAATACACGTGCACATGAAATAAATAAAATATACATATTTAAAATTAATTATAGGGCCATTTAGTTAAATATTATAAACAGAAAAATAATGTTTTTTAAAATATATTATATGTATTACGGGGCTAAAAATAACCTTACCTTATTGGACAGGGTTTTTAATGTATAAATGAGTGATAAAATTTTAATGTTCTACTTTTTAAAAGTCGTGCTTTTACCAGGTGCAAGAATTTGACGGGCATTCAGCGGGCAGAAGTTGGGCAAATAGCGCAACGCTCCGCCCGCGCAGGTCCTTTTCCCGGGCATGCGGATCATCTGTCAAGAAAATTCTTGAGAGATCCTAATTTCCGGGTTTTCGCGCTTGCGCTTCACATGCCTAAACCTGGAACTTGCGCGGCCCTTACGGTCGTGTGTGCACCTCATACGCAGCCCTAGTGGTCGCAAAATACGGCCCATAATCTCTGTCACAGTCTCTGTCTTTGTCTCTCTCTTTTGTTTTCTCTGATTTCCGTCACATTCCGTCGCTCTATTGTTCTCTGTTTCTCTCTTTTTATCTGTCTGTCTGTGGAATGGAAATCTACAGATAAAAATAGAAGAAAATGCATGATCTGACAGGAGGTGTCAGAGATTACTTTAACGGAGACTGTTCAGTGCGTGGGTACAGTGAAAGGGCGGTGGGAGAAATGTCATTGGTAACTTACAAAAGGGAAGAAGATATATACCTGAAAAATAAATATTAGTAGGGTTATGGGATAAGAACAGGGGTGGATTGGGATTAATTAGATAGTTCTTTCAAAATGCCGATACTGGCACGATGGTCCGAATGGCCTCATTCAGTGCTGTGCCATTCTATGATTCTATGATGAATCAGGGCCGCTACTTACACCCGCATCACATTATTTTCAACTTTATTAGCCGGTGCTTCATGTACTTGGATGGCCGAGTTGTTAAGACGTTAGACTTAAGATCCAACGGTGAATGCTTGGGTTCACGCCCCTCTCCTGGTAACGGTGCAATTAAATCTTTACCTGTCCCATTGCGATCCCCTTGCACCTCCTATGCCAGAATCTGTCTGTTGTCTGTCTGACTCGGACGCTATCTTTGTCAGTTAATCACTCCTGCCCTCCACCCTATCACAGATTCCTAATATTTAATCTCCCCGCCCCTTTTCATTGGCTCTGTACTTGCTTATAAACTGTTAAATCTCTAACTTACTGCTGTTCTGATGAAACGTCATCGATCTGAAAAATTATCTCTCTCTCTCCACAGATGCTGCCTGACCTGCTGAGTATCTCCAGCATTTTCTGTTTTTATTTCGGATTTACAGCATGCGCAGTATTTTGCCTCAGTTTTCTGTAAAGTTGTCGTCTGCATGTTTAATATTTGTCATTCAGCCACTTCCACCGGGAAATAGCCCTGTGTTTTAAACTGCGAGAGTTTTTATCTATCTCTTTTGTTCTGTTTTCCTTGTTCTGCCGTTCGATTTTAAATACTGCCTCAGTTTTTCTATCTTAATCTCTGTCTCTCGCTCTATTTCTTTATCTATTTCTCTCGCTGTCCCTGTAGCTCTCTGTCTCTCTATCTCTTTTTCTATCTGTCTCTGTCTGTCCGTCTTTCTCTACCTGTGCGTCTTCATATATTTCTTGCTCTCTCTTTCGAATGGTCTCTCTCTTTCTCCCCCATATTGCCCCACTGCCTGGTTTGTTTCATGGAGTTACTACTTTTAAAAACGAACACAACCGGCTCCAGAATTTTTGTACTTTTTCGCTACAATTGGGGATGTCAAGTAAGTTGATCAACATGTGGTCAACATATGATTCTATGAATTTCTGCTGGAACACAGCACGATTTCCGTTACTTACACACGCACCATATTGAATTGAACTTGATTGGAAGGTACAACCACTCCCTCACCTCCATCTATGATGCCTTTGCTCCCAGTTGAACCTGTGAGCTCTTCGATCCTGGTCATTCTCCCCGGTCAGGCTCCAATCTGCACTCCCTCATGTCCGAGGGGTGGATAGTTGCCGCGCAACAGGTTTAGCTCTCCATCGATAGACCTGACTAGAACACATGAAACACTTTTTGGCCTTATTCTACTTTGCCAAAACTGTCCATTTCCCTAGCAATTATATCAGAGTGCAAATGTCACCGCCAGCGTATTTTGTGCTCTGCCAACCATCTCGTCAGAACTCTCTCCCCGAACCCCTCGACCATCACTTATGACAACAAATTCAAGAAGTTCATGGACTTCTTCTTTAATACCATTGACGCCGCCAATTTAGTTTCCTCTGAGGCTTGCACATCTTCTCTTGTCCCATTTAAGCCACATTTGCGATGATCTCCCCTTGTTATGAATTTAAATCCACGTCCTACTGCAGTTGCTCTCCTATCTCGTTTAACACCCTCTCCAAGTTTATCTTGTCCAATAAACCGATCTCTTGCTCCTTGCTCGAGGAACAGCACCTCATCTTTCTAATAGGCACTTTATAGCCTTCTGGAATCAACATTGAGTTCAGCAACTTCAGACCATATCATCTGTCCTTATTTTTTCAGGCAGCAGCTGTTGATGTTTCTGTCATCCCCATTTGCAGCATTTAATCACTCCTGACTTCCTCCCTTTCACAGACAGTCCCTTTTGTTCTGCCACCTCTCCCCCATTTCCCTGCCTCTGCACCTGCTTAAAATCTGTTACATCTCTAAATTTTTCCAGTTCTGACGAAGGGTCACAGACCTGAAACGTTAACTCTGTTTCTCTCTCCACGGATGCTGCCTGTTCTGATGAGTGCTTCCAGCATTTGCATTTTTTATTTCAGATTCCCAGCATCAGCAGTATTTTGCTATTGTTTTTGCTCCTTGACTACATTCACAATAAACTGCTGACAATCCAAAATCCCTCCGTGACCCCCCTGGCTACTTGACATAGTATGTCCCTCTCTTCAGGTATTGATCCTTTGTTTTGAAATCAGTCATCATCAACCCCCTTCTCTGAAAGGGAACCCTGGTGCCGCATGTCCTTGCAAACTCCATGTCCCCCTCACATATGTTGAACTGAATGTGTTGTTGTCATTCTTTCCAGAAATTCTATGATTCAATCCATCCAACCACCTTTCTGCTACTGTCACAGCCCTGAATCAAAGTCACAAATAACTTCCTCTATGATTGTGACCACGGTGCATTATCCCTCTTCGTCCTGCATGATCTCTCTGCAGCATGTGAGAGGACGGACCACACCCTCCTCTCCCAATAAAGGGAATGAGGAAGTTAGCAGGACAGATGGAATGAAATGGAAATGGGGAGTGACAGAGAGGAAGAGAGAGACAGAGGTAGAGAGAGTGAGAGGAAGAAATGAAAGAGTGAGAGAGAGCGAGAGAGGAGAGAGGAAGAAATGTGTTAACTCGGAATTGAGAGCGATTGCAAAGCTTTATTTGTGACAATGAGATAGAGGAGAGGGCATGAGAGTAAAATGAGAGAGCCTGTGAAAAGGGAACTGTGAGAGAGGCGGTATGAGTGGGAAAGAGATAGAATGGAAGACATTTTCCAGTCTTTAATTTAAAAAAGTCACATTAACAGGCTAAGTTTGGAACCTTCTTTTCTTTCTTATGCTTGAAATTGCAATAATATATCATGTTGTACTTAGATCTTTCAGCTCTTGTTCCCAACGGTGACCACCATCTGGTTCATATGAAATGGCTCATTGCCTTGTGAGTTTGAAATTGAAAAGCCAGATTGTGCCAACACCTTGTGTGTTCAGCAACCTGTAACTAATAACAGTATTGATGAAATCTAGTAGCATCATTCGGGATTCACTACACTATAAATAACCCCTAACTTATCTTCGTGTTTTCAGTACTGCAGTTGGAGTGATCGCTTCCAGCAACAGTAGGTGTCCTGTTCACAGCGAAGATGCATTTGCCATCGATTTATTGGATAGAGGTCGCATACTACCCCGTTCTCGCGGGAATTGGAGTACATGGTATGTGATTTTCAGAAGTTAGTGTGTCGGACGGACTGTTTGACACACTGTGCCTGGTAAATATATTGATTGTTCTTCAAGTCTTTGTCATGCACTCAGTTAGGAATGTCAATGATTGTCTAATTGTTAAAATCAAATGATAACTGGAGCCAACAAAACATCACACTCGTGCTCATGATGTCTTTTTCGAAAACAAAATATCAGGTATAATGTTACTTTCGTAATTATTTTTTTTGCTGTTTAAATTTAACACCAATTTGCTGTTTTCTACTCACTACTTACTGGTTGAACTTGACTGTTCTACCTACTCTCTTTTATCCTTGATGTTGCATTTTCTACTTCTCACTTTCATCCTTCGTGTTCTCTTCTCTGCTCCTACCTTTATTCTTGGTGTCATCGTACCTGCAGCTCCTTCTATCCTTGACGTTAGCATGTGTCCTGCTCCTTTTTATCCACGGTATTATCTTATCTCCTGTTCTTCTTTATCTGTGGTATTGTCTCGTCTCCTGCTCCTTCTATATTTGGTGTTCTAGGCAATCCTGCCCGTTATATCATTAGTGTTGTCTTCTCTCCAATCACTTTTACCTTTGTTGTTCTCTTCATTCTTGTTCCTTAAATTCTTGGTGTTTTCTTCTCTTATATTCCCCTTCAACCTTCGTGTTCTCTTCTCTCTTGATCCCTATTTTCCTTGCTTTTGTCCTCCCACGTCTTCCCTTTTTTCTTGGCGTTGCGTTTTCTCCTGGTTCATTGTATTCTCAGCGTTGGCTTATTTTATGGACTCACTAGATTCGAATTGCCTGTGGAAACTCAACGTGAAAGTTCCCAGATAAATAATCTTCCGATGGAAGAGGCATCATTGGCCTCCGACATCGCAACACAATCCAACGGTATGAGCTGCACCTTCCGGAGAGGAGAGGACACTCCAAGGTATAATATTTAATACGATAGCAAAATACTGCGGATGCTGGAAATCTGAAATAACAACAGAAAACGCTGGAAAAACTCAGCAGGCCAGGCAGCATCCGTGGAGAGAGAAAGAGAGTTAACGTTTCAGGTCGATGACCTTTCGTCAGATCTGGTCATCGAAAGGTCATCGACCTGAAACGTTAACTCTCTTTCTCTCTCCACGGATGCTGCCTGGCCTGCTGAGTTTTTCCAGCGTTTTCTGTTGTTATATAATATTTAATAACCCATGTACATGAGACCACTTTATAATTCACTTTTTACTCCGGTTAATGAGAATACTCTTTTTTCCTGTACCCACAGTGAACTTGGTGGCGGTTGTGATCCTATCCCGTGGAAAGTGCGGTCTCTCCAAATGCATCACTCGCTATCTGGTGGCCATGGCGACGGCGGATCTCATGGTGATTATCTGTAATGTAATATTGTATCGTATTGCTGATCTATATTGGTGGGAGTCCTTCTTGCTCTACACTCCTGTGTGTAGGTTCATTCTGTTCCAGGCTCCTACTGTCATAGACAGTTCTGTTTGGTTAACGGTCGCATTTACCTTTGATCGGTTTGTAACCATTTGTTGTCAGGAGCTGAAAACAAAATATTGCACCGAGAAAATCGCGGCTGTGATTATTGTGACTTTGACCGCGCTGTTCTGTTTGAAGAATATTCCCTGGGCCTTCCTGTATGTTCATTCCGCCACACTTAACAATATATCGCGTGGTTGCCTTGTATTATCACACTTTTACACTCTGAACACATGGATTCCTTTTTCTTGGATTGAACAGCTGTTAACCCCATTGCTTCCATTCTGTTTAATCTTGCTGTTTAACGCTCTCACCGTCAGATGCATTTTAGTGGCCAGTCGTGCCCGAAGGAGCCTCCGGGACCGCAGCAGTGGTGAGAATGACAATGACCCTGAGATGAGGAACCGCAGAAGGTCCATCCTTTTACTTTTTGCTATATCCAGCAGTTTTATCCTGCTCTGGATGACAACGGTCGTATATTTCTTTTATTATCGAATTACACACGCCTTTAACCACAGATCTATACATAGCACTTTTCAAAATTTGAAACAAGCGGGAATTATGCTTCAGCTCCTGAGGTCCTGCACCAACAGGGCCATTTACACAGTGACACTGAGGAAGTTTAGAGAGGAGCCGCTCAGTGCGCTCACATATCCCTTTACTCTAATTCATAGATTAATTAAATGATGCAAGCAGCAGAACTGACTCCCCAACATCACATTTTAACTTCATTTCACAACGATCACCTAAATTTACCAGAGGGACTGAGCAACAGAGGACAACGTGCATCAGAAAAAATCGTTTATTATCATACTTTGGGATAGATATTAACTTGGTGGTCACGCATAATACTAGCGTTGTGGATCCACTACTCGTTAATGAAACCGCCTGATATTCCATTTCGATTTATATCAATGAGAATCATAATCGGGCGTTCTCTCCAAAGTCGACGAATCCGCAACACCAGTTTTAAACCCGGGCATCAAGTCTAAAATCTAAAACATTGGGCTGAGGTTAATCTTGGAAGGTGTTGTAAACCGGGCGACATCGACACGGGAATCCCGTTTTACACTTTTCCCTATTTTGTTTTTCACTTACGTCAGTGAGGATAATTTTAACTTTACACAGTAGTGTAACATAGGAGATATTCGATGAGCCGCACATTAACTACCCAGCCAGAGTGTTCTTTCCATCATAGCCAAAAGATAAAATAACTCCGAATATAGTCACTGTACTCAGTAACACTATTCTCTATCTCCCTGTGCTGGTGTCACTTTGTATCACTCACTTTACTTACCTGCACGTTAATCTGTCTCCTTCTACTGCTGCACCTCTGTGTAAATAACTGTGCTCGGTTACACCTTAATGTACAGCCCTCTGCTGGTGACCCTCTCTATTACAGTACTCAGTCACACCTTTATCTGTATCCCTGTTCCAGTTTCTCTCTCTTGCATCCTTTTATTCAGTCATACTCATCTCTATCTTCCTCTTCTGGTGCCACTTTCTATGACGGTACTTAGTTACATCGCGGTCTATCTCCCTCTGTTGGTGGCACCCTGTAGCACTCACAGTACTCAGTCAAAGCTCTCTGTACCCCTCTGTTAGTGTCTCTCTCTATCAATCACTGTGCCAAGTTACAGCTTTATCAACCACACTCTGCAGATGGCACGCTATATCTCTTTAAAACCCATTTCAAAGAGCCAGCAGACGGACGATGTGTCGAAAGGACTCCTTCTGTGCTATCTGATACTGTGATTTACTGTGCTCGGTCGCACCTTGCTCTAGCTCCCTCTGCTACTGTGCCTCAGTTTGGCTCACTGTACTCAGTTATATCTCAATCCATCTCACTCTGCTGGTGCCTCTCTGTATTACTCACCGTAAACAGTGAAACAGTGAACACGTGGATCAGGGTGACTTGAGCTGCAATCTTGAAACTGGTCCCATATCAATGCGTGATGAAAAACAGGAGCAAAATATCAGTGGGAAAAAAATTAGCAGTCTTGATGTTGCCCGTGCAGGATGGGGAAGAATATTAAGTTGGAGATGTGCTGTTTGCGTTTGTTAATATTCCAAGGAGTATTCGAGAATGGTGGAGCGAGCCTCCAGGTAGAATTTCAGAGTGGTCAATGAGAACCAGATGATCATGGTTACAGACGATATCGTTGATATCGTTGACATCATAGGCCTGGATGCTGTGCTTATGGCAGGAACCAGATTGCAGCGATATGAATTGGGAGCTGAGGGCGTGGTGACTACAGAGACAGTCGTCGATATCGTGATTGAGAATTTTAGAGTGGAAGACTGGGTTAATGATGGGAAAATTGAAGATAGCTTTGATGGAAGGACGAACAGTGTTTGAGCGAAATAAAACAGTATACTAACGACCTGATTTAGTATCTGACAATTGGAGTTTTTGCACCAGTCGCACAATTTCACACGCAACACCCTGCAGCTGGTACGCTTTAAATTATATTTGTTTTGTGAAGAAATACACAGACGCATTGCACAGAAACTGCAGTGTTTGTCCGGGGCAACAGATGTGAGCTCCAGTTTTAATTCACTGCCGCGCTCGGCTAGCTGGCCATTCGTTTGCAATGACATAAGGCAATCCACTCTTTCTACGGTTCATACACATTTCTTCTCAGGTAGACGTTTGACTCATAATAAATCATCAAGGACCTTAAGAAAGATCCCTGGGAAATCCATATTAGTCCCTCCCGGTTGATGGACTTGAGAGCACAAACTCCCCTTTCATGAGAAGCATCAGGGGCATTGTGACCTCACAATGGAAACGCTTACCTTTCAACATCACTTTACTGATTAGACTTCACCAAATGTTTCCATGGTTACAGCTGATCGAAATCACGGTTTCTTTTCATTTTGAAAGTCAATATATCAATATTTTTATTCGTTCATGGGATGTGGGCATCACTCGTAAGGACAGCATTTATTGTCCATCCCTAGCTGCCCTTGAAAAGATGATGGTCGCCTCCTTGAGCCGCTGCAGTCCGTGTGGTGATGGTACTCCCACTGTGTTGTTAGGGAGGGAGTTCCAGGATTTTGATCCAGCGACGATGAAGGATCGGCTGATATATTACCAAGTCAGGATGTTGTGTGACTTGGAGGGGAACTTGGAGGTGGTGGTATTCCCATGCTCCTGCTGCCCTTGTCCTTCTAGGTGGTAGGATTCGCGGGTTTGGGAGGTGCTGCCGAAAAGCCTTGGCGAGTTGCTGCAGTGCATCTTGTAGATTGTACACACTGCAGCCACGGTGCGCCGGTGGTGGAGGGAGTGAATGTTTAAGGTGTTGGATGGGATGCTAATCAAGCGGGCTGGTTTGTCCTGGATGGTGTCGAGCTTCTTGAGTGTTGTTGGAGCTGCACTCACTCCGTTTTTTCTCGCTCTCTCTTTGCGAATTCGATAAAACAATGCAAATTCTTTTTAGGTTAGCATCTGCAAGATTCAAAGTTATAACTAAGCTCGAGAAGACAGCTGTTGAAAATATCCCTCCCGAGCGCTAGATTGCAGGGAATTCTGTAACTATATTTTATGTTCAAGGCCTTTGCCATTTCGTTCGATGTACCGAAATATTTCCCCAAAGAATTGAAAAACTGGCTCAGTTGCTTAGAATTGGTTTAATGGCCATTTGATTTCTCTTGTAAGACTCAATTGTGCAGAAATAAAATACAAAAGTTGTTTTTGGGGGTTTGATTTGTATTATTGATCGCCAAAGGGGAGTGGGAATGTACAGCTCTCTCACCAGAAAAATTTTGGCGCTAGGTCAATCGAAAATGTCAAAACTGAGATTGATATTCTTTCTTCTGTGAAAGTATTAAGAGATATGTGACCAAGGCGGGTAGATGGGGTAAACATACAGAGGAACCGTAATATCGTTGAACAGTTTGGAGTGGCTCGCGGTGCTGAATGGCCTCCTCCTGTTCCTATGTTCCTGAATGCATAGAAAAGTGGAGCTCCGGCGGACTGGGAGGACAAACAAAGGAACACAAATAAAATATTAAGAGCTGCAAAAAGGAAGTAAGAAAAGTAAACTTCCAAGTAATACGAAGGCAAATAGTAAAGTTTTTTAAAAACTATGTTAAGAGTGACAGTGGCTGAGGGAGAAGTGGACCCATTAAAGACAGACGCATGTGATCCTCTAATAAACAACAATCCAATGGCTGCATTTATAAACGAGCACTTGGCTTTCGTTTTCACAGTAGAGGAAGAGAAAAACATGGTCGAAATAAAAGGAAACTAGAAATAATACAAATGGAGGAACCTACAAAATTCAATATAAATAACACACTAGGAATGGAGAAAATATTTTTTGCCCATCCGTAGTTGCCATTAACATGGACGACAGGTAAAACAGGGACAGACATATACAGATAAAGAGAGAGAGAGAGAGAAAATGAGAGACAGAGTGAGACAAGAATAGAGAGAGAGAATCATGGACTTTAAGAGAGAGAAAGGAACGGAGAGAGAGGGACACAGAGAGAGAGAGAGGGACAGAGAGAGAGAGAGAGGAAAAGAGAGAGAGGGACATGAGAGTGGCAGAGGAACAGAGAGAGATAGAGAAGGGGGACAGAGAGAGAGAGAGAGAGAGAGAGCAACAGAGAGAGAGGGGGACAGAGAGAGAGCAAGCGAGGTTGAGAATTACAGAGAGAGAGAGGGGGCAGAAATAAAACGAAAAATAGGTACAGCGAAAGAGAGGCAACAAAGACAACAACAACAAATAGTATTTATATAGCACCTTTAACTTACTAAACGTCCCAAGACACTTCTCGGCAATTTTATAAACACAATTTGACAACGAGCCTCATAAGGCCAAATTAGAGCAGATGGCCAAAGGTTTGGTCAAAGAGCTAGGTTTTAAGGAGCGTCTTAAAGGAGGAAAGAGAGGTAGAGAGGTGGAGAGGATTAGGCAGAAAATTCCAGAAGCTAGGGCCGAGGCATCAGAAGGCACGACCACCAATGGTGGAAATAATATAATCAGGGATGCTCAAGAGATCATAATTAGAGGAGTGCGGATATTTCGGGGGGTTGTGTGGCTGGAAGAGATTACAGAGATAAGGTGGGGCGAGGCCATGAGGCGCTTTGAAAAGAAGGATGTTAATTTGAAAATCGAGGCGTACCTTAACAGTGTAGGTCAGCAAGCACAGGGGTAATGGGTGAACGGGACTTGGTGCGAGTTAGGAAACGGGCAGCCGAGTTCTGGATGACCTCAAGTTTAGATAGGGTAAACGTGGGAGGTCAACCAGGAGAGTGTTGGAAGAGTCAAGTCAAGAAGTAACAAAGACATGGATGAGGTTTCAGCAGCAGATGTGCTGAGGCAAGGGATGAGACGGGCGATGTTACAGAGGTGGAAATAGGTGGTCTTACTTATGGCGGCGATATGTGGTCGGAAGCTCATTTTAGGATCGCCGAGGGACATCATGTAGATGAGAGATAGGAGGTGGACAAGGATTGATCCTTGGGGGGTACCAGAGTTAAAGATGCGGGAGCAGGAAGATAAGCCATTCCAGTTGATTTTCTGGTTTCGATTAGATAGCTAATAATGGAACCAGGCGAGTGCTGTGCTACCCAGCTGGAGGACGGTGGAGAGGCGTTGGAGAAGGATGGAGTGGTCATCCGTGTTAAAGGCTGCAGGCAGGTCGAGAATGCAAATGATAAGTGAAAGAGAGACAAGCACAGAGAGAAACAGACGGAAGGAAAGAGAAAGAAAGAGACAGGGAGAGTAAGAGAGACAGGGACATAGAGAGAAAGAAACAGGCAGAGAGGGAGTGAGAGGAACAGTGAGAAATGGAGCGTGAGAAAAAGAACTGGGACAGAGATAGACAGCAAAAAGACTGGGGCAGGGATAGAGAGCAATCAAGATATGGGTATATAGAGAGAGCTGCAGAAAGAGAGAGAAAGCGACATGGGCAGAGAGAGTCACATGACAGAGACAAGGAATTGGAGAAACAGAAAGGGACCTTGAAAGAGAGATAGGATTAGAGAGAGAGATTGGGGCAGAATGAGACAGCTAAGAGACAGACATAAAGAAAGAGATAAATAGGGAAAGGGAGTGTATGTGTCACAGAGAGATGCAGTGGCAGAGAGAGAGAGCGCGACAGAGGCTCTGAGACAAAGATATAGGTACAGAGAAAGACTAGCAGAAGATAAGAGAGAGAGAGGAACGGTAAGGGAGTAAGCAACAGAGAGAGAGAGATAGAGACAGAGAGACAGAGACAGAGTGAGAGGGACGGAGAGAGAGGGAACGGGACAGGGAAGAAGAGACACAACGTCCACCACACGGACCCGACCATCTCGCTTAACTCACACGAGCCCGCCCCTTCCCTTCCCCTCCCCTCTCCCCTGCTCACCCCTCCCATTCCCCCATTCTCCCCACTGTATTGTTCAATCCGAAACTAGGGTCCTAAATCTAAACAAAGGAAACTGCGAAGGTATGAGGAGTGAGTAAGCTATGATAGATTGGGAGATTCATTAAAAGGCATGACGGTGGATAGGCAATGGGTAACGTTTAAGGAACGAATGTATGAATTGCAACAGTTATACATTCCTTTCTGGCGCAAGAATACAAAAGGAAAAGCGGCCCAACCATGGCTAACACAAGAAATTAAGGATATTATTAGATACAAAGAGGAGTCATATAAAGTTGCCAGAAAAAGTAGCACGCCTTAGGATTGGGAGCAGTTTAGAGATAAGCAAAAACGGATCAAGAGATTGATTAAGAGGCGAACAATAGAGTATGAGAGTAAACTTGCAAAGAACATAAAAGCGGACTGTAAAAGCTTCCACAAGTATGTGAAAAAAAAAGATTCGTGCAGACAAATCTAGGTCCTTTACAGTCAGAAACGGGAGAATTCATAATGGGGAACAAGGAAATGGTGGATCAATTAAACAAATACTTTGGTTCTGTCTTCACGGAAGAGGACACAAATAACTTCCCAGAAATGCTAGGGTACCAAGGGTCGAGCGAGAAGGAGGAATAAAAGGAAATTAGTGTTAATAAAAAAATAGTGCTGGAGACATTAATGGGACTGAAAGCCGATAAATCTCCAGGGCCTGATAATCTGCAACCCAGAGTACTAAAAGAGGTAGCCATGGAAATAGTAATGCATTGGTTGTCATCTTCCAAAATTCTATAGCTTATGGAACAGTTCCTGCAGATTGGAGATTGGCAAATGTAACCTCACTATTTAAAGTAGGAGGGAGAGAGAAAACAGGGAACTACAGACCGGTTCGGCTAACATCTGAAGTAGGGAAAATGCTAGATTCTATTATAAAGGATGTCATAACAGGACATTTAGAAAATATCAACGGGATTAGACAAAGTCAACATGGATTCATGAAGGGAAATCGTGTTTGACAAACCTACTGGAGTTTTTTGAGGATGTAACTGGTAGAATAGAAAAGGGAGAACTAGTGGATGTGGCCTTTGATAAAGTCCCACAAAGGAGTTTAATGTGCAAAATTAAAGCACATGTGATTGGGGTAATATGCTGTCATGGATTGAAAATTGGTTAACAGACAGGAAACAGAGTAGGAATAAATGGGTCTATTTTGTGGTGGCAGGCGGTGACTAGTGGGGTACCACAGGGATCAGTGCTTGGGCCGCAGCTATTCACAATATATATCAATGATTTGGAAGAGGGAACCAAATGTATTATTTCCAAGTTTGCTGACGACACGAAACTAGTTGGGAATGTGAGTTGTGAGGAGGATGCAAAGAGGCTTCAAGGCGATTTAGACAAGTTGAGTGAGTGGGCAAATACATGGCAGATGCAGCATAACTTGGCTAAATGTGAATTTAACCACGTCGTTAGGAAAAACAGAAAGGAAGAGTATTATTTAAAAGGTGATAGATTGGGAAATGTTGATGCACTGATGGACCTGGGTGTCCTTGTACACCAGTCACTGAAAGCAAACATGCAGGTGCAGCAAGCAGTTAGGAAGGCAAATGGTATGTTGGCCTTCATTTCAAGAGGATTTGAGTGCAGGAGCAAGGATGTTCTTACTACAGTTATACAGGGACTTCGTGAGAACACACCTGGAGTACTGTGTGCAATTTTGGTCTCCTGACCTAAGAAAGGATATACTTGGCATAGAGGAAGTGCAGCGAAGTTTCAGCAGACTGATTCCTGGGATGGCAGGACTGTCGTATGAGGAGAGATTGGGTCGGCTAGACCTGTATTCACTCGAGTTTAGAAGAATGAGAGGGGATCTCATTGAAACGTGTAAAATTCTGACAGGGCTAGGCAGACTGGCTGGGGGTTCGAGAACGAGGGGTCACAGTCTCAGGATACGGGGTAGGACATTTAGGACTGAGAGGATGAGAAATGTCTTCACTGAGAGGGTGGTGAAGCTGTGGAATTCAGTACCACAGAAGGCTGTGGAGGCCAAGTCACCGAATATATTTAAGAAGGAGATCGATAGATTTCTAGACACAAAAGGCATCAAGGGGTATGGGGAGAGAGTGGGAATATGGTATTTTGATAGCGGATCAACCATGATCATATTGAATGGCGGAGCAGGCTCGACGGGCCGAATGGCCTAGTCCTGCTCCTATTTTTCTTTGTTTCTATGTTGCTATGTTTCTACTCGCCCCTCCCTCCACCCGGGCCCGCCTCTCCGGCCACAAGACTCCTCCCACCTCTTCCTGTCAAAGACCGCACAACCGCCCGTAGGAAGCCTCCGATCGGAAAATCCGACCCAATAGCCTAGATAGATAGAGTAACAGAGGGGGAGATGGCAATGGAGCGAGAGTAACAGGGAGCCTTAAGGAAAAATCTGAAGTTATATGAGAAGGGCAACAGATACAGAATCTAAAATAAAACATGGATTCAGTGTCTAAAACAAATCTGACATTTCCACACACTTTCTATATTTCCGAATTAGATATCTTCCATTCTGATTGTAGCACTCTCTGGGCGCAATTCCCAGTTGAGTCGGCGTTTCCTCCTTTCGGATGTGCTGGTGATTTCTCCCTGTCCTAATCACATACAATCAGGCCCGGGGTGTTATTGTGACAGAACCTAAGGAAAATCAGAAATTGACGAAATACACAACAGACAGCGACAGAGAGAGAGGGTGAGAGAGATAGTAAAAGGTGGAGAGAGACACACAGAGAGAAACAGAAATATATTGAGACAGAACAGACAGTGAGACAATGGCACAGTGCGAGGGGATAAGAACCAAGAAGGGAGCCATTGAGCGGCCGAGATTTTGCTTTCGATGAGCTCGATTTTGATCCGCACAGACTCCCATCACATGGCTGAACAATTCCCGACCAAAAGGAGGGAGACATTTTCCTCAGTAACAGGACACAGAGGGTGATTGGATCAGGAAGATTTAGCTACAACAGATCAGTTTCACGAGGAGCAGGAAAATAAAAAGGACTTTACTTAAATGCAGCGAGTGGGGCGGGGGGAGTCATGGGAGAACTGAGAAGGGGAGGTGGAGGGCGATACATTTGCCTTTCCCCTTTGGACAGGGTTAGGAACTAAAAAGCACCAACATCAGAATGAATAAACTGAAATAAATGTCATTCATCCAGCTGATATTACGCACCCATTACTGACTGTATAAAGATAGCTTCATGTCCAGGAACCGCTCGGTTAATCTGCACAGCGCCTTTTCCATTGGTTTTACAAGGGGAGAAACCCAAAACTGAACACAACACTCCTAACTGTGGCCTAATAAGGCATTGTACGACGTAAACATCTCCCACTTGTTTTTGCATTCGGTGCCTTTCAATCCCAAACCAAGGATCCATTTTCCCGTTCTCTATTTCACAATTAGAAATCTTCCCTTCTGATTTTAGAACTCGTTGGGACCAATTTCGCGATCAGTCGGCCTTTTCTCCTTCCTGATGTGCTGGTGATTTGTCCCTGTCCCAGTCACACACACACACACACGCCTGGGGTGTAATAATGGCAGTGCAATGGGAACACGATGGTTTCTAAAGCCCTGTTAATGCTGAGACCCATCGCTGTAGCTGCGGCTCAGCATTCAGATTCTCCGGAACAGGAGAGGGCAGCTGCTCTGCGGCTACTGGAGGTTCGGCTGGAAAGTCTTTGTCATTGCGCTAAAGTGCAGGAGAATGTCTGTCTGTGCCCATCAAACACTGGTGTCAATAAAGCGCGAGGAATCTTCGCATCGGTTGCTGCAACTCCCTGCAAGATCTGCAGACCCCAGAGAAACGAAGTAAACACCTCCTCTCGCAGCCAAAAGAAAGAGACGGGTTTCAGTTTAACATCCCCTGAATAGAGAACTGGGGTCTCGAATTAACATCCCCCTGAACAGTGAGAGGGGGCTCGAATTATCATCCTCTGAACAGGGAGCAGGATTATTCCACTGATCAAAGAGCTGCGGCCTCGGTTTAACTTGCCCCTGTCCAGAGAGGCAGGGCCTCGTTTATCATTTCCCTGAACAGGGATATAGGGCCTCGGTTTAACACTAACCTGAGCAGGGGCTTGCGTGTCGGTTTAACTTCTCCCCCGAACAGAGAGGCGGCTCTGTTTGACACCCTTCTGAACAGGGGACGAGACCTTGGTTTAAAACCCTCCTGAACAGGAAGATAGAGCCACTTCTGAAAAGGAAGGCGGGCCCTCGGTATAGCACCCGCGGCCAGAACAGGAGCTGGGCCGTGGGTTAAAATCGCCCTGAACAAGGAGACAAACCCTCAATTTAACATCTCGCTGAACAGAGTGAAAGGAACCCGTTTTAACATCCCACTGAACAGAGCGATGCAACCTTGGTTTATAATCCCACCTTCAGAGAGAAGGGACCTCGGTTTAACTTGCCTCTGCAGAGGGTGGCGGGATATAGGATTAACACCCTCCTGAACAGGAAGCCGGGTCATCAGATTAACAACCCACTGAGCAGTGAGTCTGTGCCTCAATTTAACATCCCGTTAAACCAGGAGACGGAGTCTGGAATTAACAAACCCCTCTGCAGAGACATGGGGTCTCGGTGTAACATTCCCATTAAGCGTGTGATGGGGTCTTCCTTTAACATCCACATGACCGGGAGAAGGGGCCACGGTTTAAAATTGCTCCGTAAAGAGAGACAGAGTCTCGGTTTAAAATTCCCCTGAATAGGGAGACAGGGCCTCAGTTTAACATCCACTGAACATAGCGACGGGACCTCGTTTTAACATCACACTGAACAGTGAGATGGGACCTTGGTTTAACAACTCCCTGAACAGGATGGCGGAGCGTCGCTTTAACAGCCCTCTATACATGGAGATGGGGACTCCATCTGAAACTCTCCTAAACAGTGAGATGGGGACTCGGTTTCGCACCTCTTGTACAGGTAGACGGGGCATCGTCTTAAAATAACCTGGAAAATTGATATGAAGCTTCGGTTAAACACCCCACTTTACAGCGATTCAGAGCCTCGGTTCAACCCTCCCCCAGAACAGTTAGACGGGGTCTGGGATTAACCCTCATCCTGACCAGAATCGTACAAGCATAAAGCACAGTAAGTAAGCCCATCGGCCCATCGTGCCTGTGCCAGCTCTCTGAGAAGCTGCCAATTAGTCCCACTACCCTGCTGTTTCCCCAGAGTCCTGCACAAATTTTCCTTTTTAAGTAGTGATCACATTCCCTTTTGATTCTGCTTCCACCGCCCATTCAGGCGATGCATTCCGAAGCATAACAATACTCTGCTTAAAAAAAATTCCCCTCATATCCACTCTGGCTTTTTGGCAATTATTTTAAATCGGTTTCCTTTGGTTAGCGATCTTCGTGCCAGTTGAAACAGTTTCACTCTAGTTACTCTATTAAAACCCCTCCTAATTTTGAACAGTCCTCTTAACTATACACTTAACCTCTGTTTTAAAGGTAATAATTCAAAGACTGGCTTGTATAGCGCCTTTCAAAACCTCAGGACCTCCCAAAGCGCTTTCCAGCCAATGAAGAACATTTGAAGAGTAGTTACTGTTGTAATGTTGGAAACGCGGCAGCCAATTTGCGCACAGCAAGCCCCCACAAAAAGCAACATGATAATGACCGCATCATCTGTTTCTTTCGTGATGTTGATTGAGGGATAAATATTGGCCAGGACACCTGGGACAGCTCCCCTGCTCTTCTTCGAAATAGTGTAATAGGATTTTATACGCCTGTCTGAGAGACAGACAGGGCCTCAGTTTAATGACAAATCCGAAAGACAGTAACTGTGACAGTGCAGCGCTCCCCCAGTACTATACTGAACTGTTAGCCTATTTGGTTCGGCAGCAAACCTCTCCAGGTATATTTTTGCTAGTTCTGCATTCTAATGAACTATTCCATGATTCAAAACTCACAACGGGCTTTCATCCAGTCAGAAAATTTATTGATACATTCTCTCATCTGTACAATTGCTTTTAGCTGTATGTGAGCCAGCAGCTAATGGTGAGTGCACTCTGATAAAGGCAGTAACAGACAATCAAACACAATGGGCTGTTGAGCCAAGATATCTTGCCAATTTGTTTAACAGAGCATGACGCCCTGGCTCTGATCACAGGCCTCGTCTGGTTTCAATAAGTGAAGTTGAATAACATTTTACCTTCAGACTCATATTTGATTTCTATATTATTTCGTTTTGTATTTGCTCTCAGATTGTGGGTGACTCTGGCAAGACCGTATTTCCTTCCCATCGCTAGTTACACTTGAAAAGGAGGTGGTGGGCCTTCTTTATGAATTACTGTAGTCCGTGTGCAAAAAGTACTCCAACACTGTTGTTTGGTGCGGAATTCTAGCATTTTGGTCCAGCGAAAATGAAGGAATAGCGATCTATGTCCAAGTCGGGGTAATGTGTGACTTGAAGGAGAATGTGCAAGAGATGGTGGTTTGTAAAGGCGCCCAAGGTGCATTCCAATCATTCCCTTTATGTCTTTTCAAACCTTCAGGCCAATTATAGGAATTTAAATGCCACACTGCGGGGAAATGAATGACGGTAAAATACTGGGGACTTGGCAATGAGTTGCAGAAGGTCAATATCCCATGTTTACCCCTCTGAGTATTGTCTTACCTTGCAGTGATTTGGGGATGGTCAGTGTCCCATGTTTAGCCCTCTGTGCCTGGTCATTCCTTGGCAGTGAATTGGGGCTTGTCATTATTCCATGTTTACCCCGCTGTGCCTGGTCTTCCTGGTCAGTTTGATCCAGACTGAAGAGACTCTACTTCTCCACGGTGTCCACGAGGACTGAAAGTCTCAATCGTTGATCGTTTGAAAGTCCACTGATATTACCATTTGTTCAGCACATGGAGACTTAGTCAGCATGGCTCCATTGGTAACACTCACAACTCTCACTCAGAGGATCTGGGAGTTTTGGTTTCACTCCAGAGACTTGAGTAGATACCTATGCTAACCCGAGAGTGAATTACTGAGGGGGTACAGCATTATCAGAGGTGCCGTATTTTGCATGAGACATTAAACTGAGTCTGCCTCTGTGGCTGGGTGTAAAATATTCCACACCACGAGTAGAAGACCAGGTTAACGGTTAGTCCTTAACACCAAACACAGGTTCACTGGTCACTCATCTCACACCTGTCTGTGGAACTTTGCAGTCTGTAAATTGGTTGCTGTGTTTGCCTAAATTACAACAGTGACCACACGACATAGAATAATAGAATCATAGAATCATAGAAGATAGGAGCAGGAGTAGGCCATTCGGCCCCTCTAGCCTGCACCGCCATTCAATGCGATCATGGCTGATCATCCAAATTCAGTACCCTGTTCCTGCTGTCTCCCCATATCCATTGACCCCTTTAGCCTTAAGAAATATATCCAATTTCTTCTTGAATCTATTTAATGAATTGGCCTCTACTGCCTTCTGTGGCAGTGAATTCCACAGGTTCACCACTCGCTGGGTGAAGAAATTCCTCCTCATTTCTGTCCTAAATGGCTTACCCCTTATACTTAGACTGTGACCCCTGGTTCTGGACTCCCCGACCATCGGGAACATCCTTCCTGCATCTAGTTTGTCCTTCCTGTCAGAATTTTGTAAGTTTCAATGAGATCCCCTCTCATTCTTCTAAGCTCCAGCGAGTATAAGCCCAATCGACCCAATCTCTCTTCATACGTCATTCCTGCCATCCCAGGTATCAGCCTTGTGAATCTTCGCTGAACTCCTTCCAATGCAAGAACATCCTTCCTCAGATAAGGCGACCAAAACTGCACACAGTACTCAAGGTGTGGTCTCACCAAGGCCCTGTACAACTGCAGCAAGACATCCTTGTTCCTGTACTCAAACCCTCTCGCTATGTAGGCCAACATACCATTTGCCTTCTTAACCGCCCGCTGTACATGCATGCTTACCTTCAGCGACTGGTGCACAAGGACACCCAGGTCTCGTTGCACTTCCCCTTCTCCCAATCTATTGCCATTCAGATAATAAGCTGCCTTTCTGTTTTTGTCACCAAAGTGGATAACCTCGCATTTATCCACGATATATTGCATCTGCCACGCTTCTGCCCAATCACCCAACCTATCCAAATCATCTTGGAGGTTCTCGGCATCCTCCTCGCAGCACACACGTCCACCCAGTTTTGTGTCGTCTGCAAACTTGGAGATATTACATCTAGTTCCCTTGTCTAGATCATTAATATATATTGTGAATAGCTGGGGTCCAAGGACCGATCCCTGCGGTACCCCACTAGTCTCTGCTGGCCACTCGGAAAAAGACCCGTTTATTGCAACTCTTTGCTTTCTGTCTGCAAACCAGTTCTCTATCCAAGTCAATACCTTGCCCCCAATCCCATGTGCCTTAACTTTACACGCTAATCTCTAATGCGGGACCTTATCAAAAGCCTTTTGGAAGTCCAAATACAGCACATCCACTGGTTCTCCCTTATCTATTTTACCAGTTACATCCTCAAATAATTCCAGAAGATTAGTCAAGCATGATTTACCTTTTGTAAATCCATGTTGACTTTGTCCGATCCTATCACTGTTTTTCATGTGCTCAGCTATTACATATTTTATAATGGACTCCAGCATTTTCCCCACTAGCGATGTCAGGCTTACCGGTCTGTAATACCCCGTTTTCTCTCTACCACCCTTTTTGAATAGTGCGGTAACATTAGCTACCCTCCAATCCATGGGTACTGTTCCAGATTCCATCGAATGTTGGAAGATGATCAGCAATGCATCTACTATTTCTCGGGCCAGTTGCTTAAGTACCCTAGGATGTAGATTATCAGGCCCTGGGGATATATCGGCCTTCAATCCCTTCAATTTATCTAACACCATTTCCCTACAAATACTGATTTCTTTCAGTTCCTCCCTTTCATCAGACCTTATGTTCCCCAACATCTCTGGGAGATTATTTGTGTCCTCCTTTGTGAAGACAGAACCAAAATATGTATATAATTGGACTGACATTTCTTTGTTCCCCATTATAAGTTCCCCTGATTCTGACTGCAAGGGACCTATTCTTGATTTCACTAATCTTTTTCTCTTCACATATCTATAAAAGCTTTTATAGTCAGTTTTTATGTTCCTTGCAAGATTACTCTCGTATTCTATTTTCCCCTTCTTAATTAATCCCTTTGTCCTCCTTTGTTGATTCTTAAACGGCTCCCAATCCACAGGGTTACTGCTTTTTCTGGCCAATTTATATGCCCTCTCCTTGGATCTTATGCTATCCCTAATTTCCCTTGTTAGCCATGGTTGAGTCACCCTTTTTGTTTTATTCTTATGCCAAACTGGGATGAACAATTCTGTAGTTCGTCCTTGCGGTCTTTGAATGTTTGCCATTGCCTATCCCCCGTCAACCCTTTGAGTGACATTCCCCAATCAATCCTACCCAACTCGCACCTCATACCATCGTAGTTTCCTTTATTTATATTCAGGACCTTAGTCTCTGAGTCAACTACTTCACTCTCCATCCTAATGAAGAATTCTATCATATTATGATCGCTCCGACCCAAGGGGCGTCGCACAACAAGATTGCTAATTAATCCTTTCTCATTGCGTAATACCCAGTCTAAGGTGGCCTGATCTCTGGTTGCTTCCTCGATATATTGGTCCAGGAAACCATCCCGTAAACACTCCAGGAATTCCTCCTCCATGGTATTGTTACTAATTTGGTTAGCCCAATCTATATGTAGATTAAAGTCACCCATGATGACTGATGTGCCCTTATTGCACGCTTCTTTAATTTCCCTTTTAATGCCATCTCCAGCCACCGCATTACTGTTTGTAGGTCTATATATCACTCCCACTAACGTTTTGTGCCCCTTGTTATTTCTCATTTCAACCCATACAGATTCCACATCATTACAGTTAATATCCTTCCTTTCAATTGTGTTAATCCACTCTTTAACCAGTAATGCTACCCCAACTCCCTTTCCTTTTTGCCTATCTTTCCTGAATATTGAGTACCCCTGGATATTAAGTTCCCAGCCTTGGCCACCCTGGAGCCATGTTTCAGTAATCCCAATCAAATCATATTTTTTTACCTCTATTTGCGCAGCTAATACGGCCACCTTGTTCCGAATGTTCCTTGCATTAAGACACCAAGCCTTCAGGCTTGTTTTTTTAACGCTCTTAGACCTATTAGAATTAGTATTTACTGTGGCCATGTTTGATTTAAACCGTTGTTTTCTCTGACTGCAACTTTTGTTTTTCTCCTTCCTATCTTTTGCATTTATCCTTGTTTCCCTTTCCTCTGTCTCCCTGCTCAGGTTCCCAACACCCTGCCATTTTAGTTTAAACCCTCCCGCAGAGCACTAGTAAACACTCCCCCAAAAAATCGTCTGCTCGGAAGTGTTGTGGGGTGCCCTGAATTTGCAAAAGCACGCTCTACTTAAAAACTGTTCTCTGTTTCTTCTTTCTTTCCCCATGATGTGACATTATTTACTGTTTGGAATGTGTCTGGTGAAGGCATGTTAATGGGTTGTTCCATTAAAGGTCTATTGCCTAAAGGGAAACAAAACAGCAATCGGCCATCCACTGTGATATTTCATGAGGTCAGTACATTGATAGTGTAAGAAAGGCGTTGCATTGGGATGGAGCTGTTAATGCATCCAGAACGTCCCAAACTGCTTCACAGCCAATGAAGTGCATAGAAATACATGTAATTTGCAACACTGAAACAGGCCATTCGACTTAGCCAGCCCACGTCAGCGCTTACATCCCACACGCAGAAATAGTCTTAATCACATTTACCTACCTTGTTCCCATATCCGTTCATCCACTGTCCTTCATACACCCATCCAATATAATCCTGAATGTTGACATATCGGCCCAGAAATTGATCTCGCTCTGTTCCCGCGGGGGTAAGCCTTCCCCGCGATGTCTCACCTCGCTTATGCTTTTTCTGATCCAGCTCGCACGAACTTGATGTTCCAGACATCAGCTGTGCTGGGCTTGCGTATCCCAGCGGCGCAGTTAATTCGTGCGAGCTGTGGGATCACGTGACTCAGTTAGAGCCAATGGCAGCACACCATCTTCCATTCATAAGTCTCACAGCATGGCTGTGAGACTTATGAATCTTACACCCCCCCAAAATAACAGCTAAACCTCAATTAAATTAAAAAAAAAACCATCACATTAATAAAATAAGTATAGTTAATTAAATTAACCATTTTAAATAAAAAATTAAATTTTTGAAAAAATTTAAAATCTTTTAAAAAGTTATAAAAATAAACTTACCTGTCTTTAAAGTCTATAAAAAAGATATACCTGTAAAAAAAAATTCAAAAAAATACTTAATTCACTACTTACCTTCTGAAAAGCGGGTCTTACTCCTCCTTTTTACATTTCCAAAATCTTCCCGACTTACCTGCGCGTCCAAAGCATGAAGTGCACAGCGTGCGCGCAGCCTGTAGCGCGCACGCGATGCACTCAGGCACCGCCCCCTTTTCCGAAGAGCAATTGCCGGTTTTCAGCGCATGCGCAGGGCATGCAGAAAACCGGCAATTGGAGTGGGAATACGCGAGAGTATGCAGTGCGTACTCTCGCGTCCCGGGATCAATTTTCGGCCCATCATCTGCCTCAACCACCAGGCCTGAAAGTGAAATCTACAGCCTCACTACTCTCAGTGTGAAGATGCTTGTCCTGTCTTTTGTTATAAAACGTCTACATTTAATCTTCCATCAATCACGCCTTGTTCTTGAACCCTCAGCTATTTATATTTAACCTGGAAGAAAATACCTGGTCCGAATGGTTTACACCCACGATATTACCATAAGTAAGCGAAGGAATAGCAGAGGCACTATTGCATATATATATATTTTTTTTTTAAAGTAATAGTGCCAGAGAACTGGCGGACAGCTAATGCGATCTCTGTATTTTAATTGGAGATAGAACACAGACAGGGAACTATAGATAGAACATAGAACATAGAACAGTACAGCACAGTACAGGCCCTTCGACCCTCGATGTTGTGCCGAGCATTGTCCGAGACCAAGATCAAGCTATCACACTCCCTATCACTCTGGTGTGCTCCATGTGCTTATCCAATAACCGCTTGAAAGTTCCTAAAGTGTCCGACTCCACTATCACAGCAGGCAGTCCATTCCACACCCCAACCACTCTCTGAGTAAAGAATCTACCTCGGACATCCCTTCTATATCTCCCCCCATGCACCTTATAGTTATGCCCCTTTGTAACAGCTGCCTCTACCCGAGGAAATAGTCTCTGAACATCCACTCTATCTATCCCCCTCATCATCTTATAAACCTCTATTAAGTCGCCTCTCATCCTCCTCCGCTCTAAAGAGAAAAGCCCCAACTCCCTCAATCTTTCCTCATAAGACCTCCCCCCCAAACCAGGCAGCATCCTGGTAAATCTCCTTTGCACTCTTTCCAATGCTTCCACGTCCTTCCTATAGTGAGGTGACCAGAACTGCACACAATATTCCAAATGTGGTCTCACCAAGGTCCTGTACAGTTGCAGCATAACCTCACGGTTCTTAAACTCAAACCCTCTGTTAATAAACGCCAACACACCATAGGCCTTCTTTACTGCTCTATCCACTTGAGTGGCAACCTTCAGAGATCTGTGGATATGAACCCCCAGATCCCTCTGCTCCTCCACGTTCCTCAGAACCCTGCCGTTGACCCTGTAATCCTTATTCACATTTGCCCTACCAAAATGAATCACCTCGCACTTATCAGGGTTAAATTCCATCTGCCATTTTTCGGCCCAGCTCTGCATCCTATTAATGTCTCTTTGCAGGCTACAACTGCCCTCCACCTCATCCACTACTCCAGCAATCTTGGTGTCATCAGCAAATTTACTGATCCACCCTTCAGTCCCCTCCTCCAAATCATTGATAAAAATCACAAACAGCAGAGGACCCAGCACCGACCCCTGTGGCACACCGCTGGTAACTGGTCTCCAGTCCGAAAATGTTCCATCCACCACCACCCTCTGCCTTCTATGAGATAGCCAGTTACTTATCCAATCGGCCAAATTTCCCTCTATCCCACAACTCCTTACTTTCTTCATGAGACGACCATGGGGAACCTTATCAAACGCCTTACTAAAATCCATGTATACGACATCAACTGCTCTACCTTCATCTACACACTTAGTTACCTCCTCAAAGAATTCAATCAAATTTGTTAGGCAAGACTTACCCTTCACGAATCCGTGTTGACTATCCCTGATTAAGTTGCCCCTTTCCAAATGGTCATAAATCCTATCCCTCAGTACCTTTTCCATTATCTTACCAACCACCGAAGTAAGACTAACCGGCCTATAATTACCAGGGTCATTCCTATTTCCTTTCTTGAAGAGAGGAACAACATTCGCCACTCTCCAGTCCTCTGGCACCATCCCCGTGGACAGTGAGGACCCAAAGATCAAAGCCAGAGGCTCTGCAATCTCCTCCCTTGCCTCCCAAAGAATCCTAGGATATATCCCATCTGGCCGAGGGGACTTATCGACCCTCAGGTTCTTCAAAATTGCTAAAACATCTTCCCTCAGAACATCTACCACCTCCAGCCTATCCACCTTTATCACACTCTCATCCTCAAGAACATGGCCCCTCTCCGCGGTGAACACTGACGAAAAGTATTCATTCATCACCTCTCCTATCTCTTCTGACTCCATGCACAAGTTCCCACTACTGTCCTTGACCGGCCCTACCCTCACCCTGGTCATTCTTTTATTTCTCACATAAGAGTAAAAGGCCTTGGGGTTTTTCTTGATCCGACCCGCCAAGGACTTCTCATGCCCCCTCCTAGCTCTCCTAAACTCTTTTTTTAGCTCATTCCTTGCTACCTTGTACCCCTCAATCGACCCAACTGAACCTTGTTTTCTCATCCTTACATACGCTTCCTTTTTCCTCTTGACTAGACATTCAACCTCTTTTGTGAACCATGGTTCTCTCACTCGGCCATTTCCTCCCTGCCTGACAGGGACATACCTATCAAGGACACGCAGTAATTGCTCCATGAAAAAGCTCCACTTTTCGTTTGTGCCTTTCCCTGATAGTTTCTGTTCCCATCTTATACTCCCTAATTCTTGCCTAATCGCATCATAATTACCCCTCCCCCAATTATAAACCCTGCCCTGCCGTATGGCCCTATCCCTCTCCATTGCAATAGTGAAAGTTACCGAATTGTGGTCACTATCTCCAAAGTGCTCTCCCACATACAAATCAAACACTTGGCCCGGTTCATTACCCAGTACCAAATCCAACGTGGCCCCTCCTCTTGTCGGCCTATCCACATATTGTGTCAGGAAACCCTCCTGCACACACTGTGCAAAAACTATCCCATCCGAACTGTTTGACCTATAAAGGTTCCAATCAATATTTGGAAAGTTGAAGTCACCCATGACAACTACTCTGTGACCTCCACACCTATTCATAATCTGCTTTGCAATTTCTTCCTCCACATCTTTATTACTATTTGGGGGCCTGTAGAAAACTCCGAACAACGTGACCGCTCCTTTCCTATTTCTAACTTCAGCCCATATTACCTCAGACGGCAGATCCCCCTCGAACTGCCTTTCTGCCGCTTTTAAACTATCCTTGATTAACAATGCTACTCCTCCACCTTTCTTACCAACTTCCCTACTCTTACTGAAACATCTATATCCCGGAACTTCCAACAACCATTCCTGTCCCCTTCTAACCATGTCTCCGTAATGGCCACCACATCGTAGTCCCAAGTACCAATCCACGCTCCAAGTTCTCCTCCCTTATTCCGGATGCTCCTTGCATTGAAGTAGACACACTTCAAGCCATCTTCCTGTCTGCCGGTACATTCCTGCGACATTGATACCCTCCTCAGTACCTCCCTACACTCACCACTGGCTCGTGGACTACAGCCCTTTTTCCCATCCCCCTGACAAATTAGTTTAAACCCCCCCGAAGAGCCGTAGCAAATTTCCCTCCCAGGATATTGGTGCCCCTCTGGTTCAGGTGCAAACCATCCTGATAAATTAGCTTAACGTCGCGGGTAGGAAAGATAATGGAATTCTTACTCAAAGATATAATAGAAAAATATCTAGAAATCGAAAATATAAGCAAGAGTAGTTAGCACAAATTCAAAAAGGAAATCATGCTTGACCAATCTTACTGAGTTCTTTGAAGAAGTAACAGAAAGGGTAGCTAAGCATAATATAGTAGACATAATACATTTAGATTTCCAAATGGCACTTCGATAAGGTACCACATAGTAGACGCATGACTAAGGTCCGAACATGTGAAATCAGAGGACATGTAGCAGAATGGATAGCAAACTGGCAACAAAATAGATAACAGAGAGGAGGGGTTAAATCCTTTTTCTGAGAAGGGAAAAAGGTGGGAAGTGGTGTTCCACAATAATCGGTTGTCGGACCGCTGTTGTTCACTCTTTACATAAACGATTTGAACGCGGGAATCAGAAGTTCAATTTCAAAATTTGCTTACGTCACCAAATTGTGGGGTGCAGTTAATACATAGGAGGACCGCGACAGCAATCAAAAAACATTAGTAATCTGGTGGAATGGGCATGTAATTGACAAATGAACTTCAATGTAGATACGTATGAGTTGGTACATTTTGGTAGGAAAAATAAGGAGGCCACAAACTCCTTTGAAATCAAGTGTCTAAACGGGGTAGAGTAACAGAGCGATCTGTGAGCACAGATACAGAAATCACTAAAAGTAGTGATTCAGGTTAATAAGGCCATAACAAACCAAACGAATCACTCGGGTTCATTTCTAGAGGGATGGAATTATAAAGCAGGGAAGTTATGTTAAACTTGGATATGACCTTGGTTAGACCACACTTGGAATACTGTGAACAGTTCTGGTTTCCATGTTATAAAACGCATATAGAAGCACTGGAGAAGGTGCAAAATGATTTACTAGAATGATAACAGAACTTAGAAATTATACCTATCAGAAAAGATTGAATAGTCTGCGTCTCCTTTCTCTAGTAAAGAGAAGACTGAGGAGTGACCTGATCGATTTCTTTAAGATTGTGAATGGGGTTGATTGGGTAGACGTAAAGAAGATCTTTCCACTTGCGGGGGAGACAAGAACAAGGGGCCATAAACATAAGATAGTCACGAATAAATCCAATAGGGAATTGAGGATGAACTTCTTTACACAGAGAGTGGTTGGAATGTAGAAGTCTCTACCACAAGGGATAGTTGAGGTCAGTAGTATAGATGCATTTAAGAGGAAGCTAGATAAATACATGAGGGATAAAGGAATAGAGGGATGTGTTGCTGGGGTTAGATGAAGAAAGCGGAGTGGTCCCGTGTGGAGCATAAACACTGGCATGGACCTGTTGGGCCGAATGGCCTGTTTCCGAGCTACAAATAACATGTAAGATGAAGGAAGACCCTCTTCCACCATTATCCACATTTACGCACTTCCATCATATCGCCATGTAATTTGCGCTTTTGTAACGATAAAAGTACTTCAGAAGTGGAGTCAGTTTTGTAATGTGTGAAAACCCAGCAGCCAATTTACAGACAAACAACAATGAGCTAAATGGTCACATTCTCTGTTTAGTGGCGTTGTTTGAACGACAATTATTGGCCAGGATACCTCAGCTGCTCTTGTTCAAATCGAACCATGGGATATTTTACACCCACCAGGGAGGGCGGGAGGGGTGTGGGTTTCATCTGAAAGATGACCCCTCCGAGAGTGCAGCACTGCCTCAGTACTGAAGTGTCAATCTCGACGATGTGCTCAAGTTTCTTCTGAGTCAGAGGCAAAAGCGCGACCACTGAGTGGGGACTGAAGAAATTAATCCTGGTTTAGGAATTGACCCCTCTATACCAGCTCCTGTTTTACTCCCGTGAGTGTTGCGGTTTGTGTCACTGGGGGCACGTTAAGGACTGTTTCTCTCCTAGGGTTGGGTTTTTCTGCTCCAACAAATCTGTTTTGGCAACCAGTTTGAGCGAGAAGAAAGAAGAATTGCATTTATATAGCGCCTTTCACGACCACCGGACGACTCCAAGCGCTTTACAGTCAAAACAGTACTTTTTTTTGGAGTGTAGTCAATGTGGGAAACGCAGCAGCCAATTTGCGCACAGCAAGCTCCCACAAACAGCAATGTGATAATGACCAGATAACCTGCTTTGTTACGTTGATTGAGGGATAAATACTGGTCAGGACATCGGGGATAACTCCCTTGCTCATTTCGAAATAACCCTATGGGATCTTTTTTGTTCACCTGCGAGAGCAGAAGGGCCCTCAGTTTAACGTCTCTATCTGAAGGACGGCACCTCCGACAGGAGCAGCATTCCACTAGAGTATCAACCTAACTTAATGTACTCAAGTCCTTGGAGTGGGACTTGTACCCACAACCTTCTGACGCAAAGAGGAGTGTGCTACCCACTGAGCCACAGCTGACAATCTAGAGACACAGATAGAGACACTCCATATCCTCTTCCTTAGCTAGGTTGCAGATTTAGACCTGTGCGTGGGCCTTTAAAGTAGGATAACATTTCAACTACTCTGAGTCAAAACAGATAGAGTTCATTATCTGTTTGAACATTTATGTGTGAAATAAAGTTAGATATTATGCAATTATCCTGTAATAAGGAGAATTAAATGATTACACAGACAATTCAATCTTCAGAAGCCTATAATTGCCACTCTTTTGGAACAGACCTGTACCTATCTTAAGCAGAAATGATCAATTTGCATAAAGCCGTTGTTGGGGTTCGATCGGATTACTGGATACAGTTTTGACACTTCGTAAACGTGGGTAATTAAAGCAATAGAGAGCTAACAGCATAGATTCACCAGAATGGACCCAGAGCCCTGAGATATTGGGAACATTTTCACAAGAGCAGAGAAAGTTCACAGAAGGTCTTTAAAATTAGAAACAGTTTTGTTAGCTTTTATAAGGTAAGTCTAATTCCTCTGTTTGGGGAGGGTGCTAAGTCCACAATTAAAAATTCTAACGGAGAAAATGAGGAAAGGCGTTTTGCGGCATGGAATACTTTGCCACAAGGAGTGGTAAAGGTAGGGGCCATTGCAGCTTTAAATGAGAAAATAGCAAATAGATGAAAGAAAGAAAGATAGATGGCTATGTAGACAGTGAGTGGGATTCATTCTGGATTGTTCTAGCAAAGGCACAATGGGTAGATTGGCTTCCTTATGTGCTGTGAGTTTCTCAAACGGGCTAGAATACAAAGAGGAAGAAGTGATGCTTCAGTTATACAAAGCCTTGGTCAAACACCAAATGGATCAATGCGTTCATACGTGGACACCTGTCCGGAATTATATTTTGATTTTGAAGGGGGTACAGTCCAGCATATTACCTGCACTTAAAGGGAATAGAGAAGCTGGTGAAAGGTCATAGATCTGAAATCTGAGGAGAAAACAAGGATAACCTGTTTCCACTGACGGGAGGGTAGGGAACTAAAGTACAGCGATTTAACATAAATGGCAAAATAGCTAGATGGAAGGTGAGGATCAATAAATAACGCAGCCAGCTGTTATGATATGGAGCGAACTGCCTAAAGGGTGGTGGAAGCAGATTCCATGGTACCTTTCAAAAGGGAATTGGATTTTTACTTGAAAATTAAAACAAATTGCAGGCCTAAGAAGAATGAGGAGGGTAGTGGGACTAATTGGATATCTCTTTCAAGGAGCCGTCCTGGGCTCGAAGGGCTGAGTGGCCTATTGCTGTTCTTATGTTCCAGTGGACAGGAAGCGCATTGCTGTTTGTGGGACCTTGCTTTTTCCAAATTGGTTACAGCGTTTGTCTACAAAACAACGATGACTACACTTCCAAAGGACATCATTGGCTATGAAATGCGATTGCACATAAAGTCATAGAGTTATAGAGTCATAACGGCACAGAAGGAGGCCATTTGGTCCATCTAGTCTTTGTCGGCTCTCTGTAGAGCAATCCAGTCAGTTCCATTCCCCCGCTCTTTCCCCGTAGCCCTGCAAGGTTATTTCCCTCAAGTGCTATCCAGTCTCCACTTGAAAACATAGAGTGTCTCCGCTTCCACAAATTCCATCGGCAGCGAATTCCAGGTCCTCACCACACGGTGACTAAACACGTTTTTCCTCACATCCCCCCTGTATCTCTTGCCCAAAACCTTAAATATATATCTCCTAGTCCTTGTACCAATAATTAGTGGGAACAGCATTTCCCCGTCTAGCCTATCCATACACGTCATAAACTTGTACACCTCTATTAAATCACCCCTCAACTTCCTTTGCTCTAATGAATTCTGCTTCTCCAACCTGTCCTTGTCGCTAAGATCTCCCATCCCCGGAACCATTCTGGTAACTCGCCTCTGTACCCTCTCAAGGGCCTTCAAATCCTTCCTAAAATGTGGTGACCAGAACTGGACGCAATACTTCAGTTGGGGCCTAACTATCGCTTTAAAACGGTTAATCATAACTTCCCTACTTTTGCACTCAGTACCTCTATTTATGAAGCTCAAGATCCGATCTGCCTTGCTAACCACTCTCTCGTTATGTCCTGCCACCTTCAGTGACCTATGCACATTAATTCCCAGGTCTCTCTGTCCCTGCACACACTTTAAAACTGCGTCATTAAGGGTATATTCCCTCTCCCTGTTCCTTCTTCCAAAATGCATCACCTCACACTTCTCTGTGTTAAATTCCAGCTGCCACATGCCTGCCCATTCTGTTAAGCTTTCTATGTCCGTTGCAGTCGATTGGTATTGTCATCACTGTTTGACACAGCCCCAAGTTTGGTGTCATGAACAAAATTAGAAATTCTACTCTGTATTCCAATATCCAGGATATTTATATATATATTTCAAAACAAGCAGTGGCCCGAGCACTGACCCTTGGGGAACACCAGTGTCTACCATACTCCAGCCTGAAAAACAGCCATTTACAACAACTCGCTGTTTTCTGTCGTTGAGCCAATTCCTTTTCAAAGCTGCCATTGACCCACCTATTCCATGAGCCTCAATTTTGTTAACGAGCCTTCTATGTGGTACTTTGTCAAACGCCTTCCGAAAATCCAAGTACACAACATCCATTGCATTCCCTTCAACAATCCTCTCTGCTATTTCGTCCAAAATTTTTAATTAGATTAGTCAAACACGATTTGCCTTTTATAAATCCGTGTTGGCTCTCCTTAATTAGTTTAAATCTCTCCAAGTGCTGTTTATTTTTTTCTTGATTATTGTTTCTAAAACTTTACCCACCACTGATGTTAAACTGACCGGCCTGCAGTTACTAGAATTGTCCTTACACCCTTTCTTGAACTATCGTGTCGCATTTGCCACTTTCCAATCCTCAGGCACCTCCCCCGCAATTAGGGAAGATTGGAAAATGAGGCAAGCCCTCCCGATATCTCCTATATATCTCCTAGCATACCCAGACTTTTTAGTACTTCCTGTGTATCAATTTTCACCCCTTCTATCGCTTCTACCTTTTTCACTTCTACCGATATGTTGTCAGCATCCACCTCCTTAGTAAACACCGATACAAAGTACTCAATTAGTATTCTAGCCTTGACCTGCGCCTCTAAGCATATATCACCTTCTTTGGCTCTGATAGGCCCCAACCCGCCTCTTACTACCCGCTTACTGTTTACATGCCGGAAGAAGATTTTTGAGTTCCCTTTTATGTTAACCACCATTCTACTCTCATATTCTCTCTTTGCCAATCTTATTTTCACCCTCACTTCCCCTCTCAACGTATTGTATTTGGTCCAGTTCTCCCTTGAAGAATTCAACTAACATGCATCATACACACTCTTTTTTTTTCATTATCTTCTCTATCTCCCCCGTCATCGAAGGAGCCCATGCTTTTCTTCCCTTACCCTTCCCTCTTGTTGGAATTTACCTAGCCTGTACTTGGAACATCTCCTCCTTAAATATCACCCATTGTTCCTTTGCAGTTTCTCCTGTCAGTCTTTGTTTCCATTTTACACTGGCTAGATCCTTTCGCATCACATTGAAGTTAGCCCTATTCCAGTTTAGAAATTCCACACTAGATTGTTCCTTGCTCCTCTCCATTGCTAATTTAAATCTTATGATACGATGATCACTCGGACCTAAGTGTTCTCTCACAGACACTTGGTCGACCTGGCCCACCTCTTTCCCCAGCACCAGTTCCAGCAGTGCCTTATTTCTAGTTTGGCCAAGAACATAATGGTCAAGGAAGTTCTCCTGAACACATTTCAGAAATTCCTCCCTGTCCTTTCCCTTTATCCTAGCATTATCCCAATCGATATTTGGGTAATTAAAGTCCCCCAGGATCACCACTCTATAGCTCTTGGATATCTCTGCGATTTCTCTGCAAATTTGCTTCTCTACCTCCCTCCCACTATTTGGAGGCCTATAGAATACCACCGATCGCGTGATAATACTCTTTTTGCTCCTCAACTCTCAACAAATCGATTCTGCCTTGTCCCCTCAGGAACATCCTCAATTTGCAACACTACAAAGACTCCCTTAATCAGCACTGCGATCCCACCTCCCTTTTTTCCTTCCTTATCTTTTCAAAACACCTTGTACCCTTGAATATTAAGTGCTCAGTCCTCACCGTTTTTAGCCACGTTTCCGTTATTGCCACCACATCATATCGCCACGCGGCGAATTGTGCTTGTAGCTCACCACACTTTGTGCGTTTATATACATGCACGCTAAACACATTTTTGAATTTTTAATCTCAATTTTGAATCCTGAGAATGCGAATGGTGCTATACGAATGCATGTCATTTCCTTCAGTTCCCCGGGCGCAAGTTATCAAGTTTGCCACAGCGAGTATATCTTGCCAAGCAGCATGATATAGGATCTTACAGGGGTAAGAGGCGAATAAACAAAATGCGTAAAACACCTGATCAAGTCACTCAGAAATGTACCAAAACACTTCACATAGAAAGGAAACGAAATAATTTCTCTCTACGGCTGCACCTCTCATGACTGCTGGATTGCCCAAAGCACCTCACAGCCAATGAGGTACCTGTTCAAAAAAGTAAAATCACTGTCGTAATCTAGGAAACGCAGCAGCCAATATCAGCACAACAACGTCCCACAACCAGCACTAGATAAATGACCAGATCATCAGTTTAGTGGTGCTGGTTGCGCATAAATGTTGGCCAGGACATCTCCCTGGCTGTTCTGAAAGTCGTAAAATGGGATCTTTTACAGCAGCAGAGTGGACAGCTGGAGCCCGGGTTTAATGTCCCATCGAAAGTTGACATCTTCCAGAGTGCATCACTCCCTCAGTAATGCACTGAAGTTTCAATCTCGACTATGCACTCAAGTCTATTCTGACGCGGAGTTAAGAGTACTGCCACTGAACCAAGGCTGAAGCAATTACACTAACTCTTTGCAACTTGCCTTTCCATTCCAGGTTGAGCTCTTATACAAAAGCAAAATACTGTGGATGCTGGAAATCTGATACAAAGACAGAATTGCTGGAAAACTCAGCAGATCAAGCAGCATCTGTTTCGAGAGCATCAGATTTAAGTATTCAGATCGATGACCTTTCTGGTTCAGCACTTGCTATGATCTTGTGAGTGTTGGGTTCCATGTCAATGGGTTGGATTGAGGGGATGTTACGATCCAACTTTCCCCTGCGGAGGAGGCTTGAGTTATCCTGCTCTGGAATCGCTGATTGGAGAGTTAGATTGGAAGAGAGGCAGTCCACGTTCTCTTCACTTGTTCGTTTGCCGGTTCAGAACCACGTTAGGCAACTTTAAGTAAGTAAATTTTTCAACCACTCTGATTCAAAATAGATAGATTTATACGTGAAATAAATATAAATATTATGGATATATACTGTAACGAAGATAATAGAATAGTGACAGAAATGACTGAATCTCAACAAGTCTATAATGTCCAGACCTGTGTCTATCGAATATGTAATGATATATCTCCACAAAGCTTTGGTTAGGATACAGCTAGAGTATTGTACGCAGAGTTGGGCACCCCATAATAGAAAGGACATTAATGCAATACAGAGCGAACAGCATAGATTCACGAGGACGGTGCCAGCGCTGGGAGACTATAGCTATGCAAGGACATTTGAGACACTGGGATTATTTCCATGGGAGCAGACAAAGTTAAGAGGAAATTTAATAGAGGACTTTAAAATTATACGTTCTTTGGAAATAGTGAACAAGGAAAGATTATTCCCTCAGTGCGTGGAGTGGGCTAGTTGACGAGGGATCCCCAATTCTGATTTTTCACCTTGTGAGTGAGGAGAGGATTGTTGGAGCATGGAATACTTTGCTACAGGGAGTGGAAAAGGCAGAGATCATTGCATCGTTAAAAGCAAATTTTGATAATTATATGAAATAAACGGAAAAATCGACCTGTGGGGAAAGTATGGGGCAGTGGGATTAATTATGGAATGCTGTAGCAAAGTTTCAATGGGCAGTTTGACCTCTTTTTGGTTTAAGTTCTGGCCGAAACCATGCACTCAGATCTTATCTCTAATTTCTAAAAGTGTTTTTGTAATTATTTAATCAAAGGCCCAAACTTTTGGCAGAAATTCATCAGATAAGGTGACCCTTTCAATTAATCATTCATGGTTTATGCATTTGCTTTACGGAAGTTCTCATATCGAAAGTACACTTTGATGGTTTGCCATGTTTTCCTGCAATACAGTGAACACAAAAGACAGCACAGAAAATCACGAGATTTACCAGTGTAATATTCGAATGAAAATCGCTATCGATGTGCATCTGTTTGTTCATGGTGTATGAATGACCTCCACTAGTGGGCACAGATTATTTTCTCTTTTGTGATACTGAAATAAAAATATCTTTGCATTTTCTGTTTCATCTGCATCACTTCTAGTTTTAACTTTTCCAATTATACATACCTTTTATTTAATTTTTGGTTCCTGGGTTGGGGGCGACGCTGACAAGGTTGAATTTATTGCCACTCCCTTGTGCCTTGAGGGTTTTAAGATTCAAAGCTAATGGGGGCTGGAATACAAATGAAAGGAAGTGAAGCTTGAGTTTTACAGAGCCTTGGCCAGACCCCATTTGGGGAACTGCATTTAATTTTGGGCAACGAACCTCAGGAAATGTATATATGGCCTTGGAGGAGGAACAGCCCAGTATCACCAGAATGATACAAGGGCTTATAGGGTTAAGTTATGATGACAGGTTGCATAAAACCTATGCATTTGCTTTACGGAGGTTCTCATGTTAAAGGACGACGATGATAGTTGTCCAAGTCTTCTAGTAAAACTGAAAGTAGAAAAGGCACAGCAGAAGATTACGGGAGATACGTGGTGTAAATTTGAAATCAGATCGCTCATCCATGTATATTAGTTGTCGCTGGTGTTTGAACTGACTCTACTATTGTCCCTATAATGTGAAGTATTTTATTATAATTAAATTATAAAAAACTTAGCTTCTTATATTTCCTCTGCACCACGTCATGTTCACATTTTCAATTATTAGTTCAATTTGTTCAATTGTTTCTCCATGGTTTGTGGGCAGCTCTGTCAAGGCATCATTTTTTGCAAATTCCAAGGTGTCCTGAGGGGATTAAACGTCAAATCTCAAGGGAGCTCAAATATGAATAGGAGGAAATATCGCTTCAGTTAAACAGAGCCTTGGTCAGACCCCGTATGGAGCACTGTGTTGAATAGAAAAGAAAATCCAAGGCACGACAAAAAGGCTGCCGATCCACTATCGCCCGTTTTACTGTCCCGCCCAGCACCAATTTCATTCTTACCTGTTTTATCTATCTACTTTTTTTTGGCTTTAGCTTCAACTAATTATATTTGTTAATGCCGCTGGTTTATTAATTTATAGCCTGTGCAGCACAATGCAGAATTCTCACAGGAAGCAGGACGTGAAGAAGTTGCGTTGATTCAGACTTTTAAAAAATGTTACAGAGAGAAAATCAAAGATTGGGGCTCTCACATGGGGAAAAGATAAACCTGAAATAAATATGAACAAAGTTTGAAAAAATATAATTTTGTTTAAAGTTTCTGAATTTGACACACCACAAAATTAAAATTAGTTATTCAGGGCCCTTGGCGGGGGAGAACAGAACTAGAGGACATAATTTAAGGATAAGGGCTAAACCATTTAGGACAGAAATGAGGGGGAATTTCTTCACTCATAGGGTGGTGAACCTGTGGAACTCATTGCCACAGAGGGCAGTGTACGCCAGCTCATTAAATATATTTAAGAGGGAATTAGATATATTTCTACAGGCAAAAGGGGTTAAGGGTTACGGAGAGAAGGCGGGGACGGGATACTGAATTGGAGGATCAGCCATGATCTCATTAAATGGCGGAGCAGGCTCGAAGGGCCGGATGGCCTACTCCTGCTCCTATCTTCTATGTAATCTATGTAATCTATGTAATAACGCTTGTTTAGCAGTGAATTCGCTGTTAGAAGCCCAGTTATACCGAATTCCACAAGGTCTAAAGTTTAATGGGATATTTAACAGCGATATTGCCGGGAAAAGCCCAAGTTTGGTCAGTTTCACTGATTTCCCTAATTCCACTGATTGCCGGCTATGGGGATGGGGTCGCGGGCACAGCGCAGTCAGTGTCGGAGCAGTGAATGACTGACCGCAACTCCAGGATTTCCGTGTTTAGATGCCCATGCGCTGCATCCTGAAGTTGCGGTCATCTTCAGAGGGGTAATAACAGCGAATGTTGTTTGTTCGCCGTCATTTTCGAACGCAATTTCCAGGCTTTATAAGGGTAACCATTGTAATGCGCACAGTATCCATCAGCCGAGTGGTAAATTACTCCTCATATACACCTGATGAAGGTTCAACTAAGAATAACTTATATTTCAGCAGTCGTGCTGCAGGAGTCAGTAAACTACCGGAGATGGTCTCTGTAAAGGGGAACTCGCGGTATTGCCGACTGGTGTTGTATCTTTTCCCAGCTACAGTCCATTACTTAGAATCACAGTCGGTCCGGCCGAAATCCATGAACACAGACAGTAATAAAACACAATAAATAGTTGTCACGGGGGATGTTACACATCAGATACATTTTATTTAAATGTGTGATTACAGTAAAGGATGTTCCGCACAAGGCAGCTGCTCCAAGTTTACAAAACACACTTTGCATCAATTTCAATCTCAATCTAATCAGCTCGGTTTGACTTCAAAACAACACGATTACAGAGACTGAGTGGAGAGGGGCTGGGATAAAACGTGTGAGACACAATTGTCGCCTACGTGTGAAAATCTCCCGTTTTCCTCGTTATTTTTCAATCATAGAAAGTACAGTGAAGGTATATTTCACCCCATTCATCAGCTCCTCTCTGAACTTACTCTGGGTCACGGCATAAATAAAAGTGTTTGTGCAGCAACTCAGGAGCTGGAGCATGGACCCAAGTTCTTGTACAATGTTTAACATTGGACCACTATCTAACCAGTACAGTAAAACAATTCTAGAATACATCGTGGCCACCAGGAGAACAGCCCATAGAAGGATAAAATTCCCCGAGGTCACAAAAAGTACAGTAATTGATTTTCTTCTGTTTTTTGACTCTGGGTCACTGGGACTCTCCCCACTGACCCCGTCCCGAAGTCTCTTGCGAATTCTGATGTTTACTAAAATGTGTCTGACGGTTAAAACATTGAGCATCAGAATCAGAATAAATGGTACACACGGTGTGAAAATATAATGTAGAAATTCAAATGCTGTCCATGCTGGTGAAAGCATAACGCTGAAGGTCATACCGCAGAACCAAGGTAGTCTCTGAAGCAGATAGGTGCTTGTAACCATAAAGTACCAGAAAATGTTCTACACACAGAACAACACAGTCATTGTTCCAATAACCACCGCCGCCGACTTCTCGGTGCAATATTTGTTTTTTAGCTTCTGGCAACAAATAGCCACAAATCGATCAAAGGTGAAAACTACGATGAACCAGACAGAACAGTCTGTGGCTGCATAAAGTAGGACGGCGTGGATATTACACACGCGAATATCGGACACAAAGCGAAACTTTGTATTATAAACAATGGGAATGTGCCTCAGTATCAGATCGATGATAATGACCAGTAGATCCGCCGCTGCCATTGCCACCAGGTACCGAGTGACACATTTGGAGAGACCACACTTTCCCCGAGACAAGGTCACAATCGTCACTAAGTTAACTGTAAGGAAGGGGGGGAAAGGGAAATTACACATCAGGATGGGAGCAGAAATATCAGTGTCGTGGATCAATGGATGTCATTTACTGAAAGCTCACTACATCCGTGATGGAATCCGATGTCACAGAACTTCATGTTAGAGCTAAGATTTCAAGTCAACTATCAGTAATGATTTGTGAATTTAAGGTCTGATCAAATTGGATAAATAAACATGAAAAATAGCACGGTTATATTTATTCTGAAATGTCCAATAATAGAATGTGGTTTCCCCTAATGAACAAAGAGTAAACACACTGACTGGTGCCAACAAAACCTGATGGTGCTGACAGAAGGTCCCACGGTCGAATCTGGGCCTAGTCAGTTACAATAGGAATCAATGACCTTGTGATATGGTGGGGTTGATTGCCCTGGATCCAGCACCTGATCAGTGTCTCTGGGATGTGCTGAGGGTGAAACTCCCATTGGTCCAGGCTCCTGAGTAGTCTCACTGGGATATGCTGAGTATGTAATCCCCTGACTCCTGATGCTGATCAGAGACCCTGGGTATTATTGAAAAGTCACATATGAACTTAGGAGCAGGAGTGTGCCATTCAGCCCACCGAGCCTGTTTCGCCATTTAATGAGATCAGGGCTATCTGTATCCAAACTCCATTCATCTGCCTCGGGTCTGTATCACTTAATACCCAAAAATTGCACAGTTTAGCTGCATAACTTCCCAAAACAGATGTTAGACTATCTAATCTTTAATTTCCTGGTATCTCTCTCTCAACTTTCGTAATAACATTTGCATTTGTAATTTTGCAACCTAATGGGATAATTCCTGACTCGAGAGAGCTTTGGAAGATTACGGATAAACCATCTGCAATTTCCTCACTACTTTCTTTAAAACCCTGGGGTGGAAACCAGCTGGTTCTCGGGATTATCAGTCTTTAGTGCCATTATTCTTGCTGATACTGTTGTCTTGCTTACGTTACTCCCACTACTTTTTCTCTTATATAATTGTAAAAACCTTTTGTGTTGCTCTTGAAATCCATCGCAATTTTCTTTTCGTATTCCCTCTTTCCAGCTCTTAATATCTGTTTTGTCTTCCTTTGCTGTTCCTTAGATCTCTGACAGCCCCCTCGATCAACACTATTATTTTCACTTTTGTATGTTCTTTCCATTAGCTTTATGTTATCTCCCACCTCTTCCGTTGACCATTGTTCACATGAGTCCTGCTCCTGATCAGTGACCCTGTGATATGGTGGGGTATACTCCTCGGTCCTGCTCCTGTACACTGTGTAATATCTTCTGCTGGAAAGTCTATGTTTGAATGTTTGACGCGTAAAAGGATTGTTCATCCACGTTATGTGCCGTGGCAGAATGACATTTTACACCTGCTGCATCGCCTCAAACTTAATGAACGGTAATTTCAGAGTGGTCCCTGGCGCCGAAACCTTGCAAGGGCCGGTATAAAACAGGAGTTTAAACTAACCCGACCAGCGGGAATGGGGCGTGTTCAAGTCGGACACCTGTTTCACTCACCGTCCAATTGTCCGCAACATTGAAGTCAATGCAGAGCGAAATTTAGCGGGCTGTAAAACGGGTGACCGGCCCGAACTCGCCTGGTTCCCGCCGGGATGGTTAGGTTCAAATGATAGCTGAAATTAGATACAGAGGCAGAGAACAAGAGTGAATTAAAATCATCAATGAGATATTTAAAAATTAACATCAGCCGTGAGATGAGTCGTAACTCGAGACAGCGTAAATCACTGTTAAATAGAAACATAGAATCTAGGAGCAGGAGTAGGCCATTCGAGCCTGTTCCACCATTCAATCCGATCATGGCTGATCATCCAAATCCAGTACCCTGTCCCTACTTTAATCCCCACAGTAAACATATCCCACACTACCCCCGTAACCCCATCTATTTAATTCGCCCTAACATATCCCATCCCATCCTATCCCCACATATTTAATCCCCCCCTAACACTAAGGGTCAATTTATCATAGCCAAATCAACCTAACCCGCACATTTTTGGACTGTGGGAGGAAACCGGAGCACCCGGAGGAAACCCACGCAGACACGGGTAGAAAGTGCAAACTCCACACAGACAGTCACCCGAGGTCAGATTCGAACACGGGTCGCTGGCGCTGTGAGGCACCAGTCCTAACCACTATGCCACCGTGTTACAGGATATACTTCTAGCTAAAGAGGAGATCAGTACAAGGAGCAGAGGAAGATACCGGGCCATGAGGAGAGAGTGGGTCTGGGTAGTCGCTTTTGAAATACTGCAGCAAACAGCTGAACTGAGAGAAGGCTGAATCGTTTCCTTCTGGGCAGGAAACATCTGGGGTGTGAACCAGCAGTGGAAAAATGTACCAAAGGTGAATCATCTGTAATCATGTGTGGAACATGAGATAGCTGTCTTGTGAAAACTAATCAAGGACACATTATCTTCTGGAGAGGAAGAGAGAGAAACTTTAAAAAATCAGTATTGGCAATAATAACGGAATATTGTCTTTTGCTCCCGGATAAAAATGTTCAGTAGCGGAATGTCTGAGGGTTTTACACACTGCCCGATTTCAGTCATTGATACTGGCGCAACTTTTAACGTTCAGCAAAGAAGTAAACCAGACAATATCGAATAGACAATGTTTCTAAAACCCCACTCGGTTTCGCTATCCTGTAAAATCATTGTAAAGGAAATTCGTGAAAGGTGTATAATGGGCTATCAGTGTTACATAACCGATCTTACACTATTACCAATACAACATTTACAACCTGTCTGTCTATCTATCTATCTATCTATCTATCTATCTATCTATCTATCTATCTATCTATCTATCTATCTATCTATCTATCTATCTATCTATCTATCTATCTATCTATCTATCTATCTATCTATCTATCTATCTATCTATCTATCTATCTATCTCTCTATCTCTCTAGCTATCTGTCTATCTATCTATCTTTCTATCTGTCTATCTATCTATCTATCTAATGATTTTGTAATGGGAGAATTTCCACTTTTATTTCAAAGCTATTCGGATGGGCAGCCACTATAAAGGGGCTGATGGTGTAACTAACGATTCGATCTGCCACCTTGTGTTTGAGAAAAATCTGAATGGAAGTGAAACAATGCTAATCTGGCGCTGTCCACATATGAGTGAGAACTGAATAGGTTTCAAATTGATAGAGGGAATACAAAACGATAAAATAATAAAGGAATCTGCAATGCACATTAGTCCATTTACAATCAATTGGAATTAAAATCAGTTGGAATGAATTATCGCCAATTGCAACTCTGTATAATTACTTTTACCCAACAGATATAAAAAAATATCCTTGAAGCTATGAACATATTCCTGATTGGATTTGATTCGATCTTCACTGTCTAACAATCAATCACCGCCTGTCCGGAGCACACACAGATAATCGGGACGGGGAACAGACCCCTCACCAATAATAAAACCCGCCCGATTCATCTTCCTTTAAAATCAATGGAACGACTGTGGCTGGTTTTGTAAATCCTTCTCGCCCACGTCTTGTTCCACCGGCCTCCTCAGTCGCTGTTTGACGCCCAGAGGGTAAAGTGTAAAATATACTCCCCGACTCAGACCGGACTGCAGATTGTAACATATTCATTCAATAAATCACCCAGTGACACTGTCGGGGAACAAGTTACTTTCAGACACAAAGCAAGAGGAATAAACTGAATACAATGAATTTTTGGATATGCAGATTTGTACAATGAACACAGTGTTTACAGTTAAATATCGTTTACAGCATGAAATAGGGATATGGTCACATACAAGGAGCACCGACAGCAACTGGGATTTGACAGTAACAGGCAGGAATACAATTAAAATGGTTACAGGATTAATACCTGGAGATAGAGACTTACCAGGGACACCGAAAACAGCGAGGGTGGGATAATAAATCTTCTGTACACGTAGAATTGCAAGCAATGCCATATTTTCTCATGGAGGAATCCGATCCGTTTATCCAACTTCTGCTGAACGCTGTTCCCGGTTGTTCTGCAGACCAAGCTCCGAGAGACACTCTGGGTTAACATACTGAGCGAAGGCCCTTATGTAAGGCGAGAGAAATCTCCACTGACATAATTAGGGCGCAAGGAGACTGACATTATTTACAGTGACTGAACAAACAGATTCAGTTAATCTCTTTTACACAACGTGTTGCAATATCATAAACTATATTTTGCCCGATATTGCACAGATGTAAAGTGAATCTCTCCAAAACCCAGGGTTGATCAGATTATATGGAATCGTCAGTATGACCGCATTGGGTGAAGCGAGAACAGGTTTAGTTACAGGTTTCTGATGATCTCTGTGATAATGAGTTTCTGTAATTTCAGAGAATTTCTATCCAATTCTCAGTGTGGACTTTAACCTCAGTCAGAGAAAGCAAACCATCTGGTTGAGACCCCGGGAATATCCTTTGATCATTTTTGAAGATCCATGGCAAACATTGTCCAATTTCCATTGCCCTTAAAATGCAGACACACTCCTGGCGACCGCAAAGAATGTGTGCACATGACTCGTGAATCTTTCCCAGAAAAACACAACCATTGACGCTGCACATAGTCAGATATGGCCATGTACCTGCTCTAAACATTGAAACATTCCTGCGGACTCCCCACTAATATTGATACACGTCCTTTAACCGGTATAACAAGATCCCGAGAGCCCCATCCCTGTAGATGGTGATGTAATCATTGGTACCTGAATAAACATGTACAATTGCATGGAAATTACTGGAGTTATGGCACAATTCCTGGGAACCCATTCGCAAATACTAACTGTTCCACAGAACCCCTGCAAAGAACTCCCTGTCAGGAGGCCTTCCACTTATTTTCTCACTTTCAGTTGCAGAGTGCAAATAAATCACATTCCAGGGATCCCCATCAGACACAGAGCTAATCCCTAAATTGTTACCGGAGACTTCAGTTATGTAGAGAGAGCAGAGAATCTGGGATTGTTCTTCTTAGAGCAGAGAGGGTAAAATGGAGATTTAAATGAGGCGATCAAAATCATGAAGTGTTTTTGAGAGAGTATATAGGGAGAAACTGTTTCCACTGGCAGGGGGGTCGGTAACCAAAGAACACAGATTTAGGATAATTAGCAAGAAAAATATCCAGGAGGGATATCAGGAGCATTGTTGTAATGCTGCAATTTGTTCTGATCTGGAATATAGCTCTAGATATTGTACAAGGCCTGAAAACAGGCGCAGGCAGCGCAAAGCTCGATCTGCCTCAGTCCTTTCTAAGTGTTGCAGGCAGCACACACAATTCATGCTGCCTGCTTATTGTAATGATTGCAGTGCTGATCTCAGCGCTAATTCCGCTGCTGATTGGCTTAGTGCTGAACAGGGGGGACAATATCGTGTGCAGTCTACTGGCCAATAAAGTTTGGCCTAGGTTCGCTGCAATATTAAAGAGGAAGTGCCTTGTTGCAGAAGCACCTCATTGTCATTGTGGAGAAAACCATGTTCCATTAGCTAAAAGAAAGAACGAGGTGATTTTCAGATGCAGCAAAGGAGGTCTTGGTCCTCGAGTTTCAAAGACGCTGTCAGGCCGTCTATCTCAGGTTGGCAATGGGCTTTCAAGGAAGGACAACAGAAGGCTGCGGGAGGTGAACACTGAAGTCGTCAGTGCGATAAGTGTTGGCCCCAAGACCTGGATGCAGTCCCGCAAAAAGTGTAATGACCTCAGACGAGTGGTCAAGGTGGGTGAATGCATCATCAAATGCCATATCGCACCATCTGCACCACAAGTCTCACACATTGCTCAATGCAACACACTGATGGTGTAGGCATGGATATCTTGCTATCCCCCTTCCCTCACCACATCTCGACCCTTGTGCCTTTCTCCTTTCAGATACGCACGAATTCCGACTACGCCAACCTGTCCCCGAATCTTTGGAGGAGAGCAGTGCAGGAGCAACGTCAATGCATCTGATATTCACAGGCACCAGCTCAGAAAATGGCACTGCGAGGATTTTAGGGTGTAGTATAGAGGCAGACTCTGCAGGTGGTGAGTTACTGGACACCAGTGGGCTACAGCCAGGTCAGGGGAAAAGGATAGATGAGTTTCAACTCCACAGTAGGTGAGTTCATGCATGAGTTCTGAGGCACAAGAATCAGATTGTGACCTCAATGGGACGGCCGTCAGAAGAAGGGTGATGGGTATGCACACTGAAATGCTCGGTGCAATGGCAAGCCTGCCATAGGGCCTCTTGTCAGTACCAAGGAACATGGAGATGTCCAGCTCCAACATTGCACAGGAATTTGCTCGGAGCTTGGAGCCCGTGATCTCAAGGATGGAAATGATGGGCAACTCCATGAGAGACCTCGTAGACCCAGCCATGATGCTGTGTGTGATGGGTGATGTCACAGCTTGCATTGCAGCACAGGCGGAAGCGACTCAATGTATCAATACTGCAGTGGAAGCTCACATTGCTGCCATCGTGGCCGGATTTACGAGTATGAAGTACGGGGTCTCACAGCATTCCTGCAATCATTCATTAAATAGATGGCTAGAATTGCAGAGGCGCCGCCCTGGGAAGTGGCAGTGGCTCCACAGAGCAAGAACCTGTAGTCCTCTCTCAGGATGACAAGATTCATACTCCCACCTCTGCAACTCTGGCAGTGCCCTTACTGTTGCCTGTCATCCAGCCAACTAAGGCTGCTGCCGTCCATGCCGAGGTGGTGCAGTCTGCAGCAGTGCATTCTAGGCCCACAGCTGCTCGAGGTCTTCCTGCAAGGCCATCTATAGTCTCCCCATTGAAAGTCAGCAGACTTCCATCAGCCATTCTGTAGCCACTGGGGGAGCACATCGTAGGAGCACGAGAGTAGGAGAAGCAACACGAAAGAAAGAAAGACACTGAGGGATAGCACATGGGTGATTAGAGTTGACTTTGTTATTCTGATTGTGATTTGATAAATTTATAAATTATGTTTGGAATGTTTGTTTTGTGGTGGCTCTCATTTCAGCTTTGTGACCAGGAGGAAGCTGTGATGATCTGTGACAGAGGGATGGTAAGATGGGGAACTGGTGAGCAACAGGCATGTGGAGTTTCATTCACTGGACCTGGAATCTGATGAGGCGCTCACGGACAGCCTGTCCAGAACAATGATCTACTGCGTGCCTCCTCCCTTCTCCATCCTCCTCTTCTTCGTTCTCCTGCTCTTCCATTTCTACCTATTCCGCCTCCTGCTCTTCCTCCTCCTCCTATTCCTCCACTTCCTCCTCCTCCTGAGGTGGTCCCAGAACCCGTGGTGGCAATCACTTCGCCCTCAAGATGGCTACGTTGTGGCGCATGCAGCAGATCACCACCAAATGGGACTCTTGTGTTTACTGGTCAGCTCCTCACGAGCGGTCAAGGCTGAGGACCGTTACTTTAACACCCCGATAGTCTGCGCGATGAGGTACATCGTGGCAGCATGGCTCTCATTATATGATTGCTGGCCCCTTGTGGTTGGGGTATTGGTGAGGTGTCATCAGCCAGGTGCATAGCTGATAGCCCTTGTCTCCGAGCAGCCACCCTTTATTTTGACATGGTGGCTGGAAGATTGCTGCTACACCAGACTGGTGCAGAATGAAGGCATCATGACTGCTGTCAGGATACCAGGCATTCACCCCAATGTGGGGCTCGATCGACCCTCCCTGTAAGTTAAGAGTCTCAGTGTGTACCGGGTAAACCAGCCAGACCTATTGCTGGCTTACCCTTATCTGTTGTTACAGGGAGGGAGTTGTCGGCTCAGCTTGTTCTACAAATAATGAAGTAGGTTCTCCAGAATTCCAAGGTGTAGAAATAAATCGGCCAACATCAACAATCAATCATATAATTTAGATCTTCTGTGGGAAGGGCCGAGGCTCCATCCCAGTCCTGAGGTATATTACTTCCTTCACTCTGCTCTGTATTGAACTGTAAAATCATTTTAGCTGCTCAATTCCTGATTTGATGCTGATAAATAAATTGACATATAAGTGGAGAAAGTATGTCTGTTTCATGCAGCCACAGACACAGTTTATTTCTCAGTCACTTTCCCATTTGATCGATTAGTGGCCAATTATTGACAGTAGCTCAAAACTAAATATTGCACTGAGAAAAAAACAGAGGCAGCAAACAAGTGGATAAGCCCAGTGACTCAGGGAGTGTGTTCGGGATTGCGCTGCCTGAAAGGGCGGTGGAAGGAGATTCAATAGTAACTTGCAAAAGGGAATTGGATAAATCATTGAACGTGAAAAATTTGCAGGGCTGATATCTGAGACATACACACACAAAGAGAGCACACACACATGTCTGTGTGTTTGATTGAATCTTTGCCTCAAGCACTGCATAACTACTTCCTCTACCAGGTCCTTGACAGTACAATGATCAGTGTTCAATTTCCCGACGGCTTCTCTCTGTCTGTGTGTCTCTGTGTTTCTTTCTGTCTCTGAGGAAAAGCTACGGCCCGGATTCGATTCTCGGTAAGGAAGCATTGCGTTTTGGGGCTGTTTGAACTGCCACAAATCAAAGCACCCTGATCAAGCTTTCAACTTGCTGCACCGCTGCTACTGCCGCAACAGTCAGCAGCGCATCATTCGGTGCAGCAATCCAAAATACACTTCCTTGCCTTCTGTAAAATGACGGCCACCTTTGCCAGCGGGGCGGAGAGACTCAACTTTCTGTTTATTTGTGTTTCTGGGTTTGTTGATGATCTTTGAACTGGCGGCCTGTACCCGTTAAAGGTCACAAGCAGGAAGAGACAGACAGAGCGGCTCTGACCCCGCGAGATGGGCAAAAGGCTTCAGTTGAGGACAAATACATCAAATGAAATGTTCCCCCGACACCGAGAGAGATAACATCCAGAGAAAAGCACAGAAGAGAATAGATATATAAAAATATATATACATATAAATCCTTGATTCTCTCTATTCCATCGCCAACCCTTCAGTGCCGGATAAATAATTCCAGTTTAAATCGTTACGGTCGAGAATAGCAGCGGAAAGAAACTCAAATAAACTTTAAATTATTGAAACCCGGGACTGAACCAGGGTCCTTTAAGATTTTCAGTCGCTCCCCCGATTGCTTTATTTCCGCTACAAAGCAAGCGCGACTGATTTTGGAGGGAAAGGGAAGGGTTTGTGTCATGGATCCGCTGCGTTTGCATCAAACATCTAATTCACCTGCAGGCTGGAGGAGCAGAGGAAGCTGGAGGGAAAGAAGTGATAGGAGCAGAAGGAGAAGCCATTTGAAACTGGCAGAATCTTGTGTCTGACTTGTTTCAAATGATGCAGGACAGCCCTGCGTGGATTTGCTGTTTTTCCAGGAGCTACATTGTCAGGTTCGTGTGTTTTAGACATGGAAACATGTCCATCAGCAGCTTGTGGTGATATTTCACCTCACTGTACATTTCAAGTGGATGCCGAACCGCACTTGGTGCTGTGGTTGCGCGAACATGTATTTTGTGTTCTCACCTTAAAATGTCATTTTTTACGAACAGTTGGAAGAACGTTAGACTGAAGATCTAAAGGTTCAATCCCGGGTTTCGGCAGTTTTCAATTCATTTGAGTTTTCTGCCGGTGCCCGTTCTCGAACTAAACGATTTTAACTGAAATTATTTATCCGGCACTGAAGGGTTGGCGAAGGAATAGAGAAACAACAAGGATGGGAAATATGTATATCGTTTTATATTTATCTATTTGCTTCTGTCCTTTTCTCTGAATTTTCTCTCTCTCGCTGCCGGGCGAACATTTCATTTGATGCATTTGTGGTAAACTAAAGCCTTGTCCACTTCATTCTTTGTAAAGCTTGTATTTTAAATGTTAGAAAAGACCGTGACATAATAAATTATGGGCCGTATTTTCCGATCGGACGCTTCACGCGTGCGGAGGCCTCCGATCTGGAAAAAATCTACTGACTGACATGAGGGCTCCCGCGGTCCGGGAACTTCCGCTCCTGGGCCTCTCCAACGCGAAATCTGCAGGGCCCACGTACACCAGAGGCGCATGCGGTTCGCAAGCGTTCCTGGGATCACGTAGGTCATGTGGAGCCAATCAAAGAAGAGAATCTCCCTTCAACACTTGACAGATAGACCTGTCAAATATATGAATGGAGATCACCCCAAAAACACTTTAGAATAATAAATATATATTTTTTAACCACATTTTTAAAATTAGTTGAAATTACAATAAATTAAATATTTTAAACAAAAATGTATTCTTTTGAAAAAGATTATTATGGGACTAAAAATAAACTCACCTTTTTTGAAGTATTTTTAAATGATAAATGAGTGAAAAAAAATGTTTTTTTTACTTTTTTCAAATCTTACGCCTGCTTTTACCAGGTGTAAGATTTTTAAGGGCAGAGGTTCTCCAGAAAGCTGAACTATCCGCCCACAGAAGCCCTTCTCCAGGTAAGCCATTCTTGACAGAACGGAAATGCCGGTTTCAGCGCATGGGCTTCGCTTGCCTGAAACCGGCATTTCCGATGTCCTCGCGGGTGTGTCCACAACGCGTACACACCCCTAGCGATCGGAATATCCGGCCCAATAAGTATGATGTTTCCGTATGAGAATCGAACCCACAAGCTATGGTGATATCACTCGGTGACCATGTTAGGATTTACTTCAGACTGAAACAGAAAGTTGATTCATCAGTTAGGTCACCTTACCTAAGAAACGACATACTTGCCACAGAGGGAGTGCAGCGAAGCTTCACCAGAGTATATTTAAGAAGGAGATAAATTTATAGACACAAAAGATATCACGGGGTATGGTGAGAGAGCACGTATATGGTATTGAGATAGAGGATCAGCCATGATCATATTGAATGGCGGAGCAGGCTCGAAGGGCCGAATGGCCTACTCCTGCTCCTATTGTTCTATGTTTTCTATGTTTCTATGTTTAACGATTAATGACGTGCTATGGCGTCACAGTGGTTCTGTTACTCGACCAGTAATCCAGAGACCTGGACTAATGATCCGGGGCCGTGAGCTTAAATCCCACTGCGCCAGGTGGTGAAATACGACACCAAGGTCGCGAACAGACTGGTTCAGCCTCAAACAGTGGCCAGGGATAGGGATGCTGTCGGTGGCCAGGGAACAGAGTTTGTGCCGGGGACCAGCACTCAATGGCGATACATTGCTGCCCCCTCAAGGCTACTTGCAAACCTTTCCGCCCAGCAAAATTGCAAATAGTGCACAAGGTTATTTCCATTATTCCACTTGGGCTCGGCCTTTCCTCATCCATAGCTACAGATTCAACACTTTCCCCTCTGCTAAGTGTCGATGCTGAGCTAATCACACAGCTGCCGTCCAGGTTATCGGTTCTCAAGTCGCTGCTTCTGTTTCACACTGCAAAGCACAGGTTGTATTACACTCTTATCAGATCGAAAGTGTATAACCAGTGCAAGGAACTGATGCAGAAAGCTTGAAAAGACAAGGTAAAATTTGCTCGAGGACGAGAACACAATACATGCAATGCCTGCATTTCAGGAAGAACTGCTTTGACGTTCTTCATGTCTACCAGCTGAATGCAGATGGAAATGAACATTTCATCAAACAGCATTCTGTTGAGCAGTCAAACGCTGCATTGAACAACAAACTTTCTCTTCCGCTGATTTGGAACACGAAAATTATTATTTAACATCTAGACAAGGCGCTCAATCCTCATTGATTCAGCCAGCAAACTGCAGCGATTGGCTCTGGTGCCTCTTGTAGGCTTCGCAAAATCCCCCAGGAACTCGAACAGAGCCATAAAGGGAGTGATTTTTGGACTTTTCATACAAATTTGGGATGATGGGGCCTAATTGAAGTGATTTGATGTAAATACCTAAAGATCAGGGAAGTAAAACCTGAGGAAACTGATTTTTTTTATCTTACTGTTGGGAGAGACACCTTTCACAGACTTCCTTAATAATGGACTCCAAAATGTTACCTACCACAGATGTTAGGCTAACCAGTCTATAGTTACCAGCCTTCTGTCTACTGCCCTTTTGAAATAACCTACCACAAGCCACGAGGAAGAAGGCCAGCACGCAAGAAGAAACCCGAGCGACTGCCTCAGTGACCATCGGACACCTCGCAGCAACAAGGGCCTTACGGAGTCCTTTTAAACAAAAGACTCTAATATCCTGTCAAGGATTCGCTGCTGAGCATTATCCCTGATCTCCTGATATCAAAAAACTAGCCAGAGGATGGGATCTTTGGGAGCGATAAGGTTTTGTTTGATATATTGTCATTTCCCTCGCTTGTACCATGTGTTCCCCGAATCTGTGTTTAAGTAATAAGTGTGTTTCAAGTTTGTTATCTTTTTCTTTTAATAAAGTAAAATTCATTCATCAGAACCTGTTTACTGCAATTTTGTTCACAACCCCTAAACAAGTCCAAAGTCTAGGAACCGGAGGGGTGTGGGAGCGATTAAGATACCCCTTACACTTTTACTTCTTTATTCTAAATTTTCCAACAGCTGGGACAAGATGAAATCAGGTTCCACCGAGATTTAAAATCAGATCACTGGATTCAAAGTCCAGAGTGATCACCATTACACCATGGAACACATACCCGCTGCTTGAGCCAACTCTGTTTTCTCAGCCTGTGGAATCGTTTCTGCCAATGCTGGAAATACTCAACAGGTCAGGCAGCATCTGTGGAGAGACCAACAGAGTTGTGACAAAGGGTCATTCACCTGAAACGTTAACTCCGTTTCTCTCTCCACAGATGCTGCCTGACCTGCTGAGATTTTCCACTATTTTCTGGAGGGTTTTTTTAGATTTCTAGCAGCAGCAGTATTTTGCATTTGTTATCTTTTCTGACTTCAGTTCAGTGGCACTTGTTGTCTGACGCAAAGAGATGAATCGTTTCAACTGAAAAGTGAACTATCTCAGTCAAGAGCAAAATCTGTCATTGTACCAGGAGCTGGACTGAGAGCTCCAGTAACATCGATTGAAGCAGCAGTGCAGGCGACTGGGGGTTTGTGGAATGCTGTAGTCTAGAATCGATCTCTCCGCAGATTTTAACAAGTGTCTGCATTTACATGTAAAACACAGAGATTGATACAAATCAGGTCCTACTGAGATTTTAAAAAGGTCGCTGGATTCAAAGTCCACAGTACTCAACATTACACCATGGAACCGACACTGACATCTTATTGAGAGCAAATATTTCAAAGAAACTTGCCTCTTTTGTCATAAACAACAACTTACAACTATATAGCGCCTTTACCGGGGTAAACCGTCCCAAGGCGCTTCACAGGAGAGTTCTGAAACAAATTGTGACAGCTAGCCGCGAAAGGAATTATTAGCACAGATGACCGAAAGTTGATCACAGAGGTAGGTTTTAAGGAGCGCGTTAAGAGATGAAAGAGAGATAGAGAGGCGGAGAGGTTCAGGGAGGGAATTCCAGAGCTTTGGTCCTCGGCAGCTGAAGGCACGGCCACACATGGTGGAGCGATTAAAGTCAGGGCTGATAAGAGCCCTGAATTGGAGGAGCGCAGAAATCGCGGAGAGTTGTAGGGCTGGAGGAGATTACAGAGATAGGAAGGGGCGAGGCATTGGAGGGATTTGCACTAGTGCGAGAACACAGTACATGCAATGTCTGCATTTCAAGAAGCAATGCTTTGAAACTCTACAAGTCTGACTTCTGAATGCAGATTACAAAGAGAAGTTCAGCAAACACCATGATGTTGTGCAGGCAGACGCTGCATTGGACAACAAACAACTTTCACTTCCGCTGATTTGGAACAGGGAAAGACAGGCTGAGCTTGTGATTTGACATCTAGGCAAACGGCCCAGAGCAGCGATTGGTTTCCAGGAGACTTTTCCTTGTTTATTCCAAATTTTCCAACAGCCGGGACAAGAATTCAGGTTCCACCGAGATTTAAACTCAGATCACTGGATTGAAAGTCCAGAGTGCTCACCTTTACACCATTCCACCTGCGCTCCTCTGAGCCACCTCTGTTTTCTCCAGCTCTCCTTCCATTCGCAGCCACTGGAATCTTTCTTAACTACTCCTCAGTGAGACTTGTGTGGTCTGACGCAAAGAGACGCATCGTTTCAACAATCTCCGCCAAGAACAGCATTCTGTCATTGTGCCAGGAGCTGGACTCAGAGCTCCAGTAACATGGATTGCAGCAGCAGCTCAGGATTGGAGGCTTGTGGAATGTTATTTACTAGAATCGATCTGTCTACATATTTTAAAAAGTGTCGCCAATTCCATGGGAATCATAGAGATTGACACAAAACAAGTTCCACCTAGATTTGAACTCAGATCGCTGGATTCAGAGTCCAGAGTGCTTACCATTACACCACAAGCAGGAAAGAGCGTGTCAAAGGCGAGGTTGAATTGTTGACTCTCTCTCTCTCCACTGAATCTCTTTCACTAACATTTCCCCAATGGAGTATATGGGAACATATTTCATTCCAAAGTCAGTAACCTCCTGAAAAGCTCATTGATTTCCCTCACCGAATCACATCACTCTCGTTGGGATCAATTTCGACGAGAACCAGCTGTGACGTCCTGAGTGGGTGAAAGGCGCTGTCGAGAGGCAAGGCTTTCCTGCAAAAGTTTCAACTGCAATTTCAAAACGCGGGCTCGTCCGGGATTTGAATCCGGGAACTTCTCGCAAAATTTAACCAACAACCCCGAAGCGAGAATCACAACCCGGGACCAACTTATTAAAAAGATAGCCATACAGACCGATTGAAACTGCAATTTGAATCCTATCGCTGACCCGGTGTTTTCCTATTAATGTGTGTTGTTCTGCTCCCACATTCTCAATGACAAGGTTCCGAGCCTCAATTTTTAAATAAAATAAGTCCAAATCTTCAGTAACAACAAACGAGGATGAGTTTCCCTAAATCAGCGCCAACTTTCCCCAAAAAAGCTTACAGTACGCAACCAAAACTGTGTCCTATATGGGAAATATCATTGAGAATTACTTCGCTCACTGTAACTTTGCCATTTGAGTGGCATAATTCGCATTTCAATGCGTATTCTATTCATACTTAACGAAACATGTAATTGATTCCAGTTTTCATATTTACTAAACTTGATTGGAGAAAAAGCATCAGGTTGCCTCTACCCACTTTCGAACCGTTGAGTTTTCGTGTGTTAGCGGACTGCTATAACCACAACACACCGGAAACCCTCAGCACTCGGGTGCATTGCATTGCAGCGACTCAATTGGAACAGGAGGAGGCCATTCAGCCCCTCGAGCCTGTTCCGCCATTCAATTAGATCACGGGCTGATCTGTATCTGAACTCCATCTACCTGCTTAAATTCCGAAACCCATAATACCCTTAACCAACAAAAATCTATCGACAGTAGCGGCAATCTTCAGCCTGAAACCAACTCCGCTCCCGGATCCAGATATAAAAGGCTTCTTACTGACTGCCACCGTGCAGAATAATGAATTGCATTTCTGAACTTTACCAGGGAGGGATTCGGAGATTCCCAAAGGGAGCAAAAGATGAAATGGGCGTCACTGTTGATCAGTATTCTCTCACTCAAAGTTATCTATTTAGTGAAGTGAAATAAGGGTGCAGCCACTGTAGCCCTTTTGACAGCAGAATAAGCTCGCCTCGAGATGTTCATCCACAACAAGTTAAAAGAAAATGAATCGGGCCGGGATCGAACGGGAGACTTTTCGCGCGTAAACCGAACGTGATAACCACTACAGTACGGAAACCGCTGGCGGTGTAACTACAACAAAGGGGAACTGACCAGGGAAGTCCCTCTGTGCTGATCGGGAATGTGTTGGTTCACCTTGAACAACATCACTTGTGTCCCAACTAAAAGCTCACAATCCTACTCCTTCACTACATTTTACTGTTCACACACGGGAGTGGTGGGGAAACGCTTCCCGCGGGTAGGGGCTGCTGTCAAGGATGGGACTTAGAATCATAGAATCATACAGCACTAAAGGAGGCCATTCGGCCCATCGTGCCTATGCCGGCTCTTTGAAAGAGCTTTCCAATTAGTCCCACTCGCCTGCTCTTCCCCCTTAGCCCTGCAAAGTTTCACTTTTTAACTTGCCTTCTGAAAGATACTATTGAATCAGCTTCCAACGACCTTTCAAGGAGTGAATTCCAGATCATAACAACTCGCTGCGTAAAAAAAAATCGCCTCGCCTCCTCCCTGGCTTTTTGTTTTACCGATTATCTTAAATCTGTGTTCTCTGGTAACCAATCCTCCTGCCAGTGGAAACAGTTTCTCCCTATCTGCTCCATCAACGCCGCCAAACGCCCCATAATGGTGAACACCTCTATTAAATCTCCCGTTATCCTTCTCTGCCATAAGGAGAACAATCCCAGCTTCTCCAGCCTCTCCACATCACTGAAGTCCCCCATCCCTGGACATGATGTAAGGCGGAGTACTGCGACGACATTTGGAAAATATTGCCAGTTGGGAGCGGGAAAAATCGAAAAGAGCCCAAAAAGAAAATACAGTAAACCGTTTTGTGAATCTTTAGAAACGCTTTTGGAAACGGAATGAGATGAGAATGAAGAGCTGAACTGTCCGACTGACCAGAGGCGGTCAAGGCACCTACCCTGGTTTAAGACAGAAATAGATAGTTTCCTAGAGGTAAAGGGAATTAGGGGTTACGGTGAGCAGGCAGGAAATTGGACATGAGGCTGAGTTCGGATCGATCAGGGGCCTGTGGGTGGCGGAGCGGGCCCAGGGGCTGAGTGGCCGGGTCCTGCTCCTACTTCTTGTGTTCTTTAGATTTGAGGTCAGGATCAGATCAGCCATGATCTTAATGAATGGCAGAGCAGGCTCGAGGGGCCGATTGGCCTACTCCTGCTCCTATTTCTTTTGTTCTTATGTTCTTATGAAATATTTACTCTGAAGTTACCGGTGAATTAAACTGATCGGAGCCAAGTGAAAGATTCTCGTTACTGCAGATCAGGAATAAAAACCTAATACCGGCTTCGGGACAATCAGAATACTTCCTCACAGACAAGGCACCGAAAGGCTCGAAGGGAGACCGCACCGGTTGCGGGTGAGCTGGTTGATATTCAAATGAGGGAGAAGGGAATAGTGGGTTATGCTGACAGAGTTAGATGTGAAAAGACGGGAGGAGGCTCTAGTGGAGCATAAACGCCGGCATGGACTGATTGGGCCGAAGGGCCTGTTTATGTGCTGTATATCCTAAGTAATCCTGTGCACTCCCATATAATGCAAGAAAAGTTATCAAATCAATTTGGAATTTTCCCATGGCTTTGTGTAGGAGATGACGTTATTCTGGCAAGGGAGGAGATTTCAGGGGCTCTAACATACATTTTCAGAACCTCTCTGGCCACAGGGGAGGTGCCAGAGGACTGGAAGACAGCTAACGTAGTACCATTATTAAAGAAGGGTAGCAGGGATAAACCAGGCAATTACAGGCCAGTGAGCCCAACCTCAGTGGTAGGGAAATAATTGGAAAAAAATCTGGGGGACAGAATTAGTCTCCACTTGGAGAGGCAAGGATTAATGAAGAATAGTTAGCATGGCTTTGTCAGGCGGAGATCATGTCTAACCAATTCGATTGATTTTTTCGAGGGGGTGACTAGGTGTGTGGATGAGAGTAGTGCAGTTGATGAAGTCTACATGGACTTCAGTAATCCTTTTGACTAAGTCCCGCATGGGAGACTGGTCAAGAAGGTAAGAGCCCAGGGGATCAAGGGCAATTTGGCACATTGGATCTAAAATTGGCTTAGTGGCAGGAGGCAGAAGGTGATGGTCAAAGGTTGTTTTTGTGACTGGAAGCCTGTGTCCAGTGGTGTACCGCAGGGATCGGTGCTGGGTCCGTTGCAGTATGTAGTGTACATTAATGATTTAGATATGAAAGTAGGAGGTATGATCAGTTAGTTCGCAGACAACACGAAAATTGGTAGAGTGGTAAATAGCGAGGAGGGAAGCCTCAGTCTACAGGACGATATAGACGGGTTGGTCAGATAGGCAGAACATTGGCAAATAGAATTTAACCCTGAAAAGTGTGAGTGCATTTTGGGAGGACTAACAAGGCAAGGGCATACACAATGATTGGTAGGACCCTCGGAAGGACAGAGGATGACAGGGATTTTGGTGTGCATGTACATAGATCCCTGAAGGCAGCAGGACAGGTAGATAAGGTGGTTAAGAAGGCAAATGGGATACTTGCCTTCATTAGCCAAGGCGTAGAATGTAAGAGCAGGGAGGTTATGATGGAGCTGTACAAAATGTTAGTTAGGCCACAGCTGGAATACTGTGTGCAGTTCTGGTCGCCACACTATAGGAAGGATGTGATTGCGTTGGAGAAGGTGCAAAGGAGATTCACCAGGATGTTACCTGGGCTGGAGCGTTTCAACTATGAAGAGAGACTGGACAGGCTGGGGCTGTGTTCCTTGGCGCAGCGAAGGCTGAGGGGGTCCTGATTGAAGTATACAAAATTATGAGGGGCATGGATAGGGTAGATAGAGAGGAAGTTTTCCCCTTATTAGAGGGGTCAATAACCAGGGGGCATAGTTTCAAGGTAAGGGCCAGGAGGTTTAGAGGGGATTTGAGGAAAACATTTTTCACCCAGAGGGTGGTTGGAATCTGGAACTCACTGCCTGAAAGGGTGGTAGAGGCAGGAACCCTTACAACATTCAAGAAGGATTTAGATGAGTACTTGAAACACCATCGCATACAAGACTACGGAGCAAGTGCTGGAAAATGGGATTAGAATAGACAGGGCTTGATGGCCGGCTCAGACACGATGGGCCAAAGGGCCTCTTTCTGTGCTGTATAACTCCATGACTCTATGACTCTATGGTTGTTCCGGTTTAAAACTAGATTAAAAAGGAAATAATTGAAGCAAATATAAGGTAAGAATCAAACACAACTTTTTACCTCACAGGTGTTCCATCTGGCTGATATGTATAACCTGACCCACTTGCTGTTATTGTGCCCAGTATGGTTATTACGAACATACGAACACACGAATTAGGAGCAGGAGTAGGCCACTCGGCCCTTCGAGCCTGCTCCGCCATTCAATAAGATCATGGCTGATCTGATAACTCCACATTCCCGCCTACCCCAGTTAACTTTTCAGCCCTTGCTTACCAAGAATCTATCTACCTCTGCTTTAAAAATATTCAAAGACTCTACTTCCACCGCCCTCTGAGGAAGAGAGTTCCAAAGACTCACGACACTCTGTGAGAAAACATTTCTCCTCATCTCTGTCTTAAATGGGCGAACCATTATTTTAAAAGTATGACCCCTCGTTCTAGATTCTCCCACAAGAGGAATCATCCTCTCCACATCCACCCTGTCCAGACCCCTCAGGATCTTATATGTTTCAATCAAGTCACCTCTTTCTCTTCTAAACTCAAGCGGATACAAACCTAGCCTGTCCAACCTTTCCTCATAAGACAACCCGCCCATTCCAGGTATTAGTCTAGTAAACCTTCTCTGAACTGCTTCCAAAGCATTTATATCCTTCCTTAAATAAGGAGATCAATACTGTACACAGTACTCCAAATGTGGTTTCACCAATGCCCTGTATAACTGAAACATAACCTCCCTACTTCTGTATTCAATTCCCCTCTCAATTAACGATAACATTTTATTAGATTTCCTAATTACTTGCTGTACCTGCATAGTAACCTTTTACGATTCATGCACTCGGACACCCAGATCCTTCTGCATCTCAGAGCTCTGCAATATCTCACCATTTAGATAATATGCTTCTTTTTTATTCTTCCTGCCAAAATGGACAACTTCACATTTTTCCATATTATACTCCATTTGCCAGTTCATTGCCCACTCACTTAACCTATCTATATCCCTTTGTAGCCTCCTTATGTCCTCTTCACAATTTACTTTCCCACCTATCTTTGTGTCATCAGCAAATTTAGCAACCATACCTTCGGTCGCTTCATCCAAGTCATTTATATAAATTGTAAAAAAGTTGAGGCCCCAGCACTGATTCCTGTGGCACACCACTCGTTACATCTTGCCAATCATAAAATGATCCATTTATGCCTACTCTCTGTTTCCTGTTAGCTAGCCAATCTTCTATCCATGCCAATGTGTTACCCCCTACACCATGAACTTTTATTTTCCGCAATATCCTTTGATGTGGCACCTTATCAAATGCCTTCTAGAAATCTAAGAACAGTACATCCACCGATCCCCCTTTATGCACAGAACATGTTACTTCCTCAAAGAACTCCAATAAATTGTTTAAACATGATTTCCCTTGCACAAAACCATGCTGAATCTGCCTGATTACTTTGAAATTTTCTAAGTGCCCTGCTATAACGTCTTCAATAATAGCTTCTAACATCTTCCCTATGACAGATGTTAAGCTAACTGGCCTGTAGTTTCCTGCTTTCTGTCTCCCTCCCTTTTTGAATAAAGGTGTTACGTTCGCTATTTTCCAATCTAATGGAACCTTCCCCGAATCTAGGGAATTTTGGAAAATTAAAACCAACGCATCAGCTATCTCACTAGCCACTTCTTTTAAGATTTCTCAAGTGGGACCCAATCTTAACATAACTACATAAGAAACAGGAGCAGGTGTCGTAAATTTTGACCCTGATTGCTGTTTCTAAAAGCTTCCATATGCCGAGTTTAACCTGACTGGCCTGTAGTTGCTGAGTTTATCTTTAAACCCTTTTTTGAACAATGGTGTAACATTTGCAAATCTCCAGTCCTCTGGCACCATCCCCGTATCTATGGAGGATTGGAATATTATGGCCAGTTGTTCCGCGAATTCCACATTTACTTCCCTCAGTTTCCTAGGATGCATCCCATCCGCTTCTTTTGATTTATCTACTTTAAGCACAGCCAGCCTTACTAATTCCTCTTCTTTATCAATTATTATACTATCAAGTGTCTCCGCTTCCTTCTCCTTCACTATGTCTGTGGCAGCATCCTCTTCCTTGGTGCAGGCAGATGAAAAGTACTCATTCAGTAGCTCAGCCATGCCCTCTGCCTCCATGCGTAGGTCTCCATTTTGTTTCCATTTGGCCCCACCCCTCCTCTTACTACCATTTTTCTATTTAAATGCCTGTAGAAGGCTTTTGGATTACCTTTTATGCTGGCCACCATTCCATTCTCATACCATCTCTTTGCCCTGTGAGTGTGAACAGAACTGTAGAGAGGAACAGCAAATGTAATAGTTGTTAATATTGAACCACAAATATTAATTATTCTAATATTTTTTCAAATATTTTGTTTAACAAGTTTTAAAAATGCTTGCACCCAGTTTCAATCCGGGAACTTTTCGCGTTAGGCGAACGTGATAACCACCACACCACAGAAACGCTGAATTGCTGGTTAGATTTGGAACATAACTAGAGTTTTAACCTGCACAGCTGGCGGATACTTCAGGGACTTGTTTTAAAATAATAGAATTACCGTACTATATTTAGGAAGGCTGTGAGATTGGCAGAAATTGATCCATACTTTACACATGGGAACATAGCAACAGGAGGAGGCCATCTATCCCCTGGAACCAGGTCCTCCTGAATTCCAAGGTGTGCAAGGAAATCAACCATCAAATTAACCACAGGGTTTCAGGCAATTTTCTGAAAGCAAAGCGCTTTTAGTCCTTGTCAATATCTCTTGTCTATTTCCCGATGGTTCCTAATTATGTTAGCCCCTCTGTCTTTGTTTAATCTGTGTGACCACCTGCAGGTTGACTTTGAAAGAATACCTGTGTTTGTGTCTTAATTAAAAACAGAAAATGCTGGAAATACTCAGCTGGTCAGGCAGCATCTGTGGAGAGAGAAACACAGTTAACGTTTCAGGTCGCTGAACTCTTGTCGGAACTGAAAAAAGTTAGAGATGTAACAGGTTTTAAGCAAGTACAGAGGCAAGGGAAGAGGGGAGAGGAGTATACAATGGTGTTCCCCAGCGGTCTGTATTAGGACAAGTGCTCTTTTTCATACGTATTAATGACATGGACTTGGGTATACTGGACATAATTTCAAAGTTTGCAGATGACGGGAGACTCAGAAATGTAGTAAACAATGATACAGACAGTAACAGACTTCATGAGGACATCTAAAGTGTGGTGAAATGGGCAGAGACATAGCAGATGTAATTTAACACAGAGAAGTGTGAAGTGATCCATTTTTGCATGAAGATTGAGGAGATGATACACAAACTAAATGGTAAAATTTTAAACCGGCTGCAGGAACAAAGAGACCTGGGGGTGTATTTATCTATCTTTGAAGGTGGCGGGACAAGTTGAGAAGTCTGTTAAAAAGCATACGGAATCCTTGGCTTTATTAATAGAGGCATAGATTACAAAAGCAAGGAAGTAATGCTAAGCCTTTATTCATCATTGTTTCGGCCTCAGGTGGAGGATTCTGGGCACAATATTTTAGGAAGGATGTGAAGGCAGAAAAGATTTACAAGATTGTTTCGGGGGATGAGGGACTTCAGTTACGTGGATAGACTGGAGAAGCTGTCGTTGTTCTCCTTAGAGCAGAGGAGATTGCGAGAGATCTGATGGAGGTGTTCAAAATCACGAGGGGTCTAGAAAGGGTCGATAGAGATAAACTGTTACCATTGGTGGAAGGGTCGAAAACCAGAGGATCAAGATCTAAGGGGATTGGCTGAAGAACCAAAGGCGACATGAGGAAAAAAAAGTTACGTAGCGAGTGATAAGGATCTGGAATCCTCTGCCTGAAAGAGTGGTAGAGACCGATTCAATCGTGGCTTTCAGAAGGGAATTGGATAAGTACCCGAAGGAAAAATATATTGCAGGGCTACGGCGAAAGGGCGGGGGAGTGGGACTAGCTGAAGTGTTTTGCAGCGAGCAGGCATGGGCTCGATGGGCCGGATGGCCTCCTTCTGTGCTTTGGATGTTTACTGCTGCTTCTATTTTCTGTGCACGGTAGAAATAACCGGTACTGTTCAATTAGACAAAATGAGATATGGGTAACAGTTAACATGCAAAGCAGAAATAAAATTATTGAAGTATCGACTCTCCCTCAGTTAGCATGTCTTTCATTGTGCAAAAGAAGGTTATTGGTTAATTAATGACGCCTTCCCGAAAAGCAACATAAATTTTTAACGAAAAACATTCGCCCAACGTGGGGCTCGAACCCACGAATTTGAGATTAAGAGTTTCATGCTCTACCGACTGTGCCAGCCGGGCCTGACCAGCTCGCACGTCCTTGTCGATGATTGCAGGCAGGCACCTGTTGGCTCCGTTCCAGGGGTTTAACGTGTTCTGCAAACCACGAGCCAGGTTCTGCTGAATTCCAAGGTGTGTAAGGAAATCAAGCATCAAAAGCCGTTACATTAACCACAGGGTTTCCGGCATTTTCTGATCGCAAAGCGCTTTTAGTCCTTGTCAATGGCCCAAAAATTAGTGCCGCTACGCGAGACTATGCACTGTGTACTCTCGCGTATTCTGTCTCCAATTACCGGTTTTCTGCATGCACTGCGCATGCGCTGAAAACCGGCACTTGGTGAATTCAAAAGGTGGCGGTTCCTCGGTGAACCGCGTGCGCGCTACAGGCTGCGCGCACGCAGTGCACTTCGTGCTTTGAACGCGCAGGTAAGCATGAAACATTTTAGACATAAAGAAAGGAGGCGTAAGACCCTCTTTTAACAAGGTAAGTAGTTAATTAAGTATTATTTTAATTTTTTTTAACAGGTATATCTTTTTTAGAGACTTTAAAGACAGGTAAGTTTATTTTTAGAACTTTTTAAAAAATTTAAAATTTTTTCAAAAATTTAATTTTTTGTTTAAAATGGTTAATTTATTTAACTATACTTATTTTATTAATGTGATGGGTTTTTAAAAAAAATTAATTGAGGTTTAGCTGTTCTTTTGGGGGTGTATAGATTCATAGCTTTCACAGCACTTACGTGAAAGCTATGAATGAAAGATGGTGTGCTGCCATTGGATCTAACGGTGTCACGTGATCCCACAGCTCGCACGAATTAACTACGCCTGTGGGATACCGAAGCCCTGCACACCTGCTGTCCAAAACATCAAGTTCGTGCGAGCTCGGACTGAAAAAGCCAGCGCGCAGTGAGAGATCGCGGGGAGGCATAACCCTCGCACGAAGGCTCCCTCACGAATTTTTGGGCCATTATCTCTTGTATATTTCCCGGTGTTTCCCGATTTTGTCTGTCTCTCTGGCTCTGTTTATTCTGTGTGTGGCCACCTGCAGGTTGATTTTGAACTAAAATCTGCGCTTGTGTCTTTTAACATTAAATAAATGAGGAATTCTGGCGAGTCTCTACCGAACACTGGGGAAACAGTTGGACAGTCTTTGGAGAAAGGTTCTGGTGAAACTGCAAAGAAATTATTAACTCCGGGATTATCCAATAGGGCAGTGACCCCGACGTGATTTCAACACGCAGCCTTCTAACTTGGAGTCAGACGCGCTACCGTTGCGCCACGAGGTCCACAGTGGAAATGGGGATCTTTGTATATATGGACGTTCCCCAAACATTGTTTCATTTCTGTGACTTGGAATACTTAAAGGGCTTTAAAATCCCCGCCCACTCCCACCTGGTGATCAGAGCATCAGAAGCAGCGCTCACCTGTCAGTCACCGTCTCACGGCCGCTTTCGGCACCTGCGTCCAGTTCTGGTCATCATACTTTTGGAAGGATGTGAAGTCCCTGGAGAGGGTGTAATGGAGATTCACCAGAACGTTTCCGGGGATGGGGGATCTTAGCTACAAGGACAGGTTGGAGAAACTGCATTTGTTTTCATAACAACAACAACAACAACTTGAATATATATAGCGCCTTTAACGTAGTAAAACGTCCCAAGACGCTGCATCGGTGTATTTTAAGAAAAAGGAGTTAGAGGGGTGATTTGCTAGAGGTGTACAAGATTATGATGTGTTTGGATAGGCTAGACGGGGAAAGGCTGTTGCCACTAGTTGATGGTACAAGGAATAGGGGTCACAGATTTAAGGTATTGGGCAAGAGATACAGGGGAATGTGAGGAAAACTTTTGTATGCGGCGAGTGGTGAGGACCTGGAACTCGCTGCCGACGGAAGTGGTGGAATCGGAGACACTCAATGATTTCAATGAAGTCTGGATAGGCACTTGAGGGAAATAAACTTGCAGGGCTACGGGAATAGAGCGGGGGAATGGGACTAACTGGATTGCTCTACAGAAAGCCAGCACGGACTCGATGGGCCGAATGGCCTCCTTATGTGCCGTTATGACTCCGTGGCTATGAACTATAGAGCAGTGATAATGGTGCACTTCAACTATCCTAATATATCTGAGAATCAGGCTGAATATAGAAAGTTCTGAGGAGAAGTGAAAAGGAAAATAAGAGGGGCAAAGAGAGGGTATGAGAATAGAATGGCTGCTAACATAAAAGGTAATCCAAAAGTCTTTTATAGCCGTATATTACCAAGTTTATCCACATTAAGCTATTTTCACAGTAAGTAGTGTGGATGGGAGCAGAAAATTCAAAGGGACATAGATTTCAATTGCAAACCTAAAGGCATCTGATTCAGAAGATTCGAGAGAAGGAAATTCGGGAGTTTAAAGAGTTTGAAAGGAACATTTTTGTCTTGCGCAGTTTCAGTCAGAGAAATGTTAGTGATAGGAAATTGATCCAGAATCTTGGATTCAGCATTTCACCTTCTTGCTGAACAGATCTTTCTAGATGCTATGCTAATCAGAGGTTTACGTAGTGTAGCGGTTATCACGTTCACGTTACACGCAAAAAGTCCACGGTTCAATGCCGGGCGGAAACATTGAGCCGGATTTTACCGATAGGTGCGTTTCTACGGGTGCAGAACTCCGACCTGGAAAAAAAGCTACAGACTTACCTGAGGGCTCCCGAGATCTGTACACTTCCGTTGGCTGCCAACTCGAAATGTGCAGAGCCCACGAATTCCAGAAGTGCATGGGGTTCGCAAGCGTCCCTGGGATCACGTGGACAATGAGGAACCAATGCAAGAAGGGAAACTCCCTTCATACACTTGACAGATGGACCAGTCAAATATATGAATGGAGATCAGCACTAAATCGTTAAATAATGTTTTTTAAATCAAGTTATATAATTTTTAATCACATTTTTAAAATTATTTGGAATTACAATAAATTAAATATTTTAAACAAAAAAATAATTTAAAAAAAAATTCATGTTTTTTACGCAGCTAAAAATAAACTTAACTTTTGTTAAAGTATTTTTAAATGATAAATGAGTGACAGAATTTTTATTTTACTTCTTTCAAATCTTATGCTGTTAAAAACAGCATTTTTTCTGTGAAATAAATTAATACACAGTGTGTAAATTCAGATAGGAGATAAAACTACATCAATGAATAAAGTTGTGCAAATTATTAAAGTTAAGTTATTGAAGTTTCGACTGTCCCTCAGTGTGAGCATTTATTTCATTCTGCAAAAACAACGCTGTTGGTTAATGAATGGTGATTAAAACAATTAAAACACTAAACTACCAGAAAACACTTTCAAGAGTTTTTCACAATTGCTTACATTTCTTATCTTTTGTCTTGTGTTTTTTTAGCTCTTGGTCCTTTTCAGCTCCTGACTGCGGATATTCCGCTGAATAAACGTGAACAAAATACAACATCTCGCAGCTCCGGCAACGGTTAATACCAGCACATCTAATCCGCATTTCAGACGCGGAAACTCTTCCCCAGCTCCAGAGCTCAGAGGGTTATTTCCATCCCTCGGCTGCAAGATACCACGGACCCGGGCCAAACCTCCCCATACACCGAGCACAGGCTCAGTAAAACCCCGGGGGAGATGATATCCCGATCACTGAACCTTCGAGCAGCATTGAACAAGCACCCGGACTGAAACTTTCTAAATGCGGAAGTGATAAGTAACAGTTGCGTTTGCTAGCAGCCAGGGTGGCCGAGCGGTCTAAGCTGTTGTGTTTAAAACTCAGTCTTCTCTGGCGGCGTGAATTCGAATCCAACTCTGTGACATTGCGGAAGTTTAATTATTAAATACAACTCACTCATTGATATCGAAAAATTTGACATGGTGGTGAAAGCCGATTCAATATTAACTTTCAAAAGGGAAATAAATTGAAAAAGAAACACTTGCCGCGCTTTGGGAAAAGAGCAGGGGAGTGGGTATAATTGGACAGCTCTTTCAAAGATCCGGCACAGGCACTATTGTCCGAATAGCCTCCATCTGTGCTGCATATTTCTAAAGCTTATTTCAAGTTTGGCTGTAAACTTGTTAGCAATTCCTGCAGTGAGCAACACAATGTCGTTGGTTGATTAATGATGATTGAAACAATTATCTAAGAGTCTCACTGACTTGAATTATCCCATAATACTTTTGGTTAACAAAAATCTATCAATCGCAGATTAAAATGAACAAGTGATGCAGCATCTTTGAAAGAGCTATCCAATTAGTCCCACTCCGCTGCTCTTCCCCCATAGCCCTACTGACTCTTCTGCTAGTGGAAACCGTTTACCCCATAATTTTGATCACCTCTGTTAAAGCTCCCCTGAACTGTGATTAATGGAGTTCAAAGTTGGTCAGCCACTGTCTCACGCCCGCTGTCACCATCTGCTGCCGGCAGACTGCAGCAAATCCAATGACACGCACCAAGCCCCCTGATTCAGACTCTGCGCTGCTCATTAACGATTCTTCAATCAAATAATTACGGGGTTTGGCGGTACAGTGATTATGTTACTCGACCAGTAATCCAGAGGAAACGTGGAATGGTTCGGAAAAAAATTGTCCAGTGCTCGCTGGTGGGAGAAGTTTACCTTGAAGGGGCAGTGTTGAATCGCCATTGCAGTGCTGGTCCCCGCCACAAACTCTGTTCCTCAACCACAGACATCATGATGATCTGGAGACCTGAGTTCACAATCCCACCACGGCAGATGGTGGAAGGATTAAAATCGGGGATGTGCAAGAGCCCAGAATTGGAGGAGCGCAGAGATCTCAGAGGGTGTAGGGCTGGAGAAGCTTACAGAGATAGGGAGGGGCGAGTCCATGGAGGGATTTGAAAACAAGGAAGAACATTTAAAAATTGAGTTGTCGCCTGATTGGGAGCCCATGTAGGTGAGTGAGAACCGGGGTGATGGGTGAACGGGACATGGTGCGAGTTAGGATACGGGAAGCAGAGGATTGGATGAGCTCAAGTTTATGGAGGGAGGAAGATGGGAGGCCTTCCAGGAGTACATTAGAATCCTCAAGTCTAGAGGTGACAAAGGAAAGAATGAGGGTTTCAGCAAAAGATCAGCTGAGGCCGAGGCGGAGTCGGGTGATGTTCCGGAGGTGGAAGTAGACCGTCTTGGTCGGAAGATCATCTCGGGGTCAAATACGGCACCAAGGTTGCAGGCTGTCTGGTTCAGCCTCGGGCCAGGGATAGAGATGAAGTCGGTGGCTCGGGAGCGGAGTTTGTGGCAGGGACCAGCACTGCAAAGGCGATATATCGCTGCCCCCTCAAGGCTACTTGCAAACCTCGCCCAGCAGCAATATTGGAAGAACTGGACAATTTTAACTCCACCATTCCATTTTGGCCCGGCCTTTTCTCATCCAAACCTTCACCTTGTACACTTTCCCGCTGTTTAACAGCCAATCACAAAGCCGCCATCAAAATTACTTTTTTTCTGTTTATCCCAAATTTTACAGCAGCTGGGACAAGAGAGAAGCAGGTTCCACCGAGATTTGAAGTCGGATCGCTGGATTCAATGTCCAAATTGCTCACCGTTACAACATGCAACCCGTAGGCATTGTTTTGAGGCCAATTCGCTTTTTTCCAACTCACCAACCATTCACAGCTGTTTTTATTTCAAACATCCAGCATCCGCAGCATTTTGTCTTGCGTTAGAAAAGCAAACGGGATCTTTGGCTTTATAAACAGAGTCAATGATGGTAAAAGGAAGGAAGTTTTGTCAAACTTTGGAGTATTGTGTGTAATTCGGGCACTCCGCTTTAGGACGGATGCGAGACTTCAGTTCCGTGGAGCAGTAGAGAAGAAGAGGTTGTTCTCCTCAGAGCAGAGAAGATAAGGGGAGATTTTGTGGAAGTGTTCAATATCATGACGAGTTTTAATAAAATAAATAAGGAGAACCTTTTCCAGCGGCAGATGTGTTGCTAACCAGAAAACACATATTAAAGTGATTAGCAAAAATATCAGTAATAAGGTTCTCTCGGGCTTTTGTTGGCCGATTTACTGGTAAACCTGGGAATTGAGGGGAAACTGGTTCATCGTTTGTAACACAAGCAGTGCGCGCGGTCAGACCGGCCCGGCTAGCTCAGTCGGTAGAGCCTGAGACACTTAATCTCAGGGGCGTTTTGTGTTTCAAATTTTTGGGCTGATTTCACAGGCGATCACCAGCTCTAAATCCCCCGGCACCTCTCGGTCAATGACTATTTCAAAAAATGCGATTCAACAACAGTATCAGGAAATCTGAAGTGTTTATAAACAACGGAAGCTGACACAACAGGGAAGACCTCACAGAGTTGGACACAGAGTGAAATACACTGAAGTGTTTATAAAAAGTTACAGAACACAACACATGTGTAAAATTCCCCGTTGTTAACTCGGCCCGGATGGGATGTGAATGGAGAGACGGGCCGAATTCACACTGAGCCGCACTGACCCCTGGCCAAGGGGAAATTAAATGCAGTTCAATCTTTAGCAACGAGCGGCTGGAGAGAAGCAAGATTCCGGAATCAAGGAGAGATTTTCTTGTTTTGTTGAAACTTTTTTAAATGAAACACTCATTGACCGAGCTGGGATTCGCCTTTAAAATCAGCCCAAAAAATTTAAAACGCAAACTCCCCAACGTGGGGATGAAGTATCCTAAACTCCACCGACTGGGCTAGCCGGACTGGTTTGTCGCAAGGACCCTGCCTGTGCTCCAGTTTCCTCTCAATTCCCCGGATTATCTGTAAATCCACCAGCAAAATACCGAGGGAAACTTATTACTGATTCGTTTGTCAGTTACTTGAATAGAAAGAGAGCGGAGGAGAAGGATTGAGAGCTTCTAGTGTGGGACAGAAGTGATGTTGTTTGACGGAGAAGCGACACAATCTCAATCAGTGCAGAGAGAGGCGAGTCAGCGGTTCAGCTTCTCCCGCAACACGTCCTTCTGACTTGCAGCTGACAAACTGAGCAGAGGTTTCGGGACTGTAGCAAATATCACGCTCGCTTTACACGCGAAATGCCCCCGGTTCCGCTCCAGGGCGGGATGAATGATTTTGGAACTTGCTCCGGGTGAGCCTCCAGGAGCGAGTTTCTTCCCCTGTGTAAAAACAGCGACAATTATCGATTCCTGTTAAACTGAACAACGCCTGCACCACATTCCCGGTGTGATAAACACTGAACATTTTTAACCAACTCCTCAATTACCGTGTGTAAAATGAGAACTGGTGAAAATTCATCACAAGCAAAATACAAAACACTTATGAAAGTTTTGCCTGTCAGTCGGAAACCATGTTAGGGTTTCCTTCAGTCTGAAACAGAAAGTTGATTCATCAGTTAGAACAATTGTTCATCTTTTTACAGAGTTTAATGTGTTTTGTGAAATTTCAGATAATAAATTGTATTAATACAAAAGGTAATCCCAGACATGCATTTGCAAATCGCAGTTCTCTTCTGTGATGTTCATCCTACAATTAATAGCGGCAGAGTTTCCGTAGTTTAGTGATTATCACGTTTGCCTGACACGCGAAATGTCACCGGTTCGAAACCAGGCGGGAGTATTTTGAAAACCTTCCCCATTAAAATTGAATTAATATAAAAAATGGAAGAACTCATTTTGTGGTTAAATATCACTAAAGTTAAAAATCTCAAAGAACCCGTATATTTTCTCTGTACAATTCTTCACATACTCAAACTCAGCACAGATGCCGACAATGCCGCTCCCTCACTCCCGTTTCCTGCCCTGACGGTGCAGAAAGCCCCTCTCAAAGCTGCACATTCGACTGGTTTCAGTGGATCCGCGGGAAATCTTTAAAGGATCCTGCAACGTCGCCTCGGATTATAACCCTAGATCGTCACCATATTTCACACACCACAGCAACACCGTCCATTTTAGTCTTTGTCCCCTTTTTAACTCTTTCGCGCCAGGCAAACTGTTTGTACAAAATGACATTTTAGGTGAAACACAAAAGACATGTTCGCGCAAACCACAGCACCAAGTGCGGGTCGGCATCCACTTGAAATGTACAGTGAGGTGAAATATTACCACAAGCTGCTGATGTACATGTTTCCATGTCTAAAATGCAGGCACCGAACAATGCAGCTACTGGGAAAACTGCAAATGCACGCAGGGCTGTCCTGTATCATTTGAAACAACAGTCAGACACAAGATTCTGCCAGTTTCAAATGGCTTCTCCTTCTGCTCCAATCACATCTTTCCCTTCAGCTTCCTCTGCTCCTCCAGCCTGCAGGTGAATTAGATGCTTGATGCAAACGCAGCGGATTCATGACACAAACTCTTACCCTTCCCTCCGAGAGGATGACGCACTGTAGGTTGCTCCGTAGCCGCAATAGTTCAGTTGGAATGAGCGACTTGAAGATTTATAAAGGTATAAAAGCAAAATACTGCGGCTGCTGGAAATTTGAAATAAAAACAGAAAATGCTGCAAATGTTTAGCAGATCAGGCAGCATCTGTAGAGAGAGAAACAGAGTTAACGTCAGCCGAACGATCATCGACCTGAAACGTTAACTCTGTTTTTCTCTCTACAGATTTAATAATGGTCCCTGATTCAATCCTGGGATTCGGCAGTTTTCAATTCATTTGAGTTTAATTCCGCTGCCATTCTCGAACTTATCGATTTAAACTGGAATTCTTTCTCCGGCAGTGAGTGTTTGGCGATTGAATAGAGAGACATCAAGCATGGGAAATATTTATAACGTTTTAGATTGATCTATTTCCTTCTGTGCTTTTCTCTGGATGTTATCTCTCTCGGTGCCAGGCGAACATTTCATTGATGTATTTGTCCTGAACTGAAGCCTTTTGCCCATCTCGCAGGGTCAGAGCCGCTCTGTCTGTCTCTTCCTGTTTGTGACCATTAACGGGATCAGGCCGCCAGTTCAACGTTCATCAGCAAACCGAGAAACACAAATAAACAGAAAGATGTGGCTCTCTGCCCCGGTGACAAAGTTGCAATGGATGTTAATCCAAATAAATCTCCCGTGAGAATATGTGCGAATTTGTTTCTTTTTTTCAAGCTTGTATTTTAGGTATTTCGAAAAAGCTTAAAAGTATGAACACATTCTGATGGCCTATTACAGGGATCGAGCCCGCGGCTTATGATTGCGTGGGCATCACGCTCGCACCAACTGAGCTAACAGGCCACAAAGTGCCTGTTGAAAGATTCGAACCTAGGCTGGAGGATTGTCTTTCAGACTCAAGCTGGGTGATCGAGTTACTGCACACACATTGAACACACCACATCGCTTAAACATTCTTAACTGTTCGTACATACAACTGGGCAGAGTGTAAATCGAAAGTAACAGTAAAAGAGCTCTTAAACCTAACAAACCTCATTCTAAAATGTATTATGTCACCACCGCTGAACTGTCCCTCCCACAAACACTGTCCAGATATAAAATCAAATTTGAGAAGTCGCACAACATCAGGTTATAGTCCAACATCTTTATTTGAAATCACAAGCTTTCGGAGCGCTGCTCCTTCGTCAGGTGAAGTGAAGAGATGCAAATGTAATTAATTACTTAGAATGGAGCAGGTGATGTGTTGCTGTTGCTAGATGTGGGAGCCGGTGGACCCCATTGAGGCTCACGGTGCTTACATCTGTGACAAGCGTCTGTTGCTACAGGAACTCCAGCTCCGTGTTGATGAGCTGGAGTCTGAGCTTCAGACACTGCGACACATCAGGGAGGGGGAGAAGTACCTGGACTCTGTGCTTCAGGACGTGGTTACACCTATGAAGTTAATTAATTCAGATGTAGCCCATGGTCAGGGACAGGACGGTGTGTCTACGAGTGAGGCACGTACGGGGATCCAGAAGATAGTGTTGGAGGAGCCGTAGCCCTTGCTCTTGTCCAACAGGTTTGAGGTTCTTAGTCCCTGTGGGGACAGGAGCAGGGACTGCAGGGAGGATGAGCAACCTGGCCACAGCACCGTGGAACGGGGGTCCATTCCAGATGGGGGAGTAAATAGAAATGTTGTAGTGGTAGGGGCTAGTATTATTAGGGGGATAGATAGAGTTCTCTGCAGCCGAAAGCAAGAGTCCCGTAGGCTGTGTTGCCTGCCCGGTGCCAGGGTTAAGGACATCTCCTCTGGGCTGGAAAGAAACTTGCAGTGGGAGGGGTTTTATCCAGTTGTCGTGGTCCATGTTGGTACAAACGATATAGATAGAACAAGGAAGCTGGTTCTTTTATAGGAGTATGAACAGCGAGGGGTCAAATTAAAAAAACAGAACCTCAAGGGTAATAATCTCTTGATTATTACCTGAACCACCAGCGATTTTGGCTAGGACAAATAAAATTAGAGAGTTAAATGAGTGGCTCAAAGACTGGTGTGGGAGAAATGGGTTTTGCTTCCTGGGACACTGGCATCAGTACTGGGGCAGGAGGGAGCTGTTCCGTTGGGACGGGCTTCACTTGGCCAGTGCTGGGACTAGAGTCCTGGCGGATCATATAACTAGGGCTGTACAGAGGGTTTTATACTAACTAGTGCGGGGGAGAAGGTTCCTAGAGAGCAAATAATACAAAAGGCCAACTGAGAAGATCACAGACTTAGGTAGCAGTGGGGAAATTAAAAACCAGAGTGTGTCAGGAAGGGGCAGTAGGTATGGAGTAAAAGGTAAAGTAATAAAAAGGGAAAAAGCAGGAACTAAGTGTCACAAAACATATTTGAAAGTTCCCTATCTGAATGCACGTAGCATTCGTAACAAAATAGACGAGTTAATGGCACAAATAACTACATATGGGTATGATTTTGTGGCCATTACAGAAACATGGCTGCAGGGTGACAATGCCTGGGAATTAAATATGCCAGGTTATTTTACGATCAGGAAGGACAGGCAGGAAGGAAGGGGTGGTGGGGTGGCCATGTTAATAAAGGAAGGTATCACTGTAATACAGAGAAATGATATTGGGTCAAAAGATCAGGATAATGAAACAGTTTGGATGGAGATAGGAATAATAAGGGGAAAAAAACATTAGTGGGCATAGTCTATAGGCCTCCGAACAGTTGTAACTCTGTTGGGAGGAGTATCAATCAGGAAATAGTTGAGGCTTGTAATAAGGGAACATTTATAATTATGGGGGATTTTAACTATCATATTAATTCGACAAATCAAATTGGGCAGGGCTGCCTTGAGGATGAGTTCATTGAGTGTATTAGGGATGGGTTTCTTGAGCAGTATGTAACTGAACCGACCAGGGGGCAAGCAACCTTAGATCTGGTCCTGTGTAATGAGACAGGATTAATTAAAAATGTCCTAGTAAAAGATCCCCTTGGAATGAGTGACCATAACATGGTTGAATTCCATATTCAATTAGAGGGTGAGAAGGTTGGATCTCAAACAAGCGTGCTAAGCTTGAATAAAGGAGACCATGAAGGTATGCGAGCGGAATTGAGTAGAGTGGATTGGGAAAATAGATTAAAGGGTAAGACGATACATGATCAGTGGTGTAAATTTAAGGAGTTATTTTACAACTTCCAAAAAATATATATTCCACTGAGAAGAAAAGGGTGTAAAAGAAAAGACAGTCATCCGTGGTGAAGTAAAGAAATTAAGGATAGTATTCGACTAAAAACAAGGTCTTAAAAGGTAGCAAAATCTAGTGGGAGGATAGAGGATTGGTAAAATTTAAAAGACAGCAAAAAATAACAAAAAGATTGATTAAGAAAGGGAAGATAGATTATGAAAGTAAATTAGCAAAAAATATAAAAACAGATAATAAGAGTTTTTATAGTTCTATAAAAAGAAAAAGGGTGGCTAAAGTAAATGTTGGTCCCTTAGAGGAGGAGACCGGGAAATTAATGGTGGGAAATATGGAGATGGCAAATACACTGAATGAATATTTTGCATCAGTCTTTACACTAGAGGACACTAAGAATATCCCAACACTGGACAAACAGGTGGCAATAGGGGGATGGGGGGGAGGAGCTAAACACGATGAAAATCACTAAGGAAGTGGTACTCGGTAAAATAATGGGACTCAAGGCGGATAAATCACCTGGACCTGATGGTTTACATCCTAGGGTCTTGAGGGAAGAGGCGGTAGGGATTGTGGATGCATTGGTAATCATTTTCCAAAACTCCCTGGACTCAGCAAAGATCCCGGCAGACTGGAAAACTGCTAATGTAACACCCTTATTTAAAAAGGGCAGTATACAGAAGGCTGGAAACTATAGACCGGTTAGCCTAACATCTGTGGTAGATAAAATTTTGGAGTCCATTATTAAGGAGACAGTAACGGGACATTTGGATAATCATAATTTAATAGGACAAAGTCAGCATGGTTGTATGAAGGGGAAGTCATGTTTGACAAATTTGCTGGAGTTCATTGAGGAAGTAACATACAGGGTGGATAAAGGGGAACCAGTGGATGTGGTGTATTTAGACTTCCAAAAGGCATTTGACTAGGTGCCACACAAAAAGATTATAGCTTAAGATAAAAAATCACGGGATTGTGGGTAATATTCTGGTATGGATAGAGGATTGGCTATCTAACAGAAGGCAGAGAGTTGGGATAAATGGTTCATTCTCAGACTGGCAAGCAGTAACTAGTGGTGTTCCGCAGGGGTCAGTGCTGGGTCCCCAACTCTTTACAATCTATATTCACGATTTGGAGGAGGGGACCGAGTGTAACATATCAAAGATTTCAGATGATACTAAGATGGGAGGGAAAGTAGTGAGTGAGGAGGACATAAAAAATCTGCAAGTTGACATAGACAGGCTAAGTAAGAGGGCAGAGATTTGGCAGATGGAATACAATACTGGAAAGTGTGAGGTTATGCACTTTGGCAGGAAAAATAGTAGAGCAAGTTATTATCTAAATGGCAAGAAACTGGAAAGTACTGAAGTACAAAGGGTCTGGAGGTCCTGTTGCACGAAAGTCAATAGGTTAGTATGCAGGTGCAGCAAGTGATTAAGAAGGCCAACGGAAGGTTGGCTTTCATTGCTAGGGGGGTAGAATATAAAAAGAGGGAGGTATTGCTTCCGTTGTACAAGGTATTGGTGAGACCGCACCTGGAATACTGCAAACAGTTTTGGTGTCCATACTTAAGAAAAGACATACTTGCTCTCGAGTCAGTACAAAGAAGGTACACTCGGTTAATTCCGGGGATGAGGGGATGGACATATGAGGAGAGGTTGGGTAGATTGGGACTCTACTCATTGGAGTTCAGAAGAATGAGAGGCGATCTTATTCAAACATATAAGATCGTGAAGGGGTTGGATCGGGTGGATGCGGGGAGGATGTTCCCGATGATGGGTGAAACTAGAACTAGGGGGCATAGTCTTAGAATAAGGGGCTGCTCTTTCAAAACTGAGATGCGAAGGAACTACTTCACTCAGAGGGTGGTAGGTCCATGGAATATGCTGCCTCAAAAAGCTGTAGAAGCTACATCATTACATAAATTTAAAACAGAAATAGACAGTTTCCTAGATGTAAAGGGAATTAAGGGTTACGGGGAGCGGGCAGGAATTTGGACATGAGTCTAGGTTCGGATCGGTCATGGCCCTGTGGGTAGCGTAGCGGGCCCAGGTGCCGTGTAGCCTGATCCTGCTCCTATTTCGTGTTGTCAAATGCTGTTCGGTTCAGGAGATGGTTCTGTGATAGTAGATTGGCAGTTCGGATCAGATCAGACATGATCTTATTGAATGGCGGAGCAGACTCGAGGGGCCAATTGGCCTACTCCTGCTCCTATTTCTTATGTTCTTATGTTCTTATTATCTCGGCACAGCATATATAGTCAGAGAACACTGCCATGTGATTACAGTCAATCTTTCCAACTGCCCTTTATCACACCTCGGCAGAGAGATAATCACGGCAATCAAAGGTGTGGATGGTGTCCAAACAGGTCAGTCAGGAAAACATTACATCAAAGACAATGTGGCAGATGCTGGGGTCTGTATGGAAAACAAAAAACTTGTTTTGCTGGTTCTCACAGCAGTTCCGGCCGCATCTGTGTATAGGGAACAAGCCAACGACGTCTCGAGTCTGGATGACTCTCCCTCAGGTGGGGTTACATGTAGCGTGACATGAACCCAAGATCCCGGTTGAGGCCATCCTCATTGGTGCGATACTTGGCTATTAGTTGCTACTCGACGCTTTTGCGTTGTCGTGTGTCTCGAAGGCCGCCTTGGAGAACGCTTACCCGAAGATCGGAGGCTGAATGTCCTTGACTGCTGAAGTGTTCCCCGACTGGGAGGGAACACTCCTGCCTGGCGATTGTTGCGCGGTGTCCGTTCTTACATTGTCACAGTGTCTGCATGGTCTCGCCGATGTACCATGCTCCGGGGCATCCTTTCCTGCAACGTCTGAGGATATAAAATCAGGCGGCGGGACTCCGACTGCATTCGAACCTGCAGCGGGCGGCTGGAGCCGGATCCCGCGGCTCAGATGTGGTTTCACTTCATTCGTTTGGTGGACGCTGGTTCACGAGCGGATTACCTCTTCTGATTCTATTATCTTATACTAAGGGAGACACAAACTAACCAAAAAATGCCGAAACCCGGGATCTTTACATCTTCAGTTTAACGCTCGCCCAACTGAGCTATTTGGGCTTCACAGTAAATTAAATGTTGTATCACCCGCTGGGAGGAAAATCTAACCCCGCGTGGCATTGCACCTCCCGCTCAATCCTCACTTTCGGGGTAATGAGACCGGACCAGATCTCGGAGCTCAGGTTGTGTTAATGTAAAGCTGGAGTGTTGATGCAGATACAAATCTGATACACCAGGTTGGGACCTCACCGTGTTGGACACAGCGTGAAATTTACTGAAATGTTCAAATAAAGTTACAGAACAAAACACATGTGTAAAATTCCCCGTTCTTTTCTCGGCACTGATGGGTTGTGAAGGGAGAGAGGGGCCGAAGTCCCGCTGAGCCGCACTGATCCCGAGCTAAGCTGTAATTATAACAAGTTCAATCTTCAGCAGAGAGATCAGAGTCCCGAATCAAGGAGTAATGTTCTGATACTGATGTTGAATCTCAGTTATATCAAACTCTCCTTGATTTCTCTTCTAGGGGATGCAGAGCTGGGGTTCGCCTGTGAAATCAGTTTAAAAACATTGATACAACAGCCTCTGTCCATCCACCATGCCCGCTTGAGTGCAGAGTTTGCAGATCGTATCCGGTGTGGTACTGAGCCTCACACAACAGAATGTACTCAGTTTCCTTACTCGGCCTTAGGCCTGTTAGTTTATTGCAGGCGGTGTGGTACTGAGCCCCACAAAGAACTGGGAAAGGCCAGGCTCCATCCGCGGCCTGTGGTGTGTTACTCCATCTCAAGCAGTGTGTTACTGAGCCCCACAGAGTAGGACGGGCCCAGGCTCCATCCCCGTCCTGTGCTGTGTTACTTCATCTCAAGCAATGTGTTACTGAGCCCCACTGAGTAGGAAGGGCCCAGGCTTTATTTCCGTCCTGTGCTGATGTTCTCACGCAGTGGAGCCACTCAGAGCAGGGTGTGATCAGGATCCGTTCCCGGACTGTGTTCAGTCTGCTGATCTCATCCAATAGGTAATTGAGTCCCACACAGATGTATGGGCCAAGGCTCCATTCCAGGCCTATGGTAAGTTCGTTGTTCTCATTTGGTTGTTACTGACCCCCATATAGAGCAGAAAGGGCAGAGTCCCATCATTGGCCTGTGCTCTGGTGAATCTGGTTCCCAGGGCACCCAGTGCAGCGACCACGTGTATATCTGATCTCCACATTGATGAACAAATACAACAGTAAAATAACTCGTGGGAAGATTCCAACAGTTGTGAGAAACCCAGATACCATGTTAATATCTCACCGTCACCATTGGTTGATGAACCGATCTAATGGCTCAAAGCGTGTTTTCAAATCAATTTGTTTATCGGATTTTCTTTCAGCGACTATTTCCCTGTTCCGACAATGAATGTTACATTCTTTAATTTGGACAAGTGAACAGAGACTGGACAGTTGCTGTCTTGCTCTCTGTGACCTGAGGTTTTAGCTGGGTTACTTCCGGCTTTAGCATATGTTGTCAGCTTGCTTTCAAAAGATCTCTGTGGCGCAATCGGTTAGCGCGTTCGGCTGTTAACTGAAAGGTTGGTGGTAAGAGCCCACCCAAGGGCGGTGCTTTAACTTTTCCAGTTTTTCAAAATGTGTATTTTGGCTGCAAGATCATGAGATGAACTGTGGCACAATGTCGGTAAGAATGAGATCATCCACTGGGATCCGAGAAAGCCATTTCATAACATTTTCTTAATGGTGACAGACTAATAGGAACAGGAGGAGGCCCCTCAGCCCTGTTCCGTCATTCAATTAGATCCGGGATAATCTGTATCTCAACTGCATTGGCCCGCTTTGGTTCCATATCCAGCTTCAAAAGTTTGGAATGGTCTCATTTTTAGCTGCGTCTGGTGGCGCTCCTGGCCTGCTCTTATACACATCTCATTTAACCAGGTTTGGTCCCCTGGCTTGACGATAATGGTAGAGTGATGGATCTGCCGGGCGAGAAGGCTACAGATTGTGTTTGAATACAATTCTGCTGGTGGCCCAGATTTGCACAGAGAAAATACACGTGTTTTATGAGATATTTTATTCATATTTATCCACAAAATTAATTCAACTTTTTCATATTAATTCAATTTTAATGGGAAATATTTTACAAATTGTTTCCGCTCGGCTTCTAACAGTGGACAACTCGCGTGTAAGGCGAACGTGATAACCACTACACTACGGAAACTCTGCTCCGAGAGCTGTAGTAAGAACATCACAAAAGAGAACTGCGGTCTACAAATGCAGGTCATAGAATCACACGGCACAGAAGGAGGCCAATCGGCCCTTCGAGTCTTTGCCGCCGCTCTGTATAGCAATCCAGTCTGTTCCATTCCACCGCTCTATCCCCGTAGCCCTGCAAGTTTATTTCCCTCAAGTGCCTATCCAGTCTCCCCTTGAAAACATTGAGTGTCTCCGCTTCAACCACTTCTGTCGGCAATGAATTCCAGGTCCTCACAACTCGCTGCGTAAAAAGGTTTTTCCTCACATCCCCCCTGTACCTCCTGCCCAAATTCTTAAATCTGTGTCCCCTAGTCCTTGTACTGTGTACGAGTGGCAACAGCCTTTCCCCGGCTAGCCTATCCAAACCCATCATAATCTTTTACACCACCATCAAATCACCCCTCAACCTCCTTTGCTCCAATGAAAACAAATCCAGCTTCTCCAACCTGTCCTTGTAGCTAAGGTCCCCCAAAATCGGAACCATTCTGGTAGTTCTCCTCTCCATCCTCTCAAGGGCCTTCACATCCTTCCTAAAGTGTGATGATCAGAGCTGGACGCAGTACTCCATTTGTGGCCTAACCAGCACTTTATAAAGGTTCAGCATAACTTTTCTACATTTGTAATTGTTGCTGGTACAAGGAATAGGGGACATAGTTTCAAGGTTTGGGGAATACAGAGTAAAATTTCGAAATTTGCCAATGACACCAAACCTGGGGGTGTAACAAACACTGAGGATGATACCAATCGACTGTCACAGGACATAGAAAAGCTAGCAGAATGGGCAGACGGAATTTAATGCAGAGAAGTGTTAGGTGATGTATTTTGGCAGAAGGAACAAGGAAATGGCACAGTTTTAAAGAGTGTGCAGGGACAGAGGGACCTGGGAGTTAATGTGCATAGGTCCTTGAAGGTGGCAGGACATATTGAGAGAGTGGTTAACAAAGCATATGAGATATTGGGCTTCATAAATAGTTGTATTGAGTACAAAAGTAGAAAAGTTATGCTGAAGCTTTAAGAAGTGCTGGTTAGCCCACAACTGGAGTATTGCGTCCAGCTCTGGTCTCCACACTTAAGGAAGGATATGAAGGCCCTTGAGAGGGTGTAGAGGAGATTTACCAGAAAGGTTCCGGGGATCTTAGCTAAAAGGGCCCGTTGGAGAAGCTGGATTTGTTTTCATTAGAGGAAAGGAGGTTGAGGGGTGATTTGATAGAGGTGTACAAGATTATGAAGGGTTTGGATAGGCTAGACGGGGAAAGGCTGTTCCCACTAGTTTTTGGTACAAGGACTGGGGGACACAGATTTAAAGATTTGGGTAGGAGGTACAGGGGGGATGTGAGAAAAAATCTTTTTTACGCAGCGAGTGGTGAGGATCTGGAAGTCGCTGCCAACAGAAGTGGTGGAAGCGGAGACACTCAATGTTTTCAAGGGGAGACTGGAGAGGCACTTGAGGGAAATAAATTTGCAGGGCTACGGGGATATAGTGTGGTAATGGAACAGACTGGTTTGCGCCACAGAGAGCCGGCACGGAATCGATAGGCAGAATGGCCTCCTACTGTGCCGTTATGACTCTATGATCTCGAGCCAAGCTGAAATTATGTTAAGTTCTTTCTTCAGCAGCAGGTATGCTGCTGAGCCCAACACAGAAATGAAAATGGCCAGCCTCCATCCCGGCCTCTGGTCTCTTAGTTGTTCACTTATTGGGCTACTGAACAATACAGGAAGGGCTCAAGCCTAATGAATATCTTCATGCTCAGGTTAAGTTATCACTGCCCACGTCCCAGGCACTCTCTGATTCCAGTCTTGCACACTTTGCTAAGTTTCAAATGTTGCATTTTTCACACTGGCAATGAATTGATTGATAGCCGTGCCTGTGATAAGCTAAGTTTTTTAGGGAGATATAGTGGACAAGAAGATACACGGAAGACTTTTCATAACTGTGACAGTTCTGACACAGTTAGCTGCAGTTGAATGTGGGCAACATTTAAATTGTCTAGTTCCAAATGTTGACAGAAAGGGCTAGTCATTTCCTGCTGACTTTGAAACAGCAGGAATTTTACAGAAGGCAAGGATGTGCATTTTGCGAAATTAAGATAAATTTCACGCCAGGCAAACTTTACGTACAAAATTGCCGTTTTTAAGTGAGAACACAAAATTCATGTTTGCGAAACCACAGCACCAAGTGCGGGTAGGCATCCACTTGAAATCTATTTCCTTCTGTGCTTTACTCAGAGACAGAGAGAGACAGACAGAGAGAAGCCGTCGGGGAATTGAATACTCACCACTATACTGTCAAGGACCTGGTAGAGGAAGTAATTATGCAGTGCTTGAGACAAATGCTCAAACACACAAAGACACAGACATGTATGTCTCAGATATCCATCTGAGTTTCATGGATTCATGCAGCACAGAGGGAGGCCATTCGGCCCGTCATGCCTGTGCTGTCTCTTTGAAAGAGCAGTCGTGCTTAGTCCCAAACCCCAGCTTTTTGTGCGTAACCCTGTTAATCTCATTTTCTCTGTCACTCTCTCCCTCCTCCGTGCCCCACACAAAAGGCAGAGGGAAACAGAGAGAGGGCACTAAAGTAACGAGGAATTGGTGCAGGAAGTTGTTATACATTTCTTCCTATGCCAGTACATCTTTTAAAATTCTTTTAGTTACTTTTTTTCTGGTCAACTTTTCCAAGAAACATTTTAATGAGCTGCCCAAAGGTTTAAAATTGGGGATGTTAAAAAGCGTCCTCCCCGTCGGGGAATTGACAGGCGGGAATACTCACCACTATACTAAATGGAACTAACAGTTAAATAATCTGTCAGAGCAACAGTCGAGCTGTGAACAGAATGAGAAAGAGAGAGTAGAGAAGGACATAAAGAGAGAAAGAGATAAAGAGCGAGACAGAGACAACGAGAGAGACAGAGAAAAAGAGAGAGACAGAGACAAAGAGAGAGACAGAGACAAAGAGAGAGACAGAGACAAAGAGAGAAACAGATGGCGAAACAGAAAGAGAGACAGACACACAGAGCGAGAGCCTCAGTTTGACGCATCACAGAGTGGTCCCAGGGATGAGGGACTTCTGTTATGCGAAGAGACTGGAGAAGCTGGGAATGTTTTCCTCAGAAGGTTAAGAGGCAATTTAATAGAGGTTTTCAAAATTACAAGGGGTATTGATAGATTAACTAAGCAGAAACTGTTTCCAGTGGCAGGAGGGTCGGAAACCAGAGGACACCGATTGAAGATAACCCGCTTGTTGGTGAAAATTAATTCACTCCAGTCTGTTTCAAAGCAAAAGATCACAGTTTAATATTCAGAACGCTCTGGGAGAAGGGTCACAGCCTGCTGTCTAATGATCAGCTTCTCAATTTAATAATGGCAGCCACACTTCTTTATACACTTCCAGAAGCCAGAAAATACAAATCTCAGCACAGTTATTACATCATGAGCGACCCTTAGGGTCTCTAAAAACAATTTGATTAGAATCTTACACTGTTAGCGAAACTTATCTTCTACTTCTGCTTTTGTTTAATAGTGGTCAGCCACCTGCGCTGCAAGGTTTCATTCTTAGCCTTTTCGAGGTTAGTTTATAGAAAACAATGATTCACATTTTTGTTCTGCAGTGTCTGCATTATCTATACTGCAGACTAAGCAAGTTGGTCTTTTATCTAAGTATACCCCTGTCTCCATGCCTTCGGGAGATACTTTGACCTTTACTATAGTCCTTTAAGCAGTTCAACTAATCTTAAACATTACAACTGATTTGCCCTTACATTATTACAATTATTTTTTTACTCTTACAGACCCTCCTATTGGTCCCTGGCCAAAGCTTGATTTGTCCTGGGAACCATCATACCATGGTTATAACGGCGGCACACAGTTTCTTATGCTCTGTTGACGAGATCCTTTGATGATGTTATTGTTGTTTCACAGTCCAATGTAAATGAGTACGCGCTCGGGAGAACGAGAGAGAAAGACACCCCGGAAGTGGTTGAGCTGCACAGTCCAGTCACATCCTGACTGTTGAGCTATTCGTACCATTTAGGTTAGGTTCTTCCGCTCCTCTTCCGTTTTTTTTCTTTATCCTCCGTCCTCTGCCTGACTTGTCATGAACATGTCCTTCTCTTTGAAATATCGATGATCCATTTCTTCCGTGTGTGGACGTATTCCTTGTAGCTTAAAGTTGTTCCCTTCTTCATCTGTTTGTCTGTTTCTTCTTGTGTCATATGCCGCAACAAATGGTTTGTCCCTATTCTACTCTATCTCTAAAGTTTTAGACATGCATTAATACAAACGTTACCCGCGCGTAAGCATTGTCCTTTCTTAGATAAACAGAGATCTATCTTTTATGCTACGATACACCTGCCCCACTAGTGCGGCTGGAACGACATCTTTAGCCATTTGGGCGCAGCAACATTTCAACAATAAAACCGGACCATACATCACTAATATTATAACAAAGAACAAAATCAATCCTTGTACTACTGATGTCCCGAGTGATCCCCACCATCCAGTTGTCCAGCCACAAAGGGTGGATGCCGGAGTTTGTTTTAACTTTTTTACTTCTTCCTGTATGTGTTCTTCCAAGTTAGTTATTTCTTCTGAGCTGCCTGGTATGTAGGTACAACATTCTGTACCTATTAGGGCACAGGTTCCCCCTCTTTCTGCCAACACATAGTCAAGGGCCATGTTAATGGATTCCCTTGACAATTTACCCGTAACTCTATTTTGGCCCCTGGTGGTACTCTAGCCTGAGTCCTCCCGAGGCTACATATTATGTTTACACAAACAAGCAAACTACACATGATATCGCGTAACACGTTCATCTTATCACTTTATGTTAACAATGTCCCAAAGGCTATATCGCCAACCTAACCACTTTGTTGCTTGTAAATTCTATTTTCCTGTGGGGGTGAATAGAATATTTTTATTAAGCTGGTTCCTCGATCATAATCATTTGGATTCCCTCCTCCTGCTCGACCGGTTGGAGTTGATGGGTTTGCTGCCATACACGCTTCAGGAATGCATATTGTCCATGCCAATGTTCGCACCAGCACCCACTCCCAATTATTTGCATTGTCTAGCTTATTCTTCACTTTCTACAAAAGGTACTTGTTCTGGTGCAGCCATTCTTAAATTGGTGAAGGGTCATAGGCTTTCAGCTGCGTTCAGTGCTTCCACCGTCCCATGCCCTTTATATCAATGCAAGCACACGTATCCCCAGTAATTAAAATCTGATATGGCCCTGACCGTTTTGGGGCGAACCCGGGTTTTCCTGGTAGATTCTTAACCATTACCTTGGTCCCCGCTGGAGCGATATATGGAAATTCGGTCAATTCCAAATCTGTATCTCTTTCTTCCTGTCTTTCCCTAGTTTGCTGTTTCATTTCTTTTAATTGGTTACTCATTTCCAGGACATATCTGCGGAGTTTAATCTTTTTGGGACCCACATCTTCTCCTTCAGTCATTATACCATGGGGGAGCTGCACTGCCCTCCCCGTCATTAGCTCATATGGTGATAGGCACGTGGTTCGATTTGGGGTGGCTCTTAGTTTCATTAATACTGTGGTTAGCACATCCACCCACCGTTGCTTTTTTCCCCCAATGCTTTGGCTACCGCTGTTTTTAGGTGCGATTCATTCTTTCTACCATTCCAGAACTTTGAGGATGGTATGGGATGTGGAATTTCAATTTATTGATCATCCATCTGCATATATTCTTTACTACTGCTCCCGTAAAATGAGTTCCCTGATCTGAGTCGATTTGGATCGGTACTCCACATCTGGGAATTACCTCCTCTGCCATTAATCGTCCACCGTGGTGGCAGTACAGTCCCGAGTGGGGAATGCCTCGACCCACCTGGTAAACTGATCTATTACTACTAGGCAATATTTCTTACCCCTAGACGTGGGGAGGTGTCCAGTGAAGTCGATTTGTATATTTTCCCATGGGCCCCTTGGCCGTGGTTGGTGGACCATTCGAATCTTAACGGGTCGTCCTGGGTTGTGCTGCGCACATGTAATACAGCGTTGGCAATATTTTGCCACATCTCTCCCCAGCCCAGGCAACCGGCATTCTTTACTAATTAGTTCAATCATTGACCCCCTTTCTGTATGGACGCTTCCATGATGTAGTTCTAAAAGTATCTGTCTAATGAACGCGGGGGCTATCAACTTTCAATTCTTTCGCCATTATGCCTCTTCATTTGGTCTACCCCCTACTCGGTACCATTCCTGTCTTTCGTCTTCTTGGGTGTCTGCATACAATTTACTGATATCTATTTCCTCTACCTGTGCACTAGCTACATTCCCTTCAACCATTTCTTGTTCAAGAGCACGCTGTGCTGCTAGATCAGCGACCTGGTTCCCTTTTTGCTCCTGATTCTGTATCTTCTGGTGCGCTTCGATTTTTATTACTGCAGCTTGTGCTGGGGCTTTTGTGGCTTCCAAGACGGCCTCTATTCGCTGCTGGTGTTTTATGTGAACCCCTCCGGTTGTCACAAACCCCCTTCTCCCCCAAGCTGTCATATAATCGTGTACCACTCCGAATGCATAACTACTATCCGTGTAGATGTTTACTGTCTTTTCCCTTGCTAATTCTAGCGCCTTTGTTAACGCTACTATCTCGGCTACTTGTGCCGACAAGCCTCCGTCTAACCTTCCCGGCATTTCTGTTTCCAACTAATCATTTACTACTGCCATCCTGTCCGGGGAGATCCCTCTACATATTTCCTTGAACCGGCTATGTACAGTGTCATCGGAGCTTCCTCCAGTATTTCGTCCTGCACGAGGGTTTCGCCTAGTTCCCCTCAGTCTCTGAGCACTGATGGGGGCTTCCCTCACTCAGGATGCCTTCCGCGGGGTTTTCCCCAGTATCCCGAATTATCTCAACTGTCTGGTCTATCGGCAGTAGGACTGCTTCCCACCGAGCTCGCCGCATATTGGAAACTGACCGTAGTTTCCCGGTATTCAACATCTCTACCAGTGTATGCCGAGTGTGTAAGACGATATCCCCTGTCATCACAGTCGGTTTGCTTCTCTAACTCTGCATCTCTGTCCTACATTATTCTTAGCGCATATTATACAACGGTGACAATGCTTCGCCACCTCTCGACCCATCTTTGGCCACCACCAGTACTCTGTCAGTAGGTGCAACATGTTAATTCTGCCTGTATGTGTTACACCATGATACAGCCCCATCAGTTGTTGTCTACAACATTCCAGTGCCACCACCTGGTTTTGTGGGCCACATCTCCAAATTCCATCTCGTAAGTGTGCGCCATCTTGTTTCCATCTCTCCTTTTCCTCTTTACTAGTATTTTCTTGTACCTTCACTATATTCAATTCCTGTACCCCACTGGCTGTCATGACCATATTTATCTCGTGTTTAAACGCGGCTTCTGGTTTAAGTTACTCCGCGGCTAGTTTTGCGGCCAAATCTGCATACCGATTTTCTATGGGAGCCTGATCCTGGGGCTCCTATAAGTTCATGTCTATCTTCGTGTGGGCCTTTATTTTAATTACCGCGGTTTCTAAAGGTGCTTGTGTCGCCTTAACTAACCTTTCTATTAACTTTCCATGTTTTACTACCTTTCCAGTGGAGGTCATATAACTCCTTCTGTTAATATTCCAGATGCCGGATTTATTCCAGTATGTTTTTGTATTAATACTGATCCATCTCTTGGTCAGAGGATTGTTTCCCACTTTGCTTTCCGGCTATCTGATATAGTTCTGTTTAAGAGCCCAATGGGTTACTTTATCACAGCTTATTTTTACTTCCATCACTGTGGGGAAAAACTAACTTAAAATTAAGACACTTAAATTTAATAATGTCCAATATCTTTAAATTTCGTTCAGCCATACTAAAGTTGTTGCTTACAACTGGAGAAAAATTTGTTTTTCACATTTAAACAAATTGCTTCGGAGGATTCCACCATAGCAACTGAGACTCCAAGGTTAAATCTTAGACTGAAACTTAATCTTTTGTTAAACAAACTTTTTGTTTTTCTTCTCAGTTTTTACACACCAGCTTAACTTAAATTGTAGTTTTGAAGTTTTGTTTCAATTCTGGGTGCACAATCTTATTCAATGCGATCTACACAAATTTACACCAACCAGAATTTCACCGTGGCCACAATGAAACCCTGGTTTTAATAGGTTAATTCACCTCTAACTCCAATTCAATCCAGATCATTTTTTTTTAAACTAACCAGTATCACTTGGAAAACAAAGAGATCACATTAACAAAGAAACAATTACTCATGCCTTGTAAACATTCAAATTCATTTTCTTGCAGGCACATTGGCAACTGTGACTTCAAGGCTGAAGCTTATCTTTTGTAAAACAATTAACAAACTTAAAACAATACACACTTTTCCGTCATTCAAGACAGGTTTTCAAAGGGTTAAACAGCTTTTAGCTCTCTGTACAAAAGAGTGGGTGGAGCTAAAACAAAAATGACTTCCACTTTTTAAAGACAGACTTCAGACAAAAGAAATACTGTAACTTCTTAAACATTCACAGTTAGAAAAACCTTCACTCTAAAACTCACACATTCACACAATCTGAGATCCCAGCATTTTTTAAGGTTCCTGTCACTTAGCAAATCTTGAGTTTTATTTGTCTCGGCACAAATATTAATAACTTCCATGTCGGTTTGTTTCCTGACTCATACCCTTTCTTAATCATATTCCCTTGGTTAATTGTTGTCAGAGGTACGTCTCTTCCTTACTCCCGCAGAGTGCGACCGTACTTGCAACCTCCTTTGTACAATAATAGCTCTTGTTCTAATTCAAGAATTCTTTCATTTTTACTTGCAAGTTTAGTGTGGAGTCGCTGCACCTTGTTTGTTAATGCGACTAATTGGTTTACTAATATTACCCTCGCCTTTTTCGTCTTTTTCTGTTTTTGACCCTCTACCACTCTCTTTTTCAATCGGATTCTGGAGCGGGTCCAATCCCTCCTTCATCATCTTATCAACTAAACACTTCCTGTCGTCTGCAATAAACATAGAAAGGGACCCCATTCGTCCCTATTCTATTTCTTTCTACGACGCCATATATAGTCCAACATTCAGTCTTACCAAATACTGTGTTCCTCTAATCGGATTAGTTCTTGACACCTTAAAAGACTTTAAGCAGTTACGTAGTCACAGCACACACACATATATTTATTGACTTCACGATTCCAGGGTGCTTTATTTCTCTACGCCTACTTGATCCTGGCCATTACTTGGGGCCCATTCGCCCTCTTAATTCCGGCTCAGGCTAGGTGTGTGAGACAGGCTTGTCTGTGTCAATCAGTCAATCACTCATACCTTCGCGACATTTATCGCTACACAGTGTTCCCTTAGTACATGTGATCCACGCTCATACAACTGTGTTCTCCTACCTCTCGCTGACTTTCCTTGATACGTTATGCTATGGCATTGTCTCTCTGCTTACCAAAGTGATTCAATTTCTGGACGGTCAAAATATGACTTCTCGTCCGGCTTCACTGGTCCAGGTGGTCTTTCAGTGCCAGAGCATCCTGCCGACGACGCCAATTGTTGGTGAAAAATTAATTCACTCGAGTCTGTTTCAAAGCAAAAGATCACAGTTTAATATTCAGAGCGGGTTTATAAAGATTGCTGATATTCCCAGCCCACCTGTCCTCTCTCGGCACTTGGTTCTACCCATAGCCCTGAATAAAGAAGGTAATGACCTGGGGACTGGATTACCTGAAGAAACTGAAGAAGAGAACTCTGCTTCTCAGATTGCTGGAAAGATGCCGTAGTTTTGTGTCTAAAAGCGCTTTGCGATCAGAACATTGCCGGAAGCCCTGTGGTCAATGAAAGGGCTTTTGATGCTTGATTTTCGTATACACCTTGGAATCAGGAGAACCTGGTTCGTGGTTTGCAGAACAAGTTAAACCCCTGGAGCGGAGCCACCAGGCGCCTGGCTGCAACCAGCGACAAAGACGTTCAAAGTGATCAGACCCGCCGAGCTCAGTCGGTAAAGTGTGAAATTCTTAATTTCAGGTTCGTGGGTTCGAGCCCCACGTTGGGCGAAAGCATTTTGTTAAACTTTTATGTTGCATTCTCGGGAAAGCATCATTAATTAACCAATAATCTTCTTTTGCACAATGAAAGAAATGCTAACTGAGGGAGAGTCGATAGTTTAATAATTTGTACTGTTGCCCATATCTCAATTTACACACAGTACCTTAGGAGTCTGGTTTAATAATGTGCATTGCTGATGACACCAGGAATCTGGGGAACTTTGGTCAAATTTAACAGGACCGGTTATTTCTACTTGTACAGAAAATAGTATCAGTGGTGAACATAAAATCCCATTGTGCTGAATTTCAGATTCAACGCAATCAGCTTTGAAATAGAGTGAAACTATTTTACAGTGAAAAGATTTGGAAATAAGTGTTACTCGTATTTGTGCCTTTAATTAAAGTTTGTGGCGTCTGACTCCCGTTCATGTCTCTTCTTCCTCTGTTGAATAAGAAAGTGGGTATGACGTTAACCAGACTGCACTCGCCCTGATGTTTGTGAGCTCATCCTTTATATTGAGCGGTTTCTCATCCTTTGATCGACGTCAGCTTCAGCTCAGCGGTTACTTCGCAGCACCAACTTAATTGTAAGTTCGAAACCTGTCTCACCTCTGGCGTTCTTATTGTCCTTTTCAACCCCCTTCTTTTACACCGAAACAAATTGTAACTGTGATTGCCGGTTAGCTGTGTGAGATTTTTAGAGAACAACTTTAAACGCTTCGCAACCGCTTTCTGTTACCGCTGAGACAAGGGTTCGATTCCCAGTTAGAGAATTAGCTTTGATACCACCGTTTTTACTTAATTAATGCGAAGTAATTTTATTAAATTAATAACATGCATCTAACGTGAAAAAATAAGAATTGTTTTAATAACCATTACTGAACTAATAACTTTCTTTTGCAGAATGAAATACAATAAAATGTGGTAACTGAGGGACAGTCGAAATTTCAGTCATTTAATTTGCTCTTTGCATGTTCTGAACTTTTAACCCATATCTCATTTTATACATCGTATTTCAGGAGAATGGTTTGAAATGTTTTTTGCTTGTGAAAGCAAGGAGCTGGGGCAACTTTTGTTAAATTTAACAGGACCGGCTATTTCACAGAAAAAAAATATTCCCTGACATAGTGTTTTCAGACCATACACTGACCGATCTTTCTTAGGCCCAAAGTGGATGATTTGACACTTGCTCACATTGAACTCCATTAATCACAGTTCAGGGGAGATTTAATAGAGCTATTCAAAATTATGGGGGAAACTGCTTCCACTGGAAGGAGGGTCAGTAGGGCTATGGGAGACGAGCAGCGGAGTGGGACTAATTGGATAGATCTTTCAAAGATGCTGCATCAACTGTTCATTTTAATCTGTGATTGATAGATTTTTGTTTACCAAAGGTATTAAGGGATAATTCAAGTCAGTGAGACTCTTTTTAATTGTTTCAAACATCATTAATCAACCCACAACATTGTGTTGCTCACTGCAGGAATTGCTAACATGTTTGCTGGGTGACAGCCAAACTGTAACAACTTATAGAAACATAGATTTCAGACAGCACCGAAGGAGGTCATTCGGCCCATAGTGACTGTGCCGGCTCTTTGAAAGAGTGATCCAATTATTCCCACTCCCCTGCTTTTTTTCTATGGCCCTGCAAGTGTTTCTTTTTCAATTTCTTTCCCTTTTGAAAGTTAATCTTGAATCTGCTTCCACCACCATGTCTGGCCGAAAAATATTTACATTAATGTTATCCAAGTCCCATTTCACACAGAAATGTCCCTGCTTTGCATGTCATGAATTTTTTCCTTTCTCACTTTATTTTAGCAGTTTGCTTAAAAATGTTCGGTGCTTGTGACATCAGCCATTGTTAGATTTAAAGGATTGCAGCCCCTTTCCTTGGAAATCTCTACCCCAAAGTGCTTTTGATGCTCATTCGTTGAGTATATTCAAGGCTGTGATCAATAGATTTTTGGACTGTAGTGGAATCAAGGGATATGGGGATTGGCAGGAAAGTGGAGTTGAGGTCGAAGATCTGCCATTAACTTATTGAATGGCGGAGCAAGGTTTGGGTGCCATAAGGCCTACTCCTGCTCCTAATTCATTCGTTCTTATGTTCTTATGTCCTTTCACAGAAAAGCAAACTCGCCCTTTGGACCTGCATGAGGAGCAAGTTCCAACAAAATGTTTCCGTGAACGTGATAGCTCCTACAATGCGGAAACGTCTCCACTTTCAGTACCAGGTGTGATGGAGATGTGCAGCGAGCAGGTGAACCGCTGAATCCCTCTTTTGAGTCCCAAAGCGCTTCACAGTGGTGTCAAAAGGAATGAGTCGCACTTAGTAATTAAATATAGGGAATGTCAGATTTGGGATTCGGACCCACGGCCTTCAGAGGAGATTGTTAACCATGACCAGAGCACCTTACGCCATCCTGACTGTATAATATCCATTTTGAAACTCATTGCTTTCGCATTTAGAAAGTTTCAGTCCGTGTGCTTGTTCAATGCTGCTCGAAGGCTCAGTGACCGGGGTATATTGCCCTTGGAGGGTCTGACTTTGTCCCTGCATATTATTCCATGCTTTATTGGAAACCACAGTATAGGCACTTTACAATGGGGACCCAATCATGCCTGGAAGACCTACTCCAATTAGCCCCAACTCCCTAACCCTGTTACATAAGGTACATAAGAATCAGGAGCAGGAGACTGTCATTCGGCCCTTTGAGTCTGTTCCGCCATTCAAGAAAATCAGGGCTGATCTTTGACCTATACTCCATTTTCTCACCCGATCCTCATATCCTTTGATTCCCTTAGAAACCAAAAGCCCCGTACAATTGCAGCAAGACTTCTTTACTCTTGTACTCCAAACACTTTGCAATAAAAGCCAACATGTCATTCGCCTTCCGAATTGTTTGTAGTACCTGCATGTTAACTTTCTGTGTTTCGTGTACAAGGACACTTAAATCTCTGAATATACTCAATGACTGAGCATCCATAACCCTCTGGGGTAGACAATTCCAAAGATTCACAATCCTCTGAGTGAAGAAATTTCTCCTCATCTCAGTCTTAAATGGCCGAACCCTTATCCCACCACTATGCCTCCTAGTTCTAGACTCTCTAACCAGGGGAGCCTGCAGGCACTCAGCATCTACACTGTCAAGCCCTGTTAGAATGTTATATCTTTCAAAGAGATCACCTCTCGTTCTTCTAAACTCCAGAGAATATAACCCTAATCTACTCAATCTTTCCTCATTGGTCAACTCTATCATCACAGAAATGAAGCTAGTTGAACCTTATTTGAACTACCTCTAAGGCAAGCATATCCTTCCTTAGTAAATGTGACCAAAATTGAAATGCGGCTTAGATCTGCTGGTATGAAGCGAGGCAAAGGATTGGGCGATATTGCATTTTGCTCAAGTTTTGCCTGGTGGTCCAGTGGCTCGGATTCGGCGCTCTCACCGCTGACTCAGCTTTGATTCCCAGTCAGGGAATTCATTTCTGACAAAAAAATTTAAAGTCTGAGAGACAATTAATAATTGTTTTAATCAACCCACAACTTTTTTTTGCACACTGAAGGAAATGCTAACATGTTTGCCGGGTGACAGTCAAACTTGAATAACTTTGTTCTAGAATTATAGGCTCAGCGCAGCAGGTGGCTATTTAGCACAGCGTTTCGGTGTTTATCACGAGGCATGAGGGTCTCCGGTTCGAAACCGAGCGGAAACAATTTGAAAATTTGTTCAATGAAATAGAAGAAAAATTGAACAATTGGCATTTATGATTCAATGTATAAAGTCCTGTTGCATTTGTTGTTTCAATGTACAGTTCTATACATATCAAAACTCTAAAGTGTCGCCCGTTTCCAACCTTGAAGGTGCAGAAAGCCCCTCTCAAAGCTGCACATTCCGGAGCTTTCAGTTGATTTGTGACAGATTATTAAAGGATCCGACAGCGCTGTCTCGGTTCACAACAGCAGATCAAAGCCCCGTTTCTGCAAACGACGAAGCATGTTCTCCAGAATTCCAAGGTGCCTAAAGAAATCAAGCATCAAAATGAGGGCATCAGGCGCTTCTGTGCATGACAATGGGGAAACAGTGAGACAGACTTTAGAGCAATGTCTGGTTACTGTATCCCCATCCTCAATGGTGGCGGAGTGCAGCGTGTGAGTGCAAATGACAAGGCTGAAGAGTTTGCAACCAGCTTTTGCCAGAAATGCAGAGTTCTTCTTCTTCTTGGGCAGTAGCGGCAGCAGCGGCAGCGGCGGAACTGCGAGGGAGCAGCGGCTGTGGTAGAAAATAAAGATGGTTGATTTTCAGGCCCAGTCCAGCAGTGGGAGCGGCGGCACAATTCGAGAGCAACGTCACAGTAAAGAACGTGACGTCGGCGCAGGGGAAGAAGCTGATTGGTGAGTAGTGGGTGAGTGTTTTTTTTCAGTTTTAAGTTTATTTCTGTTAAGGTAGTTCATAGTTAAGGTAGTTCGGGAGAGCAAGAATCCGAGAGTTTAAATTTGAGGTAAGAGTTTTCGAATTAAAAGTTTGGCAGGGGACCTCAGTCCCGTGCGTTTCACGGCCTGCAGCATGTGGGAATTCCTAGACGCTTCTTGCAGTCAGGATGACCACATGTGCAGTAAGTGCCAATGGTTTGGAAAACTTGCGATCCAGTTTTCGGAGCTTGAGCGTCAGCTGCAGGTACTGCGGTGTATCCGCGAGGCTGAGAGTTACGTGGATAGCACATTTTTAGACGTGGTCACCTCACAGCTTAAGAAAGTGCATGCAGAGAGGGAATGGGAGTCCACCAGGCAGAAGTAGGGAGGCAGGTAGTCAGGTAAGCCCCAGAGTGCATCTCACTCAATAACAGTTTTTCTGTTTTGGAAAATGATGAAAGTGACGCTTCATCTGGGGAGAACAGCCAGAGCCAAGTTCACGCCACTGTGGGTGGCTCAGCTGCACAAGGGGGGAGGAGTAATGTGGAAGGGCAACAGTGGTAGGACACTCACTAGTGAGGGGTGCAGACAGGCGTTTCTGCGGCCGCAGATGTGACTCCAGGATGGTATGTTGCCTCTGTGGTGCCAGGGTCAAGGATGTCACTGAATGGCTGCAGGGCATTCTGAAGTGCGGGGTGGGGGGGCGGCGAAAAGTCAGAGTTCGTGGTACACATTGGTACCAACGACATAGGTAGAAAGAGGGATGATGTCCTGCAACAAGAATTAAGGGAGCTAGGTAGCAGATTAAAAAGCAGGACCTCAAAGATTGTAATGTCTGGATTACTCCCGGTTCCACGTGCTAGTGAATATAGGAATAGAAGGATAGAGCTGATGAATGCGTGACTAAAGAGTTGGTGCAGGAGGGAGGGCTTTAGTTTCCTGGATCACTGGGTCTGTTTCTGGGAAAGGTGGGACCTGTACAAGTTGGACGGGTTGCACCTGAACTGGAACGGGACCAACATCCTTGCGGGGAGGTTTGCTAGTGCTGTTGGTGGTGGGTTTAATTTAACTTAACAGGGGGATGGGCTAAGGAGTGGAGCTATAGTAGGCAGTGATGCACAGCTAAATAGAGAGGAAAAAACAAGTCAGTCTGGAAGGCAGAGCAAATATGGGAGTATGGCAAGGCTGGGTGGCATTTATTTTAATGCAAGGAGTCTTACGAGTAAGGCAGATGAATTGAAGGTGTTGATGAACACATGCGAGTATGATATTGTTGCGATAACAGATACATGGTTGAGGGAGGGGCATGACTGGCAGCTCAATATTCCAGGGTATGGAATCTTCAGGCGAGACAGAGGGGGGTGTAAAAGAGGAGGGGGTATCACAATATTAATCAAAGAGACAATTACTGCAGCAAGGAGGGATGATATCTTAGCAGGTTCCTCTAATGAGGCCGTATGGTTAGAACTTAGAAACAAAAAGGTTGCAAGCACTTTGCTGGGAGTGTACTGTAGGCCCCCAAACAGTCAAGGGGAGATCGAAGAAAAGATATGTAGGCAAATCTCAGAGAAGAGTAGAAATAATTGGATAATAATAGTAGGGGTTTACAACTTCCCCAATATTAACTGGGATAGTCAGAGTGTGAAAGGCTTAGAGGGCGCAGAATTCTTAAATTGCATCCAGGAGAGCTTTTTGAGCCAGCATGTAGAAAGTCCTACAAGAGAGGGGGCGCTACTGGACCTAATTCTAGGGAAGGTTATCGGGCAAGTGGTAGAAGTGTCAGTAGGAGAGCATTTTGGTGACAGTGACCATAATTCCGTGAGATTTAAGGTAGTCATGGAAAAGGACAAAGATGAACCGGAAATAAAGGTTCTAAATTGGGGGAAGGCCCATTTTAATATGACAAGGCAGGATCAGATAAAAGTGGACTGGGATCAGCTACTTGTAGGAAAATCCTCATCAGAGCAGTGGGAGTCATTCAGAAAGGAAATAGAGAGAGTGCAGCAGCAACATGTTTCCGTAAAGGTCAAGGGTGGGACAAACAATTCCAGAGAACTCTGGATGTCAAGGGATAGACAGGAATGGATTAGGAAAAAAGCAGAGGCTTTTGGCAGATACAAAGGACTAAAAAGAATGGAAGCCCGAGAGGAGTATAGAAAGTGCAGGGGGTACTTAAAAAAGAAACAAGGAGAGCGAAGAGGGGGCATGAAAAATCACTGGCGGACAAAATAAAAGAAAATCCCAATGTCTATTATAAATATATTAAGGGCAACAGGATAACCAGGGAAAGAGTAGGGCCCATTAGGGACCAAAGTGGCAGTCTGTATGTAGAGCTGGAAGATGTAGGTGAGGTTTTAAATGAATATTTTGCATCTGTGTTCACTATGGAGAAGGACGATGTAGGCGTAGAAATCAGGCAGGGGCATTGTGATATACTTGAACAAATTAGCATTGAGAGGGAGGAGGTACTAGCGGTTTTAGCGGGCTTAAAAATGGATAAATACCCAGTCCATGACGAGATGTATCCAAGGCTGCTGTGTGAGGCAAGGGAGGAGATTGCAGGGTCTCTGACACAAATTTTCAGAACCGCTCTGGCCACAGGGGAGGTGCCAGGGGACTGGAGGACAACCAACGTAGTACCATTATTCAAGAAGGGTAGTAGTGATAAACCAGGGAATTACAGGCCAGTGAGCCTTACATCAGTGGTAGGGAAATTATTGGAAAAAATTCTGAGAGACAGAATTAGTCTCCACTTGGAAAGGCAAGGATGAATCAAGGATAGTTAGCATGGCTTTGTCAGGGGGAGATCATGTCTAACCAATTTGATATAATTTTGCCAGGTGTGTGAATGAGGGTAGTGCAGTTGATGTAGTCTACATGGACTTCAGTAAGGCTTTTGACAAAGGCCCGCAAGGGAGAATGGTCAAGAAGGTAAGAGCCCATGCGATCCAGGGCAATTAGGCACATTTGATCCAAAATTGGCTTCGTGGCAGGAGGCAGAGGGTGATAGTCGAAAGTTGTTTTTGTAACTGGAAGCCTGTGTCCAGTGGTGCACCGCAGATCTGGGCCGCATTTCAGACGAGGAGACAAACCTGTTAATTATTCCCACTTCCCCAGCTCCAGCGCTCAGACGGTTATTGTCCATCCCTGGGATGCAAGATACCAGGGACCCGGGCCAAACCTTCCCATACACAGAGCACAGGCACAGGAAAATCCAGGGGGATATGTTATCCCGGTCACTGAGACTTCGAACAGCATTGAACAAGCACCCGGACTGGAACGTTCTAAATGTGGCAGGGTGGTCGAGCGGTCGATAGGCGTTGTATTTAGGTCATCAATCTTCACTAGAGCCGCGGGTTCGCTTCCCACTTCTGACTTTCTTTATCTTTAATTACTAAGTGCAACTCATTTCTTTTGGAAACGCTTTGTGACATCCGTTAAAAGTGTGATTCAGCGGTTCACCTGCTCGCTTAACATTTCCATCTGACCTGGTACTGAAAGTGGATACGTTTCCGCAGTGTAGAAGCTATCAATTTCGCGGAAATATTTTGTTGGAACTTGCTCCTCATGCATGTCCAGAGGCGAGTTTGCTCTACTGTGAAAGGACACAAAAAGATAAGATCAGAAGAATTGGGAGCAGGAGCAGGCCATAAGACCCTCGAATCTGCTCCGCCATTCAATCAGATAATGGCTGATCTTCGAAATCAACTCCGCTTTCCTGCCTATCCACATATCACTTGATTCTACTGCAGTCCCAAAATCTATCAATCTCAGCCTTGAATATACTCAACGAATGAGCATCAACAGCACTTTGGGGTAGATATTTCCAAGGAAAGAGGCTGCAATCCTTTTAAATGGCTGATGTCACAAGCACCGAACATTTTTAAGCAAACTCATAAAATACAATGGCCCAAAAATTAGTCCCGCGACGCGAGAGTACGCACTGTGTACTCTCGCGTATTCTGTCACCAATTGCCGGTTTTCTGCATGCACTGCGCATGCGCTGAAGACCGGCACTTGGTTTTTGGAAAAGGGGGCGGTTCCTCGGTGCACCGCGTGCGCGCTACAGGCTGCGCGCACGCTGTGCACTTAGTGCTTTGGACGCGCAGGTAAGGACGGAAGATTTTAGAAATGAAAAAAGGAGGAGTAAGACCCACTTTTAACAAGGTAAGTAGTGAATTAAGTATTATTTTGAATTTTTTTGAACAGGTTTATCTTTTTTAGAGACTTTAAAGACAGGTAAGTTTATTTTTATAACTTTTTAAAAGATTTTAAATTCTTTCAAAAATTGAATTTTTTATTTAAAATGGTTAATTTATTTAACTATACTTATTTTATTAATGTGATTTTTTTTTAATTAATTGAGGTTTAGCTGTTATTTTGAGGGTGTGTAAGATTCATAGCTTTCACAGCACTTATGTGAAATTATGAATGGAAGATGGTGTGCTGCCATTGGCTCTAACTGAGTCACGTGATCCCACAGCTCGCACGAATTCACTACGCCGGTGGGATAAGCAAGCACTGCCCAGCTGATGTCTACAACATCGAGTTCCTGCGAGCTGAATCTGAAAAAGCCAATGCGGAGTGAGAGTACGCGGGGAAGCCTTACCCCCGCGTCAACATTCAGTCTTTAATTTCTGGGCCATTGTATAAAATTAGATATTGGTTAACAGTTCAACACATGCAAAGAGCAAAATAATTGACTGAAGTTTCGACCGACCCTCAGTAAACATATAATAATTTCTGCAAAAGAAGGTTATCCGTTAATTACTGGTAATTAAAACAATTCTTACTTTTTCACATTAGTTGCATGTTATTTATTTAATCAAATTACTTCGATTTAATTAATTAAAACGGTAGTGTCAAAGTTACTTCTTAACCGGGAATCGAACCCGGCCGCTTTTCTGATAGAAATAGGTTATTGAATAATTTAAAGATGCCCTCGAGAAATCTCACACTGCAAACTTAAAATCACGGTGACAATTTGTTTCAGTGTGAAAGAGGGGGTTTAAAATGACCATAAAATCTCTAGGCAGCTCCCGCATGTGAGACAGTGAATGAACTTAGAATTATGTTGGTGCTGCGAAGTAACCGCTGAGCTAAAGCTGACAGCGATCATAAAACGAGAAACCGCTCAATATAAAGGATGAGCTCACAAATATCAGGCGGAGTGCAGTCAAACGTCAAATTCCTTCTTTCTTATTCAACAGAGGAAGAAGAAACATGAACGGGATTTAGACGCCACAAACTTAAATTAAAGGCACAAATATATACTGACAAATCTTTTCACTAAAATTCTTTCACTTTATTTCAAAGCTGACTGCGTTGAATCTGAATGTCAGCACCATGGGATTTTATGTTCACTGCTGAATCTATTTTCAGTGCACGGTAGAAATTACCTGTCCTCCTCAATTTGAAAAAAATGTTGCCCCAGATTCCTGGTGTCATCAGCAATGAACACTTTAAAACAGAATCCTAAAGTACAGTGTGCAAAATGAGTTATGGGCAACAGTTATCATGCAAAGCACAAAACAAATGAAATAAGCATTGACTGCCGCTCAGTTAGCATTGCTTTCATGGTGCAAAAGAAGATTATCGATTAATTCATGAGGCTTTCCCGTGAAAGCAACATTAAATTTTAACATACATTATTCACCCAACGTTGGATTCCAACGCACGACCCTGAGATTAAGAGTCTCCTGCCCTACCGACTGAGCTAGCCGGGACTGATAACCTTAGACTTCCTTGTCGTTGATTGCAGCAGGCGCCTCGTGGCTCCGCCTCAGGGGTTTAAGTTGTTCTGCAAACCACGACCCAGGCTCTCCTGAATTCCAAGGCGTGTAAGGAAATCAAACATCAAAACCCTTTCATTAACCACAGGGGTTCAGTCAATTTTTTGATCGCAAAATGCTTTTAGTCCTTGTCAATATCTCTGGTCTATTTCCCGGTGTTTCCTGATTCTGTCTGTCTCTCTGGCTCTGTTTAATCTGTGTGTGCACACCTGCAGGTTGATTTTGAACGAATACTTGTGTTTGTCTTTTGTCACATTAAATAAATGAGGAATTCTGACGCTTCTCGCCCTGACACTGGGGAAACAGTGAGACGGACTTTCGAGCAAGCGTCTGGTTATTGTGGAACAGCAAAGAAAATATGAATTCCGGGATTATCGAAAACAACAGTGACCCCGATGTGATTTAAACACGCAGCCTTCTGATTTGGAATCAGACGCGATACCGTTGCGCCACGTTGTAAACGGGCATATTTGTATATATACGGTTTCATTTCTCCTGACTTGGAGTAATTAAAGGGCTTTAAAATACCCCGCTCACTCCCACCGGGTGTCAGACAGCATCAGAAGCAGCGCTCACCTGTCAGTCACCGTCTCACGCCCGCTTTCAGCACCTGCTGCCGGCGGACTGCAGCAAATCCAATTACAAGCACCGATCCCCCACAATCATCACATCACAGGGAAATACACTGGGGAACTGCTCAGAATACACAACAGGTCGGGCAGCTTCTGAAAAACAATTAAACTTGCGGCGTGTAGACAATATTCAGAACTGCAAACAAGGCCGTGTAAAAACATAAACTATGGGTCTGTGAGCCAAGTTCTTAAGAACATAAGAACATAAGAAATAGGAGCAGGAGTAGACTAATCGGCCCCTCGAGCCTGCTCCGCCATTCAATGAGATCATGGCATATCTGATCCAACCTCAACTCTAAAGAACACAAGAAGTAGGAGCAGGACCAGGCCACTCGGCCCCTGGGCCCGCTCCGCCACCCACAGGGCCTTGACCGATCCGAACTCAAACTCATGTCCAATTTCCAGCCCGCTCCCCGTAACCCCTGATTCCCTTTACTTCTAGGAAACGGTCTATTTCTGTTTTAAATTTATTTAATGAAGTAGCTTCCACAGCTTCCTGGGGTAGCAAATTCCACAGACCCACTACCCTCTGAGTGAAAAAGTTTCTCCTCATCTCAGTTTTGAAAGAGGAACCCCTTATTTTAAGATTAAGCTCTGGAACTCCCTGCCTAAACCTCCCCGCCTCTCTTTCCCCCTTTAAGGCGCTTCTTAAAATCTACCACTTTAAGCAAGCTTTTGGTCATCTGCCCTAATATCTCCTTATATGGCTCGGTGTCAAATTCTGTCTGATAATCGCTCCTGTGAAGCACCTTGGGACGTTTTACTACTTTAACGGCGCTATATAAATGCACGTTGTTTTTGTTGTTCTGTATATGGGTGTGGTGCTTATAGATAACATGGTTGCTTATAGAATGAGTGCGATGCTGTGCACGTGTGTCAGTTGTAAATAGTGGTGAACGGTTAATTTTCAGACAGCAGTGAAATATTCAGTGGTGTTCCCCAGGGGTCGGTATTAGGACCACTGCTCTTTTTGATATATATTAATGACCGGGACTTGGGAATACTGGGCATAATTTCAAAGTTTGCAGATGGCAGGTAACTCAGAAATGTAGTAAATAATGAGACGGAAAGTAACAAATTTCATGAGGACATCTACCGAGTGGGGAAATGGGCAGAGACATAGCAGATGTAGTTTAACACAGAGAAGTGTGAAGTGATCCATTCTGGTAGGAAGAATGAGGAGATACAATACAAACTAAATGGTACAATTTTAAAGTGGGTGCAGGAACAGAAAGACCTGGGGGTGTCTGTGTATATCTTTGAAGCTGGCAGGACAAGTTGTGCAGGCTGTAAAAAACATACGGGATCCTGGTCATTATTAATAGAGGCACAGAGTACAAAAGAAAGGAAGTAATGCTAAGCCTTTATAAATCACTGGTTAGGCCTCAGCTGGAGTATTCTGGGCACCACACTTTAGAAAGAATGTCAATGCCTTAAAGAGGGTGCAGGAGAGATTGACTAGAATTTTATGAGGGATGAGGATCTTCAGTTCCGTGGAGAGATTGCAGAAGTTGGGATTGTTGCCCTTAGAGCAGAGGAGACTGGCAGAAGAATCGGAGTCGATATGAGGAAACATTTTTATGCATAGAGTTGTTGTGATCTGGAACGCACTGTCTGTAAGGGCGGTGGCAGCAGATTGAATAGTAACTTTTAAAAGGGAATTGGGTAAATATTTGAAGTGAAAAATATTGCTGGGCTATGGGGAAATAGCAGTGGGAGTGGCACTACTTAAATACTTCTTTCAAAGAGCCGGTGCAAGCACGTTGTGCCAAGTGGCCTCCTCTATAAAAAAGAAAAAAACTGCGGATGCTGGAAATCTGAAATAAAAACAGGAAGTGCTGGAAATACTCAGCATGTCAGGCAGCAGCTGTAGAGAGAGAAATAGAGTTAACGTTTCAGGTCCATGACCCTTCGTCAGAACTAGAAAAATTAGGGATGTAACAGATTTTTAAGCAATTGTAGGGTCAGGGAATGGGAGTCGGGGAGGAAAGAACAAAAGGGAAGGTCTGTGATAGGATGGAAAGCAGAGAGATTAATAGACAAAAGGGATGATGGTTCAAGGCAAAGGGTGATGATAATGGGACAAGTTAATAAAAATAGAGGAGGTGTAAATGGCAATGGCATAATCATCAACAGCTGCCATGTGAGAGAGAAACAGAGAAAAAAATATATGGTCCGAGGTTATGGTCTGAAATTGTTGAACTCGATGTTGAGTCCAGAATGCTGTAAAGTGCCGAATCGAAAGATGAGATGCTGTTCCTCGAGCTTACGTTGAGCTTCGTTGGAAGAGACCGAGAATGGCGAGATCAGAGTGGGAGTAGAGCGGAGAATTAAAGTGACAGGCGACCTGTTTTTATTTCTGGCCTCCTTCTATGCTGCGTCAGTGTACAACTCTTAGCTATGATTCTAATGCGGAAGTGGTGAGTTGCAAAAGCCGCATTAAGTAGTCACGGTGGCCGAGCGGCTTAAGGCGCTGTGTTTAAATCACAGTCTGTTCTTAGAGGCACGTATCCAAATCCCACTTCTGACATTCCTTACTTTTAATTGCTAAGCGAAACTCATGTGCTTTGACACCACTGTGAAGCGCTTTGGGATTTCCCTTAAAAGTGGCATTGAGCGGTTCAGCGGCTCGCTGAACATTTCCATCTCACCTGGTATTGAAAGTGGAGACGATTCCGCAGTATAGGAGCTCTCACGTTCGCGGAAAAATGTTGTTGGAACTTGTTCCTCATGCATGTCCAAGGGCGAGTTTGCTCTCCTGTGAAAGGACATAAGAACATAAGAACGAAGGAATTAGGAGCAGGTTTAGGTCACACATTACGTAAAGTGAGATATGGGTAACAGTTAACATGCAAAGCACAAAACAAATGATTGAAGAATCGACTCTTCCTCAGTTAGAATGTCTTTCATTATGCAAAAGAAGGTTAATTAATTAAACTTTTCCATGAAAGCTACATAAATGTTTAACAAAACGTATTCGTTCAACGTGAGGCTCGATACCACGATCTTGAGATAAAGTGTCAATGGCTCCACCGACTGAGCTAACCGAGCCTGACCAAACGGCACGTCTTTGTCGCTGATTTCCGCCAGGTGCCTCGGGGCACCGCCCCAGGGGTTCAACTTGTTCAACAAACCACGAACCAGGTTCTCCTGAATTCCAAGGTGTATACGGAGCTCAAGCATCAAAAGCCCCTTCATTAATCACAGGTGTTCAGGCAATTTTCTGATCGCAAAGCTCTTTTAGTCCTTGTCAATATCTCTTATCTATTTCCCGACGTTTTCCGATTCTGTCTGTCTCATTGACTCTGTTAATATGTGTGTGCCCAACTGCAGGTTATAGAATCTATCAATCATAGAATCATAGAATGGTTACAGCACAGAAGAAGGCCATTCGGCCCATCGAGCCCGTGCCGCTCTGTGCAGGAGCACCTCAGCTAGTCCCGCTCCCCCGCCCTTTCCCGGAGCCCCGCACATTTCTTTCCTTCAACAACAACTACAAATTGTATTTATATTCTCATTATATATTTGTATTTATATTCAGATACTTATCCAACTCCCTCTTGAAAGCCGTGATTGAGTCTGCCTCCACCACCCTTTCAGGCACTGCATTCCAGATCTGAACCACTCGCTGCATAAAAAAGATTTGACTCATGTCGCTTTTGGTTCTTTTGCCAATCACCTTAAATCTGTGTCCTCTGATTTTCGACGCTTCTGTCAGTGGGAACAGTTTCCCTCCATCTACAATGTCCAGAACCCTCATGATCTTGAAAAGCTCTATCAAATCTCGTCTCATTTTCTCTGCTACAAGGAGAACAACACCAGCTTCTCCAGTCTATCCACGTAACGGAAGTCCCTCATTCCTGAAATAATTCTCGTAAATGTATTCTGTACCTTCTCTAAGGCCTTCACATCCTTTCTGAAGTGTGGTGCCCAGATATGGACACAGTACTCCAGTTGGGGCCGAACCAGTGTTTTATGTAGGTTCATCATAATTTCCACACTTTTGTACTCTGTACATCTATCCATGAAGCCCAGGATCTTGTAAGCCTTTTTAACTGCTTTCTCAACCTGCACTGTCACCGTCAACGATTTGTGCACACATACCCCCAGCTCTCTCTGTTCGTGCACCCACTTCAGGATTATACCATTTAGTTTATATGTCCTCTCCTCATTCTCCCTAACAAAATGTATAATTTCACACTTTTCTGCGTTAAATTGCATGTGCCACGTGTCCGCCCATTTCAACAACCTGTCCATGTCTTCCTGAAGTCTATCGCTATCTTGCTCACTATTCACGATACGACCAAGCTTTGTGTTGTAAGATGTTAACGATCTCTGAGTTCTTGGAGAAGACACCAATAGGCAGCAGCCAGTATGTTTGAGCAATATATCAAGATTTATTAAGCATACAGCGTAATATACTTAATATTAGGCGATAGTTTTAAGGTGCAGCTCGCAGCCCTCGGTCTCTGGAACCTCTCGGAACCAGATGACGTTGTCTGAAGTCTGTTCCTGTGTCCTCGTAGTACGTCTGTGTGAAGCTGTTCTTTGGGTATCGAGGTTTTAACCCTTTTCTTATCAAAAGTTGGTTTGGCCAGTGTCCATATTTGGTCTTTAACAAAAACACCTTTTTTAATTGGTTCTAATGGTCAAAATGCCATTGTCACTCAGACTAAGGTAGAATCCCAACTTTCCAGTATTTTTCCACCAACTTTACCATGTTCAGTGTTATCTTGTTTATAGTTTTTCACCCCATTGGAATTTACTTTATCTCTTTCATTTCTAGCTTCCCTGGTACAAGGCATTTATACCAAGGGCCCATATCAGCGCTGCTTCACTAGACTTGAGGTATCCAAATTATCTCACTTTAATTATACCAGATAAATATTTTATCTTCATGATCTGTCTCATTTTATGTCCTTACACTAATTATTTTTTAAATATCGTTGCAATTTGTTTTGTTAAGCGAATTCTAAATTCTGCTTAGCATCATAATATGTTATTTAATGATTTAACTTTCACTCGCAATCTGAGGCTGTTTGTTATGATGTCGATGCACTGCTGGTCATCTTTCAAAATTATATAGACTCTGGAATAGTTCCCATGGATTGGAGGGTAGCTAATATAACCACACTATTTAAAAAAGGTGGTAGAGAGAAAACGGTGAATTATAGACTGGAAAGCCTGACATCGGTAGTGGGGAAAATGCTAGAGTCTATCATAAAAGATGTTATAGCAGAGCACTTGGAAAACAGTGACAGGATCGGACAAAGTCAACATGGATTCACAAAAGGTAAATCATGCTTGACTAATCTACTGGATTTTTTTGAGGATGTAACTGGTAGAATAGATAAGGAAGAACCAGTGGATGTGGTGTATTCGGACTTTCAGAAGGCTTTCGATAATGTCCCGCATAAGAGATTAGCGTGCAAAGTTAAAGCACATGGGATTGGGGCTAAGGTACTGACTTGGTTAGAAAACTGGTTGGCAGACAGGAAGCAAAGAGTTGGAATAAACGGTTATTTTTCCGAGTGGCAGGCAGTGACTAGTTGGGTACCGCAGGGATCGGTGCTAGGACCCCAGTTATTCACAATATATATAAATGATCTAGACGAGGGAACAAGATGTAATATCTTCAAGTTTGCAGACGACACAGAGCTGTGTGGGCGTGTGTGCTGTGAGGAGTATGCAGAGAAATCACAGTATGATTTGGACAGTTTGGGTGATTGGGCAGATGCATGGCAGATGCATATAATGTGGATAAATGCGAGGTTATCCACTTTGATGGCAAAAACAGGAAGGCAGATTATTATCTGAACTGCAAAAGATTGGGAAAAGGGGAAGTGCAACAAGACCTGTGTGTCCTTGTGCACCAGTCGCTTAAGGTAAGGCTGAAGGTGCAGCAGGCGGTTAAGAAGGCAAATGGTATGTTGGCCTTCATAGTGTGAGGATTCGAGAACAGGAGCAAGGATATCTTGCTGCAGTTGTACAGAGCATTCGTGAGACCACACCTTGAGTATTGTGTGCAGTTTTGGTCTCCTTATTTGAGGAAGGATGTTTTGCCATGGAGGGGATGCAGCGAAGATTCACCAGACTGGCATGGCAGGAATGACGTATGAAGAGAGATTGGGTCGATCAGGCTTATATTCGCTAGAGTTTCGAAGAATGAGAGGGGATCTCATTGAAACTTATCAAATTCTAACAGGACTAGACAGACTAGATGCAGGAAGGATGTTCCCGATGGCGGGTGAGTCCAGATCCAGGGGTCACAGTCTAAGGATAAGGGGTAAGCCATTTAGGACTGAGATGAGGAGGAATTTCTTCACCTAGAGAGTGGTGAACCTGTGGAATCCTCTAACACAGAAGGCAGTTGAGGCCAATTCATTAAATATATTCAAGAAGGAGTTAGATATATTTCTTAAGGCTAAGGGGATCAAGGGATATGGGGAGAAAGCAGGGACAGGGTACTGAATTTGGATGATCATCCATGATCGCATTGAATGGTGGAGCAGGCTCTAGGGGCCGAATGGCCTACTCCTTCTCCTATCTTCTATGATTCTATATTTCTATGATATCAAAACTTAGTCAGAATTGCTTTTGACTGTGCAGCTACATTTTGAACAAGTCTTAGCTTTTTTGTTACCCAGCACTAATTTTGGGTAATATTATTTGTTCAATGGCTACACTTGAAGTTATACATATATGATTCTCGTCTACTAAATATCTTTAAATATCAGCCTTTCGTGCAGTGTCATCTGCAAATTTTGAAATTGTGACCTGTATACCCACAACTAAGTCATTAATAAATGTCATGAAAAGCAGTGGTCCAAGAACCGACCCGTTTGCTGATGATACAAAGATAGGTTGGACAGTAAGCTGTGAGGAGAACACAAAGAGTATGTTAACGGATATAGATAGACTATCCATGAACCAGTGCGCGATGGTCATCAGTGCGTACGCCCCAACAGTGGAAGCCACAGACGAGACCAAAGATGAATTCTACACCAGCCTCGAACAATCCCTGTCCCGAGTCCCATTTGGCGACAAGCTGATCCTCCGTGGCGACTTTAACGCCAGAGTTGGAAAGGACACAGACGTCTGGGGAGGTGTAGTCAGCAGAGAGGGTGTAGGGAAAGCTAACTCCAACGGTACCCTCCTCCTGACGAAACGCATAGAACATGGCCTTGTCATAACCAACACCTCGTTCCATCAGAGAGACAAGTACAAAGCTTCATGGCAACACCCTCGCTCCAAGCATTGGCAATGCTGGACTACGTCATCGTCCGAGCGAGGGACCGCAAGGACAACCGCATCACCCGCACCATGACAGGAGCTGACGACTGCTGGACAGACCACCGCCTAATTCACTCTGTCATCTCCATCAATGTCGCCCCAAAACAGTGGCGGCAACAGAAGCAATGCTGCACGAAAATAAACGCTGGTGCACTCAAAGGCCCTGCTAAGAAAGCCCTATTCAGCGTGTGCCTCACAACCAACCTGACGACTCCCAGTGATTCAGAGACACAGATTGTCTACAGCACCTGGTCTGCACTCAACGCCTTCCTAATCAGCACCTGTGAAGAGACACTCGGTCACTCGACCAGGAAACACCAAGACTGGTTCGGCGAGAATGACCAGGAGATACAGGAGCTAATGAGCCGCAAGCGCAAGGCATTCCTGATCTGGAAACAGCAACACAACTCGAGCGCATGAAAGCAGCTCTACTATCGCCTGATGGCCGAGATCCAAAAAAAACTCGCGACCTAAAGAACAGATGGTGGGTGCAGAAAGCGTAGGAAATGCAGCAGCTAGCCGACAAACATGATGTGCTTGGATTCTTTAGTGCAGTCAAGCCCACCTGCGGCCCAAGCACCCAATGTCCTACCCCACTGAGGGCCAAGAACGGAGAGGTACTCATCAAGGACAAAGAGGCAGTCAGTGACCGCTGGAAGGAGCACTTCGAAGTTCTCCTTAACCGAGACTCTGTCTTCGATGCGAGTGTCCTCAAATCCATCCGGCAGCATGCTACCCGCCACCATCTCAGCACAACCCCAGCCCGGCATGAGGTTGAAAAGGCCATCCGACAGCTGAAGAATAACAAGGCCCCAGGAGCAGATGGAATCCCAAACGAGGCAATAAAGCATGGCGGAAAAGCACTATTGGGACGAATACATGAACTCGTTTCTCTTATTTGGAAGGAGGAGAGCATGCCTGGGGATGTCAGAGAGACAATAATCGTGACCATCTTCAAGAAAGGTGAAAAGTCCGATTGCAGTAATTACAGAGCAGTCTCCCTGCTGTCTGCCAAAGGGAAAGTCATCTCAAGAATCCTCCTCAATCGCCTTTTCCCAGTGGCTGAAAAGCTTCTCTCAGAGTCGCAATGCGGATTCCGCCCACTGAGGGGCACAATGGACATGATCTTCAACACGCGTCAATGACAAGAGAAATGCAGGGAACAGCACCAACCGCTGTACATGGCCTTCTTTACCCTCACAAAGGCCTTCGACACCGTCAACCGTGAGGGATTGTGGAGTGTCCTCCTGAACCTCGGCAGCCCTCAAAACTTTGTCACCATCCCCCGCCTGCTTCATGAGGAAATGCAAGCCGTGATCCTGACCAACAGTTTCACCACAGATCCAATTCACGTACGTACCGGCGTAAAGCAAGGCTGTGTTATCGCACCAACGCTCTTCTCGATCTTCCTGGCTCCAATGCTCCATTTCACCCTCAGTACGCTCACCTTTCTTGTAGAATCTACAGAACAAACGGCAAACTGTTCAACCTCCGTCGCCTAAAGTCCAGATCCAAGGTCGTCCCATCCTCTGTCATCGAATTACAGTATGCAGACGACGCTTGCGTCTGCGCTCACTCGGAGGTCGAACTCGAAACCATCGTCAACATCTTCATCGAAGCGTACGAGAGCATGGGCCTTACACTAAACTTCCGTAAGACAAAGGTCCTCTACCAACCTTCCCCAGCCACACAGTACTGCTCCCCGATTATGAAAATCCATGACGAGGCATTGGACAACGAGGACCACTTTCCATACCTCGGGAGCCTACTGTCAACAAGGGCAGACGTCGATGACGAAGTCCAACACCGCCTTCAGTGTGCCAGTGCAGCCTTCGGTCTCCTGTGGAAGAGAGTGTTTGAAAACCAGGACCTCAAACACAGCACCAAGCTCATGGTCTACAGAGCAGTAGTGATACCCGCCCTCCTGTATGTTTCAGAGAAATGGACCATGTACAGCCGGCACCTCAAAGCATTAGATAGGTAACACCAACGCTGCATCCGCAAGAGCCTTCAAATCCCTTGGCAGGATAGGCGCACCAATGTAAGTGTTCTTGCTCAGGCCAACATCCCCAGCATCGAAGCTTTGACCACGCTCGATCAGCTCCGATGAACGGGTCACATTGTCCACATGCCCGATACGAGACTCTCAAAAGAAGCACTCTATTCGGAGCTCTGACACGGCAAGAGAGCCCCAGGTGGGCAGAGGAAATGCTTCAGGGATACGCTCAAAGCCTCCTTGAAAAAGGGCAACATCCCCACTGACACCTGGGAATCCCTGGCCCAAGACCGCACAAAGTGGAGGACAAGCATCCGGGAAGGCGCTGAACACCTTGGCAGAAGCCAAGCGCAAACAGTGGAAGGAACGCAGGTCAACCCAAGCACCCGACCCACCCGCCGTCTGTCCCACCTGTGACAGAGACTGTCGGTCCCGCATTGGACTCATCAGTATCCTGAGCAGTTATTTTTAGTGTGGAAGCAAGTCATCCTCGATTCCGATGGACTGCCTAAGAAGAAGAAGGAGCTGAGGCAGAGTCGGGCGATGTTACAGAGGTGGAAGTAGGCCGTCTTGATCGGAAGATCATCTCGGGGTCAAATATGGTACCAAGTTTGCAAGCTGTCTGGTTCAGCCTCAGTGGCCAGGGATAGGGATGAAGTCGGTTGCTCGTGAACGGAGTTTGTGGCGGGAACCAGCTCTGCAATGGCGATACATCGCTGCCCCCTCAAGGCTACTTGCAAACCCCGCCCAGCCCAATATTGAAGAACTGGGTAATTTTATCTGCATCATTCCATTTTGGACCGGCCTTTTATTTTCCAAACCTTCAGCGTCTGCACTTTCCCGCTGCTGAGCTGCCAATCAGACAGCTGTCATCAAAATTACTTTTATTTGCTTATCCCAAATTATAAAGCAGCTGGGACAAGAAAGAATCAGGTTCCACCGAGATTTGAACTCGGATCGCTGGATTCTAAAGTCCAAGATTGCTCACCATTATACGATGGAATCCTTATAAACTATTTTAAGGCCAATTCGCTTTTCTCCACCTCCCCTACATTCACTGCTGTGTATTTCCATCGAATTCTGTTTTATTTTAAACTTCCAGCACCCGCAGCATTTTGTCTTGTGTTAGAAAAGCAAACGGGATCCTTGGCTTTATAAACAGAGGTATAGAGGTCAAAAGGAATGAAGTTATGACAAACCTTTGGAGTATTGTGTGCAATTCGGGCACCCCGCTTTAGGACGGATGCGAGATTCAGTGACGTGGAGTAGTAGAGAAGAAGAGGTTGTTCTCTTCAGAGCAGAGAAGATAAGGGGAGATTTTGGAGACGTGTTCAATATCATGAAGTGTTTTAATAAAGTAAATAAGGAGAACATTTTCCAGTGGCAGAATTGTTGCTAACCAGAAAACACATATTAAAGTGATTGGCAAAGTATCAGTAATAAGGTTCTCTCGGGCTTTTGTTGGCCGATTTACTGGTAAACCTGGGAATTGAGGGGAAACTGGTTCATGGTTTGTAACACAAGCAGTGCGCGCGGTCAGACTGGCCCGGCTCGCTCAGTCGGTAGAGCCTGACCCTTTTAATCTCAGGGGCGGTTTGTGTTTCAAATGTTTGGGATGATTTAACAGGCGATCCCCAGCTCTAAATCCCCCGGCACCTCTCGGTCAATGACTCTTTAAAAAATGCGATTCAGCAACAGTATCAGAAAATCTGAAGTGTTTATACACACCGGAAGCTGACACACCACGGAAGACCTCACAGTATTGGACACAGAGTGAAATACACTGAAGTGTTTATAAAAAGTTACAGAACACAACACGTGTGTAAAATGCCCCGTTGTTTTCTCGGCCCTGATGGGTTGTGAAGGGAGAGACGGGCCGAAGTCCCACTGAGCCGCACTGACCCCGATCCAAGGGGAAATTAAATGTAGTTCAATCTTTAGCAGCGAGCGGCTGGAGAGAGAAAAGATTCGGAATCAAGGAGAGATTTTCTTATTTTGTTGAACCGCATTTACATGAAACACTCATTGACCGAGCTGGGAATCGCCTTCAGAATCAGCCCAAAAATTTAAAACGCAAACTTCCCAACCTGGGGATGAAGTATCCTGAACTCCACCGACTGCGCTAGCCGGACTGGTCTGTCGGAAGGACACTGCCTGTGCTCCTGCTTCCTCTCAATTCCCCGATGTATCTGTAAATCCACCAGCAAAAGCCCGAGGGAACCTTATTATTGATTCGTTTGCCAATTACTTAAATAGAAAGAGAGCGGAGGAGAATGATTGGGAGCTTTTAGTGTGGGACAGAAGTGATGTTGTTTGACGCAGAAGCGACACAATCTCAATCAGTGCAGAGAGAGGTGAGTAAGCGGTTCACCTTCTCCCTTAACACATCCTTCTGACTTGCGGCTGACAAATTGAGCAGAGGTTTCGGGACTGTAGCAATTATCACGCTCGCCTTACTCGCGAAATGCCCCGGTTCCGCTCCAGGGCGGGATGAATGATTTTGGAACTTGCTCCAGGTGAACCTCCAAGGGCGAGTTTCTTCCCCTGTGTAAAAGCGGCGATAATTGTCGGTTCCTGTTAAACTGAACAACGGCTGCACCGGATTCTCGGTTTGATATAGAACGACATTTTTTACCAACTCCTCAAATACCGTGTGTAAAATGAGAACTGATGAAAATTCAACACAAGAAAAAAAGAAAACACTTATAAAAGTATTGCCTGTCACTCGGTGACCATGTTAGGATTTCCGTCAGTCTGAAACAGAAAGTTGGTTCATCAATTAGAACAATTGTTCATCTTTTTACAGAGTTTAATGCTTTTTGTGAAATTCAGGTAATAAAGTGTATTAATACAAATGTTTCTTATTGCTCAGTAGCCCACTGAATGAGGAACTAAGAGAGCACAGGCCGGGGATGACGTCTGGGCATTTTCACTTTCAGCTCTCGCTCTGCGTGTCTGTGTCTCGATTTGTTTCTCTCTTTGTTTCTGACTCTCTCTTTGTCTCTTTCTCTCTCTTTGACTGTGTATCTCTCTTTGTCCCTCTCTCTCTCTCTCTCTCTCTCTGTCTATCTCTTCTGTTTCTTTCTCATTCTGTTTACAGATCGATTCTTGCTCTGACAGACATTGCATCTGTCAGTTACTCCTTAATATAGTGACGGGTATCCTTACCTGTCACGCGGGTGACCGTGGTTCACATTCCCCGACGGGGAGGACGATTTTTAACATCCCCACTTGTAAACCTTTGGGCAGCTCCTTAAGCTGCTCCTTTGAAAATTTGAACAGTAAAAAAAAACTACTAATATAATTTTGAAATGTTTACTGGCATAATGAAGAACTGTATAACAACTTCCTGCACCAATTCCTCGTTACTTTAGTGCTCTCCCTCTGTTTCCCTCTCCCTTTTTGTGTGGGACACGGAGGAGGGAGAGAGTGACACAGAAAATGAGATTAACAGGGTTACGCACAAAAAGCTGGGGTTTGGGACTAAGCACGACTGCTCTTTCAAAGCGACAGCACAAGCACGACGGGCCGAATGGCCTCCCACTATGCTGCAAGCCTCCATGAATCCATGAAACTCAGGTGGATATCTAAGACGTACACACACAAAGAGAGCACACACACATTTCTGTGTCTGTGTGTGTTTGAGCATTTGTCTCAAAAACTGCATAACTAGTTCCTCGACCACGTCCTTGATATTATAGTGGTGACTCTTCAATTCCCCGACGGCTTCTCTCTGTCTGTCTCTCTCTGTCTCTGAGAAAAGCACAGAAGGAAATAAATTTCAAGTGGATGCCTACCCGTACTTGGTACTGTGGTTTCGCGAACATGTTTTATGTGTTCTCACCTAAAAAACGTAATTATGTACGAAAAGTTTGCCTGGCTTGAAGGTGATCTGAATTTCAAAGGAGCAAGGAGGAAAGATTGTGTTGCTGTACTTGCTGGCAGGGTGCTTGCTGCAGCTTCCCTGGCGGTCTAGTGGTTAGGGCTCGGCGCTTTCACCGCCGCGACCCAGCTACGATTCACGATCAGAGAACAGTGTGTGTTGAGGCTGCTTGATCTGTCACCAATCCACGCACCCACTCGAAGTAATGCTCAACCTTCCTGTTCGAACTTTCCACACCGCTGCTACTGCCTCAACAGTCAGCAGCGCATCATTCGGGACAGCAATCCATAATACACTGCCTGGCCTTCTTTTTAATGCCTTCTGTTACAAAGTCAGCAGGAAATGATTAGCCCTTTCTGTCAACATTTAAACTTGCTGATTGACACTTTAAATGTTGCCAACATTGAACTGCCGCTCACAGTGTCAGAACAGTCACGGTTATCATCAGTCTTCCATGTATCTTCTTGTACTGAATCTCCGTAACAATCTTAGCACGGCTATGTGTGAACAATGCAACATTTAAATCTGAGCAACGGATGCAAGACTGGAATCAGGGAGCCTTGACGAGTTGCTGCAGTGCATCTTGTAGATGGTAAACACTGCAGCCACGTTATTCCGGCGGAGGAGGGAGTGATTGTATAAGGTGGTGAATGCGGTGCCAATCAGACGGGTTGCTTTGTCCTGGATGGGGTCCAGCTTCTTGAGTGTTGTTGGAGCTGCACTCATCCAGGCAAGTGGAGAGTATTCCAACAAACTACTTACTTGTGCCTTGTAGATGGTGGAAAGGCTCCTATCTAATATTTTACTACTATTGCCTCTATTACTATCTTATCCAGTATTATTTAACAAATTCACTCTATTATGCACCTTATTCCTCTTTTCTACTCCTACATGTTGGTGACCATTCCCCTGCCAAGCTAGTTTAAACCCTCCCGAACAGCACTAACAAACTTCCCCGCGAGAATATTGGTCCCGGCTCTGTTGAGGTTTAACCCGTCCGACTTGTACAGGTCCCACCTTCCCCAGAAACGGTCCCAAATCCTCAGAAATCTAAATCCCTCCCTCCTGCACTATCTCTCCAGCCACGCATGTTCTATCCTCCTATTCCTGTACTCACTAGCACGTGTCACCGGGAGTAATCCGGAGATTACTATCTTTGACGTCCTGCTTTTTAATCTCTCTCCTAGCTCTTGCACCTCTGCCTGAAGGATTTCATCCCACTTTCTGCCTATGTATTTGGTACCGATGTGGACAACGACCTCTGACTGTTCACCCCAGCTCCCCTCCCCCCTCAGAGTGTCCCGGAGCCGCTCTTTGACTTCCTTGACCCTGGCACCAGGGAGGCAACATACCATCCTGGAGTCACGTCTACGGCCGCAGAAACGCCTGTCTGCTCCCCTAACTATCGAATCCCCTACCACTATTGCTCTTCCACTCTTTTCCCTCCCCCACCTTCCCTGTGCAGCTGAGCCATCCGTGGTGTCATGGACTTGACTCTGGCTGCACTCCCCAGAGGTACCATCGCCCTCACCAGTATTCAGAACATAATACTGGTTCGAGAGCGCGATGCACTCCGCGGACACTTGCACTACCTGCCTGGACCGCCTCTTTTGTCTGGCATTCACAAATTCCCTCTCTGTTTGCTTACTCTTAAGCTGTGGGGTAACCGCCGTTTTTTGAACTGCATCTGCTATTGTCCCTATAAAGTTTTGTATGTTGTGTTTCGGAAGCTGAAACTCAGAACTACTTGCATGCTAAAAAGCGGATGCAGAATGCTATAGACAGGACTAAGCGATCCCACAATCAACGGATCAGATCAAAGCTCTGAAGTCCTGCCACATCCAGCTGTGAATGGTGGTGGACCATTAAACAACTAACTGGCGAAGAAGGCTACATGAATATCCTCATCCTCAATGATGGTGGAGCCCAGCACTTGAGTGCAAAAGACAAGGCTGGAGGGTTTGCAACCATCTTCAGACAGAAGTTCAGAGTGGATGATTCATATCGGCCTCCTCCTGAGGTCCGCACCATCACAGAAGCCACTCCTCAGACAATTCGATTCAGCACGTGGTATGATCTTGTGAGTGTTGGGGACTATGTCAATGGGGTGGATTGAGGGGATGTTACGGTTTAGCTTTCCACTGGGGAGGAGGTTTAAGTTATCCTGTTCTGGGACAGCTGATTGAAGAGTTAGGGTGGAAAGAGGCACTCCACGGTATCTTTCCTTGCTAGTTTGCAAGTTTAGAACCACATTTGGCCCATATAAATATGATAATCTTTCAACCACTCTTATGCAAAATAGACAGATTTATATGTGAAAATGTTTTAAATATCAAGCAAATACACTGTAATTAAGAGCATTAAATAATGACATGAATGATTGAATCTTAACAACCCTATTATTTCCACACCTGTGTCTATCTAATAGGTATTTATAAATTTGCACCAAGTTTTGGTTCTCATACAGCAAGAGTACTGCATGCAGTGTAGGGCACGCCATTATATAAAGGACATTAATGCCATAGAGAGCAAACAGCACAGATTCACGAGGCCGGTGCCAGAGATGGGAGACTTTAGCTATGTAAGGACATTTGAGATACTGGGATTATTTCCATGGGAGCAGACAAGGTTAAGAGGGAATTTAATTTAGGCCTTTAATATTATACGTTCTTTTGATATAGTGAACAATCAAAGACTATTCCCTCTATGCATGGAGTGGGTTCAGTGACGAGAGATCCCCAATTTAGAATTGCCACCGAGAGAGTGAGGAGAGGATTATTGGGGCATGGTACACTTTGCTACAGGGATTGGTAAATGCAGAGATCATTGCATCCTTAAAAGAGAAGTTGGATAAATATATGAAACGAGTGAAAATAGCCGCCTGTGGGGAGAAGTAGTGGGATTAACGATGAAATGCTGTAGCAAAGGGTCAATGAGCAGATTGACCTCTTCTTGTGCTTTAAAATTGTTTGGTTTAAGTTTTGGCCAAAACCATGTACTCGCATCTTATCTCTGATTTCGAAAAGTTTAATTTAATCAAAGGCCCATACTCTTGGCAGCAGCAATTCATCAGATAAGATGTTCCTTTCACTCAGACATCCATGCTTTATGCATTTGCTTTACGGAAGTTCTCATATTGAAAGAACACTTTGATGGTTTGCAATGGTTTCTTGTAATGCAGTGAACAGAAAAAGTACCACAGAAAATCTCGAGATTCACCAGTGTAATATTCGAATGAAAATCGCTATCGATGTGTATCTGTTTGTTCTTGATCTGTGAATGGTCTCCACGAGTGGCACATATTGGCCCAAAAATTCATCCCGCGACGCGAGAGTACGCACTGCGTACTCTCGCGTATTCCCTCTGCAATTGCCGGTTTTCTGCATGCACTGCGCATGCGCTGAAAACCGGCACTTCATGTCGGGTCAGTTTCATGCATCTGCGAGTAATCGCGTGGGCTGGTGATTCTGCGCGTGCGTCTGAAAATTCATGTTTTTTTCTGAATGAGAGTAGTGTGTGTCAGCTCCTAGCAGTTACACATTTTAAAAGCAGGAGCAGCAGCCATTTATAAATATACGGAGATTGCAGGAGGAAGAAATCCTTTTGGAGTGGGGCTACTGAGGTGAGTTTTTTAAATCTGAAAGCCACCAAAGTTTTAAATGAAGTCTTATATAAGTTAGGAGTTTTAAAAAAAATTTAAAAACGGGTTTTGACCATTTGGAGTAGTATAGCAACTGTGGGTGTGTACAAGGCATATTTAGGTATCTATCTGTGAAAATGAAAGTTTAAAAATGAACTGTTTACGTTTCAAAAAGTTTTAAAGATGAAAATGATTAAGTAAGTATGTATGTATGTATATATGAATTTATGAAAATGTTACAGTTTTGGAAAATCAGCTAGGGCCGTGTGGCGGGTAGATGTGTTCCCAAGCTGATAGCGCACGTGTCCCACCATAGCCCGACCTGATTTTATAGCCATTCACTTAACTAAAGATACTTTAACAACTATTTCCATTTTTTCATTACAACTTTCAGTTTGAAGAGGAAGCCTGTGTGAGAGAAAGATGCCCTTTCGCAATCAATTCCTGTTCCTCCTCTGTGGGATTGCGTATCAGAGAATTTTCGAATACAGACAACTAATCAGACGGAGGAACCAATCCCGTCTCCTCCAGAGAAGGAGAAACTACTACCCACCAAATAGAGTGTACAGGCAGAGGCTGTCATTTGAGATGCTATCGGAGGAGCTGTGTGTGAGGAGGCTGCGCTTCAGTAAAGAGTCAATTGGCCGAATCTGTGAGATGTTAAAGGAGGACCTTCAAACACGCACGAAGAACCGCTATGCATTGTCACTGAGCATGAAGGTAACCACAGCACTGAACTTATTTGCAAGTGGGACTTTTCAGGCAAGCACCGGTGACATTTGCAACATATCCAAGAATGCTGCGAGGGCCTGCATTCACCAGGTCACAGAAGCCATTTTCATTAGGGCTTCTGAGTTCATTAAGTATTACTTGTCTGCTCGCCATCAAAAGGAGATGGCGCTTGCATTTCATAACATTGCTGGATTCCCCAAAGTGATTGGGGCTGTCGATGGAACCCATGTAGCATTGAAGGCACCAGGGGTTGCACCTTTGACATTTATCAACAGGAAGGGGTTTCATTCACTGAATGTCCAGATTGTCTGTGATGCGCATCTCAGGATCTTAAATGTGAATCCAGGTAACCGTGGAAGTAATCATGACTCCTTCGTCCTCCGTAACTCTGACTTATATGGCGCCCTCAACGCATTGCCTCCAGGATCCGCATGGATATTGGGCGACAAGGGCTACCCGCTAAGACCATGGCTGATGACTCCCTACCGCAAGACCAATAATGAGACTCAGGAGAGATACAACCAGGCACACGTGTCCACACGGCAAGTGGTGGAGAGGACAATTGGAGTTCTGAAATCACGCTTCCGGTGCCTGGACAGGTCAGGGGGGACCTTGCAGTATTCTCCTCAGAAAGTGGCAAAGATTGTGGTGGCCTGTTGTGCTTTGCATAACTTTGCCCTGCAGGAAGGACTGACCCTTAACGCTGCAGATGAACTACCTGCAGAAATGGAGGACGTGGACAATGCCAATGTGCCTGTGGGAAGGCATGATGGGGAAGAGCCAACTTCTGCTCAAAGTAAGGCTGCTCGGGAGCAGCTGGTAGCCAACACCTTCACGAGGTAGTGTCGCCTTGTACCTCCCGCTCCCCCTCCCTCTCCCTCTCCCCCTCCCCCTCCCTCTCCCTCTCCCACTCCCCCTCCCTCTCCCCCTCCCTCTCCACCAGCAAGGCAAATAAAGGTACAGACACAATTTAAAGTGAAACAGTGCTCTTTTATTGCAGCATTATAGACTTCTGAGGTTCATTGTTGCTTTACATAGATTATAACTTTTCAATGTTAACTAGCTACTTTTCAACTTTGTAAACAATCGTAAACAGAAATAGTTTTTTAAAAAATTTGTTAACAGTTCTCAGTAACTTTTTTGCTTCGTTAATGCAGTAAAGACATTCAAGATGGAAAATAACTCTTTCCTAAATGTAAAAAAGTTTAAATGTTCAATTTTTTTGTGCAAATAAACAATTTGAATTTTTATAAAGTGACTAAAAACTGTACTTTTTCAATGAAAAGCTAACTTTCAGTTTCAGTGTCAGATATATATATAAATAAAGAAAAATGTAAACATGTAAGTTTTAAATAAAACTAAAAATTAAACAATTGAAAAATTTAACCACAAATAAACTATTCCTGAGGGTCAATGGATGTGCATTGTGGAACATGCAACACCCTAATGTCTCTTGCGCTTTCTTGATTGCATCATCGTTGGTGGCTCTTGGACCTGCACTGATTCTGCGCTGGGAGCAGGTAAGGTTGGTTCTGAGGGAGTCACAGTAATTGCAGCAGAAATTATTTGCATGAGTCCAACAAGAGACTCATTTATTTTCCTAAGCTCCACTCCCAAATCGGGTTTCTGCAACAGTCCTTCAAGAGACTCATTTATTTTCCTAAGATCCACTCCCATATCGGGTTTCTGCAACAGTCCTTCAAGAGACGCATTTATTTTCCTAAGATCCACTCCCATATCGGGTTTCTGAAACAGTCCTTCAAGAGACTCATTTATATTCTTAAGCTCCATTCCCAGATTTTGAGCTATGATATGATCTTTCATTTCATTAAATAGCATGCACAGACATTCCACTCCCTGCTTGACCGAGGTAAGACAATCAATTTCTTTCTCTGAAAGAGAAAACATCGATTGAGTCAAGCCTTCAAGATGGTGGATGTGACCCTGTATCTCCTGTTCTGCTGCATATATATCTGTGTCTCCCACAGGCACTGTAGTATCAAGCTGGTGTCTGTTTGGCACAGAGCCAGAGGGGCCAGGAGTTGGAGAGGAAGATTGAGAGGACCTCTCCTGCAACCCAGATTCCAGAACCTCCATGTTTAATTCAGCAAAAATTTCCTCTTGCTGCTCCTCCACCACCACCTCACTCGCATCTCCCACTGGCTCAACATGCACTTCACCAATGATCTCTTCGGCTGCAGACTCAACGCACTGCTCATCCCGTGACTGAGAAGTATGCTGCAAACCTATGTAAAGGAAACAGTAAAGATTAGCAAAGGTAAAGCATGATGTGCCACATCACAGAAGCTATTCAGCACACATCACCTGTGTCGAATCGTTCATTTCCAAAGGGACATCGCTAAGATATCCAAAGATATGCTCGAGCCTTTCCTCATGTTCGGTTAAAGCCCTTAACGTGACAACACCACCGCCTATCAGTGAACGTTCTCTGGCGTTGTGAGCAGTTTTACTCTAAAATTGAAAATGAAAATCTGAAATGTAAGGGTTTTTACACCAAAACTGCATTGGCACTCACAAAGTTAACTCAGTAAGCAACTCAAAGCATTTCAATCAAGATGACATTAGCATTTTATGAGACTTGCCTGGCTACAAAAGCCATAAAAATTTATGGGAGCATCTTGTGACTTCAGTAAACTCAGCTTAGCAAACAAACACTGTTTCAAGGCTTTTCATTTTAAATGTAAAGACATTTTAACATTGACTTTTGTTATAACTATACAAACCTTGAGCGTTCGATATAAATCGCTGAATTTTTTGCGACATTGCTCAGCTGTACGAGGAATGGTCGAGGTTGCGGTCACACTTTGAGCAACCTCTTTCCACGCTGCCATTTGGCCTTTTCGAGGCGGCTTGGACTTCTGAGTTCCAATTATCCGTGAACGTTTCGATTCTACCTCGTCAAGAAGTGTACGAAGATCATCATCACTGAAATTCTGTGTTCTTTTGATAAATTGGATAGTGCTGATAGCAGCCATTTTCGTTTGCTGATTATAAACAGTAAAATCTATGAAAAAAATGATTTCTGGGCTTTTAAAACTATTTAAATTACTTTAAATCTCTTTGCAAATGTTTAACATTACTCAAATTATACTAAAAATCTTTAAAAGTTTACAAACCATGCATTTAAATCCAACTTACAGCAAATTCCACCTGGAACAGTGATAGAACTGTGTCTTCAGCTGCTGGGACAATGCATTAAATTGAGAAAAACATCGGGGGCGTGGCCTATGGAAAAGAGACCTTAATGGGCGTGTCTTCACTCCACATCGCACGCGATGCAACGCGCACGCTGCGCTGCAGGGCAGTGTGACGTCATACGCTGCCCTGCACTCAATCAGCGAGAAGATGAATTTCCTCCGTGGAAAAGACGAAACGGCAGACGCGGTATGTATTACCGCGCCTGCTCCTTACACCCGCGGGAACAGAGCCAGATCAATTTCTGGCCCATTATGTTCTCTTCTGTAATATTGAAATACAAATACCTTTGCATTTTCTGTTGCATCTGCACCACTACTGGTATTAACTTTTTCAGTTATACATACCTTTTATTTAAGTTGTGGTTCTTGGGTTGTGGGCGACGCTGACACGTTTCAATTTATTGCCACTCCCTTGGTGCCTCGAGTGCTTTAAGATTCAAAGCTAATGGTGGCTGGAATACAAATGAAAGGAAGTGATGCTTGAGTTTTACAAAACCTTGGCCAGACCCCATTTGGGGAACTGCATTTAATTTTGGGAATTGACCCTCAGGTAATGTATATATGGCCCTGGAGGAGGAACAGCCCAGATTCACCAGAATGAAACAAGGGCGAATAGGGTTAAGTTATGATGACAGGTTGCATACGCCCTATGCCTTTGCTTTACGGAGGTTCTCATGATAAAGGTGCCACGATGATAGTTGTCCAAGTGTTCTAGTAAAACTGAAGCTAGAAAAGACACAGCAGAAGATTACGAGAGATACGTGGTGGAAGATTGAAATCAATCGCTCATCCATGTATATTAGTTCTCGCGGGTGTTTCAACTGCCTCTGCTATTAACGTGAAGTATTTGTTATAATTAAATTTAACCAAATCGTTGCTTCTTATGTTTCATCTGCACGACGTCATGTTCACTTTTTCAATTATTAATTCCGTTTATTCAATTGTTGCTCCTTGGTTTGTGGGCAGCTCTGTTTTGTCAATCCCAAGGTGTCCTGATAGGGATTAAACGTCAAATCTAAAGGGAGTTAAAATATGAATAGGAGGAAATAAAGCTTCAGTTATACAGAGCCTTGGTCAGACCCCGTATGGAGCACTTTGTTGACTAGAAAAGAAAATCCAGGGCAGGACAAAAAGACTGCCGATTCACTATCGCCCGTTTTACTGTCCCGCCCAGGACCAATTTAATCATTATTTGACTATTCCATTGTTTTTGGCTTTAGCATCAACTAATTATATTTGTTAATGCCGCTGATTTCTTAATTTATAGCCGGTGCAGCACAATGCAGAATTCTCACAGGAAGCAGGACGTGAAGAAGTTGCGTTTATTCAGATTTTTTAAAAATGTAATAGAGAGAAAAACAAAGATTGGGTCTTTCACATGGGGAAACGATAAACCTGAAATAAATGTGAACACACTTTTAACAAATATAATTTTGTTTAAAGTTTCTAAAAAACTTCATTTTATCACAATGGAAAAATTTGACTCGCCACAAATTTAAAATTAGTTATTCAGGCCCATAACGCTTGTTCGGCAGTCAATTCGCTGTTTAAACCACATTTATACCGAATCCAACAAGGTCTAAAATTTAATAGGGAATTCAACAGCGATATTGCCGGGAAAAGTCCAGGTTTGGTCAGTTTCACTGATTTCCCTGATTCCACTGATTGCCGGCTATGGGGGTGGGGGCGGGGGCACAGCGCAGCCAGTGTCGGAGCAGTGAATGACTGACCGCAAGTTCAGGATTTCCGTGTTTAGATGCCCATGCGCTGCATCCTGAAGTGGCGGTCAGCTTTAAAGAGGTAATAACAGGGAACATTGTTATTTCGCCGTTATTAGTCACTGAATATTCCGGGCTTTATAAAGGTAACCATTCTATTGTGCACAGTATCCATCAGCCGAGTGGTTAATTACTACTCATATACATGATGCATTTTGGCAGAAGGAACAGGGAGAGGCAATATACACTTCATGGCACAGTTTTAAAGAGTGTGCAGGGACAGAGGGACCTGTGAGTTAATGTGCCTTGGTCCCTGAAGGTGGCAGGACATATTGAGAGAGTGGTTAACAAAGCATATGGGAACATAAATTGAGGTATTGAGTACTAAAGTAGAGACGTTATGCTGAATCTTTATAAAGCGATGGTTGGGTCACAACTGGAGTATTGTTTACAGTTCTGGTCACTACACTTTGTGAAGGACGTGAAGGCCCTTAATAGGGTGCAGAGGAGATTTACCAGAATTGTCCCGGGGATGGGGGATCTTAGCAACATAGGCAGTTTGCAGAAGCTGGATTTGTTTTCATTGGAGCAAAGGAGGTTGAGGGGTGTTTTGATAGAAGTGTACAAGTTTATGGCGGGTTTGGTAGGCTCGACGGGGAAAGACTGTCCCACTATTTGATGGTACAAGGACTAGGGGACACAGATTTAACGTTTTGGCCAAGAGATACAGGGGGGTTATCAGAAAAAACGTTTCTTACGCAGCGAGTGGTGAGGATCTGGAACTTTGCTGCCGACGGAAGTGGTGGAAGCGGAGACACTCAATGTTTTCAAGTGGAGACTGGATAGGCACTTGAGGGAAATAAACTTGCAGGGCTACGGGAATAGAGTGGGGCAACGGGATTGACTGGATTGCTCTACAGAGAGACGGCACGGATTCGATGGGACGAATGGCCTCCTTCTGTGACGTTATATTTCTAAGACATCCTGAAGAAGATTAAGCTATGAATAACTTGTATTTCAGCAGTTGGGCTGCAGGAATCAGCAAACTACCCGGTGATGGTCTCTGTAAAGGGGAACTCGCTGTATTGCCGACTGGTGGCGTATATTTTCCCAGCTACTGTCCATTACATAGACTCATAGTCCGTCCGGCCGAAATCCATGAACACAGACAGCAATAAAACGCTATAAATAGTTGTCACGGTAGTTGTTCCATGTCAGTTTAATTTTATTTTAATGTGTGATTGCAGTCAAGGATTTTCCCCACACGGCAGCTGCTCCAAGCTTACAAAACACACTTTGCATCAAATGCAATCTCAATCAAATCGGTTCGGTTTGCCTTCAAAACAGCACAATTACAGAGACTGAGATGTGAGGGGCTGGGATAACGTGTGAGTCACAATTGTGGCCTACTTGTGAAAATCTCACGTTTTTCTCGTTATTTTATAATCTTAGAAAGTACAGTGAAGGGATGTTTTACCCCATTCTGCAGCTCCTCTCTGAACTTACTCTGGGTCAAGGCATAAATAAAAGTGTTTGTGCAGCAACACAGGAGCTGGAGCATAAACCCAAGTTATTGTACAATAGATAAATGTAGACCTTCATCGAGTATTTTCAGCAGAGAAATTCTAGAATACATCGTAGCCACCAGGAGCAAAGCCCATAGAAGGATAAAAGAACCGGAGATCACAAAAATTACAGTAATTGATTTTATTCTGTTTTTTGTCTCTGGGTCATTGGGACTCTCCCCACGGACCCGGTCCCGAAGTCTCTTCCGAATTTTGATGGTCACTAAAATATGTCTGACAGTTAATGCATTGAACATCAGAATCAGAATAAATGGTACACACGGGGTGAAAATATAATGTAGAAATTCGATTGCTGCCCATACTCATGAATCCATAACACTGAGGGTCATACCGCAGAACAAGGCAGCTCTCATTAGCAGATACTTGTTTGAAAGCATAAAGTACCAGAAAATGTTCTTCACACAGAACAACACAGTCATTGTTCCAATAACCATCGCCGCCGATTGCTTGTTGCAATATTTGTTTTTTAGCTTCTGGCAACAAATGGCCACAAATCGATCAAAGGTGAAAGCGACGGTGAACCAGACAGAACAGTCTGTGGCTGCATAAAGTAGAACGGCGAGGATATTACACACGCGAATGTCGAACAGAAAGTGAAACTTTGTATAATAAACAACGGGGATGCGCCTCAGTATCAGATCGGTGATAACGAGCAGTAGCTCCGCCGCTGCCATGGCCACCAGGTACCGAGTGACACATTTGGAGAGACCACACTTTTCCCGAGACAGGATCACAATCGTCACTAAGTTAACTGTAAGGAAGGGAGAAAACAGGGAAATTATACATCAGTACAAAAGCAAAATACTGCGGATGTTGGAAATCTAAAATAAAAACAGAAAATGTTGGAAATACTCAGCAGGTCAGGCAGCATCTGTAGAGAGAGAAACAGAGTTAACGTTTCACATCGATAACCCTTCGTCAGAAATTATACATCAGGATGGGAGCAGAAATATCAGTGTGCTGGATCCATCGGTGTAATTTACTGAAAGCTCAGCACATCCCGTGTTGGAATCCAACGTGACAGAACTTCATGATAGAGACAAGGCTTCAAGTCAACTTTCAGTAATGATTTGAGAAGTCCATGTCTGATCAAATTGATTCAATAAACACGAGGAATAACATGGCGATGTTTATTCAGAAATGTCTAGTAATAGAATATTGCCTACGCTGACGAATAGAGAGGAAACACACTGACTGATACCAACAAAGCCCGCTAGTGCTGACAGAAGGTGCCAGGGTCAAATCTGGGTCTGGTCAGTTACAATTACAATCAGTGACCCTGTGATATGGGGGGGTTGATCCACTTGGTCCGAGCTCCTATCCAGTGACTCTGGAATATGGCTGGTTTAATCTCCCTTGGTCCTGCTCCTGATAAGTGACCCTGACGTATGCTGTGGGTGTAACCCCCTTGTTGTTTCTCTGATTCATGACTCTGGCATATGGTTGGGTTGATCACCCTGGCTCCTGCTCATGACCATTGACACTGAGTCATACTGAGGGTGTAAACCCCATTGATCCTGCTTCTGATCAGTGAACCTGAGATATGCTGAGTGTGTAACCCCACCTTTGGTCCTGCTCCTGACCAGTTACTCTGAGATATGCTGAGGTTGTAAACCCCCTTGGTCCTGGTCCTGATCAGTGACGTTGGGATATGCTGAGGGTGTAACTCCCTTGGTCCTGCTCCTGCTCAGTGACCCTGGCATAGGCTGAGTGTGTAATCCTCTGAGTCCTGATGCTTTTCATTGACCCTGGGATATGCTGCGGGTGTAAGCCCCTGATTTCTGATTCTGATCAGTGAACCTGGGATATTGTGGGGCTGTTCATATGAACATAGGATAATAGGAACAGGAGTGTGCTAGGCAGCCCCTCGAACCTGATCCGCCATTTAACGAGATCATGGCTAATCTGTATCCAAACTCCATTCATCTGCCTCGGTTCTGTACCTCCTTAATACCCAATAATTGCTCAGGTTTGCAAATAACTTCCCGAAAACAAATGTTAGTTTATCTGGTCTGTAATTTCCTGGTATCTCCCTCACCTTTCGTAAATAACAGTAACATTTGTAAGTTTGCAATTACAATTTTTTTGAAAGGGACAATTCCTAACTCGAGAGAGCTTTGGAAGATTATGGCTCAAACATCAGCAATTTCCTCACTACTTCCTTTAAAACCCTGCGGTGGAAACCATCTGGTTCTGGGATTTGTCAGTCCCTCCAGCCATTATATTTTCTAATACTATTTTCTTGCTTACTTTAACTGTAGTGATTTCCAGTCCTTGATTCATTACTAAATTCCCTGGAATGTCAGTTGTATTCTTCATTTACTGTAAACGCTGACACAATGTAATTATTCATCAATCTTCTATTTCCTTATTTGCTTTTGCAATATTACCCGTATCTGTTTTTAAAGGGCCCATATTACTCCAGACTACTTTTTTTTCTTATATTAATGTCAAAACGTTTTGTCTTACTCTAGATATCCATCGCAATTTTATTTTTGTATTCTCTCTTTGCAGCTCGTAATATCGTTTTTGTCATCCTTTGCTGTTCTTTATATCTCTGACAGTCACTCAATCTACACTATCATTTTCAGTTTGTATGTTCTGTCCATTAGCTTTATGTTATCTCTCACCCCTTCTGTTGGTCATTGTTCACATGAGTCCTGCTCCTGCTCAGTGACCCTGGGATATGGCGGGGGTAATCGCCTGGATCCTGCTCCTGATCAGTGACTCTCGGATATGGTGGGGGTAATCCCCTGGTCCTGCGCATGATCAGTGACCCCATGATAAGGAGCAGGTAATACACTGGGTGCTGCTGCTTATCAATGACCCTGGGATATGGTGGGGATAAACCCCTGGGTGCTGCACCTGATCAATGACCCTGGGAGGTGGTGGGGATAATCCCCTGGGTGCCGCTCCTGATCAATGACCCTGGGATGTGGTAGGGTTAAACCGCTGGGTGCCGCTCCTGATCAATGACCCTGGGATGTTGTGGGGGTAATCGCCTGGGTGCTGCTCTTGATAAATGACCCTGGGTTAAGGTGGGGGATATTTGCCTAGATGCTGCTCCTGATCAGTGACCCTGGGTTAAGGTGGGGGTATTTGCCGAGATGCTGCTCCTGATCAGTGACCCTGGGTTAAGGTGGGGGTATTTGCCGAGATGCTGCTCCTGATCAGTGACCATGGGTTAAGGTGGGGGTATTTGCCGAGATGCTGCTCCTGATCAGTGACCCTGGGTTAAGGTGGGGGTAATTGCCGAGATGCTGCTCCTGATCAGTGACCCTGGGTTAAGGTGGGGGTATTTGCCGAGATGCTGCTCCTGATCAGTGACCCTGGGTTAAGGTGGGGGTATTTGCCGAGATGCTGCTCCTGATCAGTGAAACTGGGTTAAGGTTGGGGTATTTGCCGAGATGCTGCTCCTGATCAGTGACCCTGGGTTAAGGTGGGGGTATTTGCCAAGATGCTGCTCCTGATCAGTGACCCTGAGTTATGTTGGGGGTATTTGCAGAAATGCTGCTCATGATCAGTGACCCTGGGTTAAGATGGGGGTATTTGCCGAGATGCTGCTCCTGATCAGTGACCATGGGTTAAGGTTGGGGTATTTGCCGAGATGCTGCTCCTGATCAGTGACCCTGGGTTAAGGTGGGGATATTTGCAGAGATGCTGCTCCTGATCAGTTACCCTGGGTTAAGGTGGGGGTATTTGCCGAGATGCTGCTCCTGATCAGTGACCCTGGGTTAAGGTGGAGGTATTTGCCGAGATGCTGCTCCTGATTTGTGACCCTGGGTTAAGGTGCGGGTATTTACCGAGATGCTGCTCCTGATCAGTGACCCTGGGTTAAGTTATGGGTATTTGCCGAGATGCTGCTCCTGATTAGTGATGGATGGCCGTCCCGAACTGGCCTTGTTTTTTGCCTGGCGGGATCGGTTAAAACTTTACCTGAAATTAGATGCAGAGACAGAGAACAAGAGTGAATGAAAAACATCAATCAGATATTTTATAATAAACATCAGCAATGAGATAGGTCGGAACAGGAGACAACGGAAATCACTCTCAGAGGATATACTTCTAACTAAAGAGGAGATCATCACAAGAATCAAAGGAAGACACCGGACCATGTGGAGAGAGTGGGTCTGGGGATTCGTTTTGGAATACTGCAGCAAACAGCTGAGAGCGAGAGAAGTCTGAATCCTCTCTTTCGGGGAGAGGTGTATAAGGGGCGGCCAGTGTTACACAACCGGTTTTACACTATAAAGGGGACAACATTATCTACATGTCTATCTATCTATCTGTCTATCTATCTATCTGTCTATCTATCTATCTATCTATCTATCTATCTATCTATCTATCTATCTATCTATCTATCTATCTATCTATCTATCTATCTATCTATCTATCTATCTATCTATCTATCTATCTATCTATCTATCTATCTATCTATCTATCTATCTCTCTCTCTATCTATTTATCTCTCTATCTCTCTATATCTATCTCTCTCTCTATCTATCAATCTATCTATCACTATCTATCTATCGATCTATCTATCTATCTTTCTGTCTATCTATCTGTCTATCTATCTATCTTTCTATCTCTCTCTACCTCTCTATCGATCTATCTAATAATTCTACAATGGGCGAATTTCCACTTACATTACAGAGCTGTTCGGATGGACAGTCACTATCTAAGGGCTGATGATGGAACTAACGATGCGATCTGCCACCTTGTGTTTGAGAAATTATCTGAATGGTAGTGGGACAAAGTCAAACAGGCGCTTTCCACCTCTGACTGCGAACTGAGTAGGTATCAAATTATCCGAGGGTATATACAAGGATAACATGATAAAGGAATCTACTCTGCACATTACTCCATTTACAATTAATTCTAAGTAAAGCAAGTTGGAATGATTTATCGTCAATTGCAATGTTATATCAAAAGTTTATTCAGCAGCTATAAAAGTTATCGTTATAGCCATGAGCATATTCATGATTGGATTTGATTCGCTTTTCACTGTTTAACAATCAATCACCGCCTGTCCGGAGCACACACAGATAATCGGGGCGGGGAACAAACTCCTCACCAATAATAGAACCCGCACGATTCAACTTCCTTTAAAATCAATGGAAGGATTATGTCTGGTTCGGTAAATCCTTCTCGCCCACTTTTTATTCCACCGGCCTCCTGAGTCGGTATGGTAAAGAACTAAATCTACTCCCAGGTCTCAGAGCGGACAGCAGAATGTACGCTGTGCAATAAATAAATCAACCAGTAACACTGTCGAGGGAACAATATACATTTAGTCACACAGAAAGAGGAATAAACTGAAAGCAATGAATTGTTGGATATGGAGTCTTACATAATGAGCACAGTGGTTACAGTTAAATATCGTTTACATCATGAAATAGGGATATGATCACTTACAAGGAACAACAACAGCAACTGGGATTTGACAGTTAAAATCAGGAATACAATTAAAATGGTTAAATAATTAATACCTGGACATAGAGACTTACCAGGAACACCAGTAACAGCGAGGGCGGGATAATAAAACTTCCGTGTACGTTCAATTGTCGTCCATACCATATCTTCTAATGAATGACTCCGAACCATTCCTTCTGCTTCTGCAGCACGCTGATCCCGGTTTGTTCTGCAGACCAAGCTCCGAGAGACACTCTGGGTTAACACACTGAGCGAAGGCCCTTATGCAAGGTTGGAGAAATCTCCACTTGCTTAATTAGGGCGCAACGAGGCTGACACTATTTACAGTGACTGAACAAACACATTCAGTTTTTCTATTTTACACACCATGTTGCAATGTCATAAATTATATTTAGCCCGGTATTGCACAGATGGAAAGTGAATCTCCCCAAAGCCCAGGGAAAAACAGACTCTGTGGAATCCTCAGTCGGAAAGCATTGGGTGAAGCGAGAACAGGCTTAGTTTCAGGTATCCGATTATCTCTGTGATAATGTGGTTCTGTAATTTCAGAGAATTTCTCTCCAATTCTCAAGGTGTTCTTTAATTTCAGCCAATGAAGCCAAACCATGTGGTTGAGCCCCCAGGAATATTCTTAACTCATTTCTGAAGATCCGTGGCAAACATTGTCCTATTTCCAAGGCCATTAAAATGCTGACACACACTCCTCGAGAATACAGGGAATGATCCGGAATCTTTCCCAGAAATACACAACCATTGACCCTACACATAGTCAGATATGGCCATGTACCTGCATTGAAACATTGACACATTCCTGAGGAGTACCCACGAATATTGATACATGTCCACGGTAAATGGAGATGTAATCATTGGTTACTGAATAGAGATTTACAATTGCATGGGAATTGCTGGAGTTACAGGCACAATTCCTGGGAAATCATCTACAAATACTAACTGTTCCACAGAACCCCATCAAAGTCCTCACTGTCAGGAGTTTCTTGCACTTATTTTCTCACTTCCAGGGGCAGAGTGCAAATACATCACATTTCCAGTGATCTCCATCAGACAAAAACATAATCCCTGGATTGTTACCGGGGACTTCAGTTATGTGGAGAGAACAGAGAAGCTGGGATTGTTCTTCTGAGAGCAGAGAAAGATTACCGGAGATTTAACAGAGAATCGGTCAAAGGCATGAAGGGTTTTGATTGAGTAAATAGGAAGAAACTGTTTCCACGAACTGCAGGGCCGTAAACAAAGGACACAGTTTTAAGATAATTGGCAATAAAATCCAGTAGGGATATGAGGAGATTGTTTTAATGCAGCGATATGTTATGATCTGGAATGCAATACCCGAGAAGGTCGTGGAAACAGATACAATAGTAACTTTCAAAAGGACATTGGAAATATACTTGAATTGTGAAATTTGCACGGCTATGGGGAAATAGCACCGGAGTGGGTCGAATAGAGAAGCTCTTTCAAAGAGCCGACACAGACTCCTTCTGTGCGGTATGAGTCTATGACTGTCTATAAATATGGGCAGTCTTCCAGCTAACACTGTAGATATTGAAACAGGACTGGGGTCTGGAGAAACTCAGTAATCCCCAGGATCACTTTAAATACTGAAACACTCCCCCGGACCTCGTATAATCACAGCACTCACATGGGAACTCTTGTTAATGTTGACACGCTCATGGAAAGCCGAAATATGTTTTACCTTCTGTGAATATGGAGACACAAGCCTTTTCATTCCGAATTATTGACACGCTCTCCAAGATGCCATGCAAATATCGACGCTCTCTACGGGACTGGTTGAAACACTCACATTCCTTGGACCTTCCTGTAAATAAGGACAGTCTCCCTGAGTCACTGGGCTCATCCACTTATTTGCAGTCGCCGTTTTTCTCAGTGCAATATTAAGTTTTGAGCTTCTGGCAACAATTCGCCACTTATCGATCAAAGGTGAAAGTGACTGAGAAACAGGCATACTTTTTCAGTTATATGTCAATTTATTTATTAGCATGAAACAGGAATTGAACAGCTAAAATGAGCTGTCAGTCCAGTGCAGTGTAAAGCGAGTGCAGCATTGTCAGATGTACCCGGGTTGAAATTGGTTTGGGGCGGTGACGAAAAACGGGCGACAGCGAATCGAAAGCCTGTTTTACACGCATGATTTTATTCTGCATTTAATTCACTGGACTTAGTGAGAGAGAAAAAACTCAGATTTCAGCCAATACTGCAACAAACTGCTGCTTCTGCACTCAGCGTGGGATACAACATCTGTTTTCATTTCATAGAGATTCTGCCGCTCAATGCTTTCAGAGAATCATAGAAAATTACAGCACAGAAGGAGGACATTCGGACCGTCGTGCCTGTGCTGGCTATTTGTAAAAGCTGTAGTGTTTAGTCCCACATCCCTGCCTTTTGAACTTAATCCTGTAAGTTCCTCATCCTCAATTACTTATAGTCAAAGAGTCATAGAGTCATAACGGCACAGAACGCGGCCATTCGTACCATCGAGTCCGTGCCGGCACTCTGCAGAGCAATCCGGTCATTCCCATTCCCCGCTCGATTCCCGCAGCCCTGCAAGTTTATTTTCCTCAAGTGCCTATCCAGTTTCCCCTTGAAAACGTTGAGTGTCGCCGCTTCCACCACTTCCATCGGCTGCGAATTCCAGGTCATCACCACTCGCTGTGTAAAAAGGTTTTTCCTCGCAGCCCCCCTTTTACTCTGGCCCAAAACCTGAAGTCTGTGTCCCCTCGTCCTTGTGCCATCAGCTAGTGGGAACAGCCTTTCTCCGTCTACCCTATCCAAAACCGTCATAATCTTGTACACCTCTATCAAATCTCCCCTCAACCTCCTTTGCTCTAATGAAAACAAATCCAGCTTCTCCAACCTGTCCTTGTAGCTAAGATCCCCCATCCCCGGAACCATTCTGGTAAATCTCCATTGCATCCTCTCAAGGGTCTTCACATACTTCCTAATTTGTGGTTACCAGAACTGGACGCAATACTCCAGTTGTGGCCTAACCAGTGCTTTATAAAGATTCAGCATAACTTCTCTACTTTTGTACTCAATACCTCTATTTATGAGCCCAAGATCCCATATGCTTTGTTAACCACTTTCTCAATATGTCCTGCCACCTTCAGGGACCTAGGCACATTAACTCCTAGGACCCTCTGTCCCTGCACACTCTTTAAAACGGTGCCATTAAGTGTACATTGCCTCTCCCTGTTCCTTCTGCCAAAATGCATCACCTCACACTTCTCTGTATTAAATTCAATCTGCCACTTTTCTGCCCATTCTCCTAGCCTTTCTATGTCTTGTTGCAGTCGAATGATATCATCATAACAGTTCGCCACACCCTCAATTTTGGAGTCATTGGCAGATTTTAGAAATTCTACTCTGTCTTCCAATATCCAGGTCATTTATGTATATCAAAAAAAGTAGTGGCCCCAGCACTGACCATTGGGGAACACCACTGTCTACCATCCTCCAGTCTGAAAAACAATCATTTACCACAACTCGCTGTTTTCTGTCCTTAAGCCAATTCCTTGTCACTCACCCACCTATTCCATGAGCCTCAATTTTCTTAACCAGCCTCCTATGTGATACTTTGTCAAACTCCTTTCGAAAATCCATGGAGACAACATCCATTGCATTCCCTTCATCAATCCTCTTTTTTACTTCATCAAAAAAATAAATTAGATTAGTCAAACACAATCTTCCTTTTACAAACCCGTGTTGGCTTTCCTTAATTAGCTTAAATCTCTCCAAATGCTCTTTAATGTTTTGCTTGATTATTGTTTCTAAAGCGTTACCCACCACTGATGTTAAACTGACCGGCCTGTAGTTACTAGGATGGTCCTTACACCCTTTTTGAACAATGGTGTCACATTTGCAACTTTCCATTCCTCAGGCACTCCCCCACATCTAGGGAAGATTGGGAAATTATGGCAAGCCCTTCCGCAATCACCTCCCCCAATTCCCTTCGCAATTTGGGATGCAAGCAATCTAGACCAGGCGACATGTCCACTCTAAGCATACCCAGCCTTTCTAGTACATCCTGTCTATCAATTTTCACCACTTCCATTCCTTCTACCTTCTTCACTTCTACCGATATTTTGTCAGAATCCAACTCCTTTATAAACACCAATACAAAGTACTCATTGAGTATTCTCACCTTTCCCTGCGCCTCTAAGCATATATCACCTTCTTTGTCTCTAATAGGCCCCACCCCGCCTCTTACTACCCGCTTACTGTTTAATTGCCGGTAGAAAATTTTTGGGTTCCCTTTTATGTGAACCGCCATTCTACTCTCATATTCTCTCTTTGACAATCTGCTTTTCATCTTCACATTCCCTCTCAACTTATTGTATTTGGTCTGGTTCTCCCTTGAAGAATTCACCTGAAATGTATCATGCAACCGCTTTTTTTGTTTCATCTTCTCTATCTCCCTCGCCATCCAAGGAGCCCTTGCTTTGATTCTATTGCACTTCATTCCCCTAACGCCAGATCCATAAATGCCTAGTTCCTAGTTGGGCCAAGAACATATTTGTCAAGGAAATTCTCCTGAACAAATTTCAGAAATTCCTCCCCCTCCTTTCCCTTTACCCTAGCTTTATCCCAATCGATACTTGGGTAATTTAAGTCTCTTCCAATATCACCACTCTATAGCTCTTGCATATCTCTGCAATTTCCCTGCTGATTTGCTCTTCTACCTCCCTCTCACTATTTGGAGGCCTATAGAATAACCCTTATAGCGTAATCATAACCCTTTTGCTCCTCAACTCTCAACAAATGGATTTTGTCCTTGTCCCCTCAAGAACATCCTCCCTCTCCAATACTACAATGTATTTCTTAATCAGCACTGTCACCCCACCCCACCCTTTTTCCTTCCCTATCTTTTCTGAAAACCTTGTAGCCTTGAATATTAAGTGCCCACTCCTCAACGTATTTAAGCCACGTTTCAGTTATTGCCACAACATCAAATTGCCACACAGCTAATTATGCTTGCAGCTCACTAACCTTATTCAACACCCTTTGTGCGTTTACGTACATGCATTCTAAACCCATTTTTTAATTTTTCGTATACTTTCTTAGTCTGCTCCTATCTAATATGGTAATATTACCGCCTGTAGTATTATCTTCTCTAGTACGTTCCAAAACTATCACTTGTTTATGCACCTTATTCCTCTTTTCTATTTCTACATGCTGTTGCCCACCCTACTGCCAAATTAGTTTAAACCCTCCCCAACATCACTAACAAACGTCCCTGCGAGAATATTGGTCCTGACTCTGTTGAGGTGTAACCCGTCCGGCTTGTACGGGTCCCACATTTCCAGAAACGGTCCCAATGCCTCAGGAATCTAAATCCCTCCCTGCTGCACAATCTCTCCAGCCACGCATTAATCTGTTCTATCCTTCTGTTCCTGTACTCACTAGCACGTGGCAGCGGGATTAATTCAGAGATTACTACCTTTGAGGTCCTGCTTTTTAATCTCTCTCCTAGCTCCCAAAACTCTGCCTGCAGGACCTCATCCCTCTTTTTGCCTCTGTACTTGGTACCAATATGAACAAGGACCTCTCGCTGTTCACACTCGCCCCTCGGAGAGTCCTGCGCCGGTCACTGATATCCTTTACCCTGGCATCATTGAGGTAGCATAACATCCTGGATTCACGTCTACGGCCGCAGAAACGCCTGTCTGCTCCCCTAACAATCGAATCCCCTACCACTATTGTTCTTCCAATCTTTACCCGCCCCCCTCCCCTCACCCCCCGTGCTGCTGACCCATCCGTGGTGGCTTGGATTTGATTCTGGCTGCTCTCCCCAGAGGAACTATCACCCTCACCAGTACTCAGAACTAGAGAGCACGATGGATTCTCGGGACTCCTGCACTTCCTGCCTGGTCCTCCTCTTCTGTCTGGCGGTCACCCATTCCTTCACTCTCTCTTAAGCTGCGGGTGACCACCTCTAGAAACATGCTATCCACGTAACTCTCAGCCTCGCGGATGTGCCATAGTGATTCCAGGTACCGCTCAAGCTCCAAAACCCAGAGCATGAGTTGCTGAAGCTGGCGAAAATTCCCGCGCATGTGGTGGTCCAGGTTGTACGAAGCGCCCAGGACTTCCCACATGGCACATGATGTGCTCTTCACGGGACTGAGCTGCCCTGCAATTCCTCTGTTTAATAGATTAATAACTAACCCAGCTGAAATAAACCTAAAACTTAACAAAAAACACTCCCCAGCTACTCACCAATCAGCTCTTTCCCTCTATTTAATAGGCTATTAACTAACTTAGCAGAAGTCAACATATAAACTGAAAAATACACTCACAAGTTACTCACCAATCAGCTGCTTCCCTTGTGCCGACGTCACCTTTTTACTCAGACGTCACTTTTTTCCAAAATTACCTCTGTTGAGTTGCTGCCGCTCCATTTAATTGCTTCGCTGTCGCTGTGCTCCCTTCAGGTCCGCTCCTTCCCGGTTCCACGGTGTAATGGTGAGTACTCTGGACTTTGAATCTCAGCGATTCGATTCACCCTGGAGCCATGTGTCCGTAATCCCAATCATATCATATCCGTTTACCTATTTTAGCGCAGCTAATGCATTCACCTTATTACGAATGCTCCTCGCATTAAGACATAAAGCCTTCAGGCTGTTTTTTTTAACACTCTTAGACCTTTTGGAATTATTATTTACTGTGGCCATGTTTGATTTAAACTCTTGATTTCTCTGACTGTCACCTTTGCTTTTCTCCTCCCTGTCATTTGCTTCTATCCCTGTTTTCCTTTCCTCTGTCTCCCTGCTCAGGTTCCCAACCCCCTGCCATTTTAGTTTAACCCCTCCCCCAGAGCACTCGCAAATACTCCCCCGAGGACATCGGTCCCGGCCCTGCCCAGGTGCAAACCGTCCAGTTTGTACTGGTCCCACCTCCCCCAGAACCAGTTCCAATGTCCCAGAAATTTGAATCCCTCCCCCTTGCACCATTCCTCTAGCCACGTTTTCATTTGAAATATCATTCTATTTCTGCTCTGACTAACACGTGGCACGGGTAGCAATCCTGAGATTACTACCTTTGAGATCCTATTTTTTAATTTACCTCCTAACTCCCAATAATCTGCTTTTAGGACCTCAGCCCGTTTTTTACCTATATCGTTGGTACCTATATGCACCACGACAACTGGCTGTTCACCCTCCCCCTCCAAAATGCTCTGTAGCCGCTATGAGACATCCTTGACCGTTGCACCAGGAAGGCAACATACCATCCTGGAGTCTCGTTTGCGGCCGCAGAAACGCCTATCTATTCCCCTTACAATTGAAACCCCTATCACTATAGCTCTCCCACTCTTTTTCCTCCCATCCTGTGCAGCAGAACCACCCACGGTGCCAGGAAGTTGCCTGCTGCTGTCTTCCCCTGATAAGCCATCTCCCTCAACAACATCCAAAGCAGTATATCTGTTTGTGAGGGGCTGGCCACAGGGGACCTCTGCACTGCCTGCTCCTCCTACTCTGTCTGGTGGTTACCCATTCCCTTGCTGCCTGTACAGCCTTTACCTGCGGTGTGACCAACTCCGTGAACGTGCTATCCACGATGTCCTCAGCATCGCGAATGCTCCAGTATGCATCCATCCGCAGCTCCAGTGCCGCAATGCAGGTGTGTCAGTATATGCAGCTGAGTACACTTCCCGCACACATGGTCAACAGGGACACAGGAAGTGTCCCTGATTTCCCACATAAAGCAGGAGGAGCATACCACGGGGCCGGGCTGTCCTGCCATGACTTACCCTTTAATTAATTAATTAATTCAAATGCAAACACAGTAGAGACAGAGACGTCACACGATAGCAGGTTGGCGATTGGTTGGTGTTCCCATGCGCCTGCTGCCCTAGTCCTTCTATAGATTGGTCGCGGTTTTGGGAGTTGCTGTCGAAGAAGACTTGGGGAGTTTCTTGAGTGTATCTTGTAAATGGTATACACTGCAGATATTGTGCGCCGGTTGTTTAAGGAGTGATTTTTTTAAGGTGCTGAATGGGGGGCCAGTCAAGCGGGCTGCTTTGCTCTGGATGGTATCGAACTTCTAGTGTGTTGTTGGAGCTGCACTCATCCAGGCAAGTGGAGAGTGTTCCATCACGCTCCTGACTTGTGCCTTGTAGATGGTGGAAACGATTTAAGAGTCAGGACGTGAGACACTCGCCGCAGAATACCCAGCCTCTGACCTGCTCTTAGAGCCACATCATTTGCACGGCTGGCCCAGTTAATTTTCTGGTCACTAGTGACCACCAGGGTGTTGATTGTGGGGGACTCGACGATGGTAATGGCTGCTAATATCAATGCGAGGTAGTTAAAACCTTTTGTAAAACGCCATTGCCTGTCAATTGTGCGGCGCGAATGTTACTTTCCATTTATCAGCCCAAGCCTGATGCTGTCCAGGATTTGCAACATGCGGGCACGGACTGCTTCATTATCTGAGGAGTTGTGAATTGAACTGAACTTCCCAACATCTGACCTTACAATGGAGGGCAGGTCATTGATGAAGCAGTTAAATATTTTTGGGCCTAGAACACTGCCCTGATTTACTCCTGCAGCGATATCCTGGAGCTGAGATGATTGATCTCCACCAACCACAATCTTCGTCTTTTAATCTAGGTACGACTGCTGCCAGTTCAGGGAGTCCCCTGTGATTCCCGTTGTCTTCAAGTTTACTAGGGCCCCTTGATGCCACAGTCGATCAATTGATGCATTGATATCAAGGGCGATCATCCTCAAGTCACCTTTGGAATTCAGTACATTGTTTAATAAACCAACTTTTGAATAAGCTTTTTGTAGGTTCTCTTATTATCTCCAACTTTGGTATGAAGTCTGTTTCTTCCTTGTCTGGATGAAGCATCAAGAGAGCGTTTTCTACATTACATGAAATAAAATTCTAACAGGACTAGATAGACTAGATGCAGGAAGGATGTTCCCGATGGCAGGGGAGTCCAGAACCAGGGGTCACAGTCTAAGGATACGGGGTAAGCCATTTAGGACTGAGATGAGGAGGAATTTCTTCACCCAGAGAGTGGTGAACCTGTGGAATTCTCTACCGCAGAAGAGAGTTGTGTCTAATTCATTAAATATATTCAAGAAGGAGTTAGATATATTTCTCAAGGCTGAGGGGATCAAGGGATATGGGGAGAAAGCAGGGAAAGGGCACTGGATTTGGATGATCAGCCATGATCGCATTGAATGGCGGAGCAGGCTCGAGGTGCCGAATGGCCTACTCCTGCTCCTATCTTCTATGTTTCTATGTTTCTATGTTTTAATGTTACCTAAAATAAGGTCTTGGTGCTGATGCAATGTTTATTCCTAGAATTAATATCGGCCTAGAAATTCGCGTGGCCGGGTAAGGATCGCGCGGGCTCTTACCCACCACGCCTAGCGTTGTGTTTTGGGCCCACAGTAACTTCGGGTCCCGGGCCTCTCCCAAGAGCCGGCGAGCAGTGCTTGCGTGTTCCAGGGGCGCAGTTAGTGCGATGCGACCCCTGGGATCACGTGAGCCATGGAGAGCAAATGGGTGCAAACCATCTTTCATTCATAGATTTGACAGGAGACCTGTCAAATCTGTGAATTGAAATCGGCCCCAACAGAACAGCTAAACTTCAAATAATTTTTTTAAAAAACATCACATTTATAAAATAACTATAGTTAAATATATTAACCACGTTAAAAAAAAATAATAATTTTTGGAAAAATTAAAATACTTTTTAAAAGTTATAAAAATAAACTTACCTTTCTTTAAAGTATCTAAAAAAGATAAAACTGTTGAAAAAAATTTAAAATTATACTTTATTAACTACTTACCTTGTTCAAAAGGGGTCTTATGCCTCCTTTTTACTAGCGTAGAATCTTCAATACTTACCCTTGCGTTGAAACCTGAAAAAAATCAAAGTGTCCAGCAAGCACGCGGTTCACCCAGGAACCGACCCCTTCACCATACCGGAAGTTCCGGTTTCCCGCGCATGCGCAATGCATGCAGGACACCGGCACTTCGGGAATGAATACGGGTTAGTACGAACTGCGTACTCACCCGGGAACGGCCGAATTTTTGGGCCATCGTCTCATGGTCCTGGCACAGATTATTAAGTTCCACAATGCAATGGTTAATATTATATGGTAGAGTTGAATCATTGCTGGTCAGTGAGATGGAGAGGCAAGTGGATGGGTCGCATTAGGAACAACAGATAACTCATTGAGGTTCAGTGTGAAAGATAACAGGTAAAACAGGTAGTACTTAGCTCAACAGGCGACTCAAAGCAGGTCAGTGATATGGGAGTAGTGGTATGAATAGTACTGAATAAAAAGGCAAGTCAATGCAGATCACTGAGATGTATCGGGTTGGGGAACTGTTAAATCGAGGCTCAGTAGATGAATCAATGCTGGTCAGTGAGTTGGAGGGATTAGTGAACCGGGTATTACAAGGGTCAATAGGTGAATTAGGGCTGTTCAGTGCGATGGAGGGGTAGTGAAAATGGTAGTACTGGGCTGAATAGGCAACTCAGGATCTATAGGTCATTCAATGTTGATTAGTGAGATGGAGAGGAAGTGGAAGATTTAGTGCGACTAGGCTCAATAGGTGAATAGCTGCAGATCATTGCGATTAACACAAAGTAAAGAACATAGCTTTAGGCGCGTCACTGCTTGTCAGCATGCTGAAGGTATATTGAATTGACCTGTACTGTACTGTAGATCCCGCTGCTCAATGAAGCGGTCAAGTTGTGGTCATATATTTGGGGAAATAATTGATCCACCACAGGCCAAAGAGACAATTGCACAAGCAGAATCGGAAAGGTGACTGTTGGTCTTTCAGGGTAAGAAGTGGGTAAAACACGGGGCAATTAGTTTCGAATAATCAGCTCGACAATATTACCTGGTCGGAAGTAGCTAAAGGTGAGGGTGGCAGGCCTTTTGAGATAATCTTCGTCCAATATCGCTAAAGCCCTAAAATGTGGCAGTGCTAGGGTGGAGTGCAAATGCCTGATCTGCTGGCAGCCAAATCCCTCTCCCTATTAATTAATCAAAAATATATAAGTTGATATGAATCAACAACACACGATCTCTATAATTTCTGCATTTAACTGCGGCCAGTGCGTGTTACAATATTGCCTCCATTACAATAGTGAATTTTTCTTTATTTCCTTCTTGACATCTTTTTTCTTTCTTACTTTGTTTCTGAACAACCTACATATTATGACGGGTGTCATCAACTGGAATAGATGTGAACCGCGGTGAATGTATTTTATGAAACAGGGAGCCCAGAATAAATGGTCAGACAATGGTTTATAAATTCCTAAAACAGAAGGCGAATGCTGCGGGTGCTGGAAATCTAAAATAAAGGTAGAACAAGCTGAAAACAGTTAACAGGTCAGGCAACATCTGTGGAAACTTCACCGCAGGGATTGGAGGGTGTGGTGCAGACTGGGAATAACATTATTATTTAACTACATCAGTTTCTCTGTTTAGTTTTATGCTAATGTTCTTTCTTAGGTTTGACACTCGAAAAGGGAGCAGCTTTGTTATTTTTTTGGTTTGAGGACGCTGGGACATCCCAGTGTTTCCTTATAAGTTTATGAAGAAAAGGAACCAGTGGAAATGTGTGTGAGGATTGTGACACTTGTGTGAGTGTATGAAGCTGCAGCATGTATCCTGGTCTGCGGGGCATTATCTGATTGGGAATTCCGCTGTTCTTGTTAAAAGTCTTGTTGTGAAAGTTGTTGACTTCATCTGTTTACTAAGTGACTGTAATTAAACCCAGTTAGCAGGGGAGCTGATTTTCCGATTGGATGGATTCGCTCTCCAATAAATAAGGTGACTCTTCTCATTGTGTCAATCAGAGAATTGCTCCCAGCATCAACACCAACCAACGAATCATCAATCCTACCTGCAAGGGATAAAATGTCTCTTGGTTTTCTGCTCAAACTTCAGATTCTATGGGCGATTAATGAGATACAAAAGAAATATTACCCCATCCTGGCTTCAGTCGGTGTCCCAGGTAAGTAATTACCTGGATCAGGTACTTCAGGAACTGGAGCATAAAATATGTGACATCTTATTCCTTCTGTGCAACTCTTTGTTTTATTAGTTTCCCCATATGATTCTTTCTTTCTTTCTTCCTTCGTTCCATTCCTTCAGTCTTTATTTTTGTCTTTCTTTCTTTCGTTCCTTCTTTCTTACTTTCTTTCTTTCTTATGTCTTTCTTTCTAGCATTCTTTCCTTCTTTCTTTATTACTTTCTATCGCTCTTTTTATTACATATCTTGTTCCTTTTTTCTTTCTCTCTTTCCTTCTCTCTTATTCTTTCATCATTACTTTCTTTCAAGCCTTTCATTCTTTCTTTCGTTGCATTTTCTTTCTCTTTTCCTTCTTTCTATTCTTTCTATTCATTCTATTCTTTCTTTCTCTCTTACAGTATTTCTTCATGAATTACTTTCTTTTCTACTTTCGTTCTAGCTTTCTCTCCTTCTATCTTTCTTCAGTTCTGTCCTTCTCTCACTCTTTCTTTCTAACTTCCTTACTTTCCTTCAATCTTTCTTTCTTTCTAGCTTTCATAACTTCTTTCTGTCCTACTTTCTTTCAATCTTTCTATCTTGTTTATTGATTTCCAACTTCCTTTCCATTCTGTGTTTCATAATGTCCCATAATGTTTGCTGTGAAAGATGTTAAAGCTATGAGAGCGATATCTTTCTTGTTTCTTACTTTCTTCCATATTTTCCACCTTCCTTACTTCCTCCATTCTTTCCCTTTTTCTATTCTTTCATTCTTTCGTTCTTTCTTTCTCTCTTTATTTCTTCATTATGTATTTTATTTGTTTCTGCCTTTCTGTTTTGCTTTAACTCTTTCCTTTTTTCTTTCTTTATTACTTGATTTCATTCTTTCTTTTTTCATTCTTGCATTGTGTTTGCATCTTCGTTTGTCACTTACTCAATTTCTTTCTTCATTTCTTTCTTTCTTTCTATCTCCTTTATTTCTCACAATCTCACCTCATTTTCTCTCTCATTATTTCTTCAGTATTAGCTTTCTTTCTTTCTTGATGACGAGGATAAAGATATGAGAGCGATATCTTTCTTGTTTCTTCCTCTCTTCCAAATTTTCCAACTTCTGTCCATCCTTCCTCCATTCTTTACTTATTTCCTTTTCTCTCTTTCTATCTTTCTTTCTTTCCTTCTTATTACTTTCTTTCTTTCTTTCGTTTGTTCTTTCATTCTTTCGGTCATTCTTCCTTTCTATCTTTCTTTCCTTATTTCTTTATTCCTCACTTCCTCCCTTTCTCTCTTTCTTTCTTTCAGAATTGCTCATTTTCTTTCTTTCTTTCGTTTTTGCATTCCTTCTTTCTTTCTCTCTTTATTTTTTCAATACTTATTTTCATTCTTTCTCCCTTACTCTCTTGCTTGCACTATTTCCTTCTTTCTTTCTTTATTACTTGCTTTCATTCTTTTTATTTTGTTTCATTATATTTGTTTCTATCTTTCTCTCTTTCTCACTTTCTTTCTTCATTTCTGTCTAGATTTCTTTCTCTCCTTTCAATCTAACAATCTGCCCTCATTTTCATTCTCTTTATTTTTTCAGTACTATCATTCTTTCATTCTTTCTGTCTTTCTTTCTAGCTTTCTCTCCTTCTTTCTTTGCAACTATCTCTCTCTCTCTCTCTCTCTCTCTTTCGTTCTCTTTTATTGTTTTCCAACTTTCTTTCGTGTGCTTCATATTGTTCCAAATATTGTTCTGAAAGACGCTATAGCAAAGGGAATGCTTTCATTCTTTCCTTTTCTCTTTCTATCGTTCCTTCTTTCTTTCTTTCTTTCTTTCTCTCTTTGTTCATTTTTTATTCTTTCTTAATTATGTCCTCCCTTTCTTTCTTCCCTCCTTCCTTCCACCTATCCTTTCTTTCTTTCTTTCGTTCTTTCTTTCTCTCTTTATTTCTTAATTACGTATTTTCTTTCGTTCTGCCTTTCTCTCTTGCTTTCACTGTTCCCTTCTTTCTTTCTTTATTACTTGATTTCATTCTTTCTTTTTTCTTTCTTTCATTGTGTTTGTCTCTTTCTTTCTCACTTTCTCACTTTCTATTTTCCTTTCTTTGTAGCTGTCCTTCTTTCTCTCCATCATTACTAACAATCTCCCTTCATTTTTTCTCTCTTTATTTCTTCAGTAATAGCTTTCTTTCTTTCTTTCTTTCTTGATGAAGATGATAAAAATGTGAGAGCGATATCTTTCTTGCTTCTTCCTCTCTTCCATGTTTTCCACCTTCCGACCTTCCTTCCACCATTCTCTTTTTACTTTTTTCTTTCTTTCTTTCTTCCTCTCTTTCTCTCTTTCAGTATTTCTCACTGTCTTTCTTTCTTCAGTTCTTTCTTTCCTTCCTACTTTCTTCATTACTTATTTTCTTTCTTTCTGCCTTTCTCTCTTGCTTTCACTCTTTACAACTTTATTTCTTTATTACTTGATCTCATTCTTTCTTTTATCTTACTTTCATTGTGTTAGCATCTTTTTTTCTCGCTTTCTCACTTTCTGTCTTCATTTCTTTCTAGCTTTCTAGCTTTCTCTCCCTCATTCATTTTAACTTTATCTCTCTCTCTCTCTCTCTCTTTCGTTCTCTTTTATTGGTTTCCAAATTTCTTTCTTTCGTGTGTTTCATATTGTCCCAAATTCCAAATATTGTCGTGAAAGACGCTATAGCAATGGGAACGCTTCCTTTTTTTCTTATTTTCCTATTTTGCTTCTTTCATTCTTTCTTTCTTCCTTTCTTTTTTCTTTCTTTATTTCTCTTTTCTCTCTTTCTACCTTTTTTTCTTTCTTTCTGAATAATTTCCATATTTTCTTCCTTCCTTCCTTCTGCCTATCCTTCCTTTCTTTCTTCCTTTCTTTCTTTCTTTCTTTCTTCCTTTCTTTCTTTCTTTCTTTCTTTCTTTCTTTCTTTCTTTCTTTCTTTCTTTCTTTCTTTCTTTCTTTCGTTCTTTCTTTCTTTCTGTCTGTCTGCCTCTCTCCCTCTCTTTCTTTATCTTTTATTTCATTCTTTCTTTCTATCTCTCTTTCTTTCTTTATCTTTTATTTCATTTTTTCTTTCTGTCTTTCTAACTTTTTCTCTATCTTTCTCTCTTTCTCTCGTGTGTGTGTTTGATAATGTCCCTTGCTGCACCGATGTGAACTTCCTATTGATGGTGGGAGTTCAATGATTGGTGCTTCCTTAATTCTCATTATGATTTACTTTTCAAGCAATCGCATAAACACCCCATTGTTCTTTCAGTTTACAGGCACACGACGTGTAATTCTATTATTCACTTACTTTGCTTTAAATACTGAGTCAGAATGTAAGATGATAAATTGTTTCATGACCTCACACAGGCTTTGGTTTCTGCAGGAGAGAGTAAGTAATTTAATCGTACAAATCAATGCTAACAGATAAATCACAAATGCATTGATGATCCAATCATGCTCAACTGTCTCCATTTCCAAAGTTTCCTGTTCCACATTAGTGTGACTATTTCTGAATGGTTACGTTAGAATTATAAGTTTGAGTTACAGGGTATTACTATTCAACACAATTAGTTTTATTACTTCGAATAATGAATTGGCATTTAGAATTAAATCCCTTGCCACTTTGGTACAGTTCTTCGTGTCTCTGATGTGGATTCACAATCATTGAACGTTGAGTGCTTTGACAGTGAACTCATTCGATCATGGATTTTGTCGAACTCCCTTACTGAATTGGAATACTACTGATTCCACACCAACTGAGAAAAGAGCAAAATTAGCAGTATTTGACTAGAATTGAGACCTTTACTGAAATCCCAGGATGGTGCATTATATTATCAGTCATGTTACGCCACCATTTACAGTAAATGACCATTGTTACAAGTGTAACCTCTAATACAATTCAAGAACTTGCCTCTAACATGAACTACATTAAATATTCATTCTTTGCCTTTATAGCTTTTGTGACCCTGTATATTCAATTACCGAGCATGGAGCGTAGCGTGTCTGTAACTCGGCTGATCCAATAATTGACCCTTGGTTATCCAGGAGCAGAGGATCCAACGGTGCCTCACTTCTCATATCCAAAACAACCAGGGGTTCAGTATTTATTATTTCCGACCAGAAGCATAAAAATGGAAAAATATACATTACAAGCATTGGATGGGAATGTTATTTTTTCTGCCATTGTACAGATGCGCTCAATGCATTAAAAAAATAACCATAGACAATGTATGAGCACAAAGAGTGGGGGTTGCTTGCTCGCTATTGTATTCAGAGGACTCCAAAATTGCACCCATTCCTCTTACGCCCATGCCTTTCAATCGCAGCTCCCCACCACAGGACATGAATGTCAAATATAACAGCCTAACAACTAACTCACACGTACACTGCAATTCAAACATGAAAACTTTCCAACTGTTCCTTCGCCGCTGGCTCAGTTGCAAGTGAGGTTCCCACTTCCCGATTGGTTATTTTTGTATTTATTCTAAACTCCAGTTTCTGTTGTTAAACTTGTTTCGTTTAGGAACATGCAGTGCAGGCTATTCACCGACTTGAGCTTGTTCCGACATTCAAAAAGTAAATGGCTGATCTATATCTTAACTCCATCTACCCACCTTGGTTCCATGTCCGTTACTATCCTTGTCTATCAAGGATGTATCAGTTTCAAGTGGAAATTTTCATTTGAGCCCCAGTCTCAACAGATTTTTTTGTGGAGAGAGGTCCCGATTATCACTTCCCTTCTTGTAAAGAAATGCTTCCTGACATCAACCATGAACTGCCCAGCTCTAATTTTAATGTTATTCCCATGCCTTCAGAACTACCCAAACAGAGTTAATAGATTACGGCTATCTGCCTTATAAAATCCTTTAATTAACGTAAAAAGTTCATGCGGATCACCCTTTATGTTATATACTAAAGGGAATACAATACTAGTCGATGTAATTTGATCTCATCGCTTCAGTTAATTGACAAGTAATGGCTGGTTAAAAGCCCTATCGCCACTATGCCCAATCACAGGTAAAATAATCAGAATCCCTCTCTGGAAGCAAAGCCAAACAGGACATTGTTGGCGCATTTCAGGTTAATGTGAAGAACGTTAATGACCCTATGGTATAACCGAATCCGTAATTTCATTAAAATCGCACAAAACTACTGTTGTTGGACGGTGTCTGGTGAATAATTTCCATATTTTATTCTTTCTCACAGTTAACGTGGTGACGATTAAGATCCTGTCTGGAGGAAAGTGCGGTCTCTCCAAATGTGTCACTCGCTACTTGGTGGCCATGGCAACGGCAGATCTAATGGTCGTTATCTTCGATCTGATATTAAGGCAGATTCCTATTGTTTATCGGGAAGACTTCTTTTTTTTGAGCTATATTAGAGTCTGTAATATCCACGCCGTTCTGCTTTATGCCTCCACAGACTGTTCTGTCTGGTTCACAGTGACTTTCACTTTTGATCGATTTGTGGCCATTTGTTGTCAGAAGATGAAATCGAAATATTGCACCGAGAAAACGGCGGTTATCATTTTAGGAACAGTGACTGTGCTTAGCTGTTTGAAGAACGTTTTCTGGTATTTTCTATATTCAACTCAATATTGGCTTTCTAACACTCCCTGGTTTTGCAACGTGACATTCGCTGTCGCTCATTCGCTGGCCTGGGCCTTCGTTGAATTAACGAACTACATTTTAACGCCATTTATTCCATTTCTTTTGATTCTACTGTTCAATGCATTGACGGTCAGACACATTTTAGTGGCCAGCAGAGTCCGCATGAGACTCCGCGGTCAGAGCAGTGGCGACAGTCCCAATGACCCAGAGATGGAGAGCCGAAGGAAATCCATGATTCTACTGTTTGTTATATCGGGGAATTTCATACTGTTATGGGTGGTGTTCATGGTATGTTCTATATTGAAGCGATTGGATTATTTGGGATATCCTGTCCCTCTGCCCACATTTGTACCAGAAATCGGCTTCATGCTCCAGCTCCTGAGTTGTTGCACGAACACTTTTATTTATGCAGTGACCCAGAGGAAATTCAGAGAGGAGTTGAGAAACAGAGTGAAACAGCGCCTCGAAAAGATAAGCAAACTAATGAGATGAGAAGACCGAACACTTTCTAATATTATGATGTATTTTTGTATCATATAATGCAGATTTCACTTTTGGGCTCGTTATATTTTATGAAATATTTTACAATCTGGTCCAATTTTAAAAGTAAGTTAATGTCATAATTCGGGACCTTGTAACTATTTTTCGCAAGGACAGGACCCAGACACGATTTATATACAGCTGTGGTTTTAGCAGGTACTTGCCCAAGAACGGATAGCAGCTTTAGTCATTCCCATGCTGAGATCGCAGTCCAAGTTTGTTTGGGGAATGAGACCTTGTTGTAATATTTTCCCAATACAGTCAAATCGCGTGAAATGTCCCGATATTCAAACCGTGTTTATTTCCTCAGAGTTTGTTCGATCTGTGCTAGTCTTTAAAGGAAGACTTGTTTTAAAAAGAAAGATAGGCATTAGAAAATAATTAAGGCAGCAGGTTGAATGCGTCGTATATTAATATCTGCCTCGTCCCTGGAACCGAGAGTGAGAAGGAATCAATGTATAAATATTGAATTCCAATCAGCCCGGGCGTTCGTTTAAGTCTGTTCTTCAATTCTGTAAGTTTTCGGGCAGATGTGGATCTGATTAAACCGAGCATATTACAACACACTCAGTGTTATATATGTTTTACCTTATGTTGAATAAAGCACATTATGAATCGAAATAAAATACTTTTTTCCCAGCGACAACTTCGTCCACCTTTAGCTATACTTGAAGAAACATAGAGATCTGCACAGATTATAAGTGAATAACATTGCTCAACACCTGGGTACATGTGCAGCACATCCCGTGATTCCATACTTCACACCACAGGGACCGGTAGAGCAGACTCCCGGGTGACGTTACATCACATTTCCTGGTCCTATTAAAGCACACTGCCCGTTCCCAATACGGTACACTAATTTCGGTCCGGTACACTACAATCCTCGGTCCAGGTACAGCCCAATCCCTGGTCACTTATAGCACACTCCCCGGTAACGGTACTGAAAAATTCCCAGTACCAGTATAGCAAAATCCCTCGTCACAGTACAGCACAAACCCCGGTCCGAGTACAGCAGAATCTCCGGTCCCAGTATAGCACAATCCCCGTTCACTGAAAGCACACTCCCCGGTCCCGGTACAGAAAGATTCCCGGTTCAAGTATTGCAAAATCTTCGGTCCAAGTACAGCACAATCCTCGGTTCCAGGACAGCACAATTACCAGATCCTGTACAGCACAATCCCTGTCCCAGTATAACAAATTCCCAGCACCAATTCAGCACAATCTCCGGTCCCAGTACAGCACGATCCCCGGTCCCAATACAGCACAATCACCGGTCCGAGTACAGCACAATCCCTGGTCCCAGCACAGCACAATCCCTGATCCCAGTACTGCACAATCTCCAGTCCCAGTACAGCACAAACCCCGGTCCGAGTACAGCACAATCTCCGGTCCCAGCACAGCACAATCCCTGATCCCAGTACTGCACAATCTCCAGTCCCAGTACAGCACAATGCCCGATCCTAGCACAGCAAAATTTCCCGTCCCAATACAGCACCATCCCTGGTCGGACTACAGCACAATCCCCGGTCTCAGCACAGCACAATCCCTTGTCCCAATACTGCACAATCCCCGGTCCCAGTACAGCACGATCCCCGGTCCCAATACTGCACAATCCCCGGTCCCAGTACAGCACAATCCCCGGTCCCAGTACAGCACAATCCCCGGTCCCAATACAGCACAATCCCCGGTCCCAGTACAGCACAATCTCCAGTCCCAGTACAGCACAATCCCCGGTCCCAATGCAGCACAATCCCCGGTCCCAATACAGCACAACCCCCTGTCCCAGTACAGCACAATCCCCAATCCTAGTACAACCCAATTCCCGGTCCCTGTACAGCACAATCCCCGGTCCAGTACAGCACAATCCCCGGTCCTGGTACAGCACAATCCCCGGTACCAGTACAGCACAATCCACGGTCACTTAAAGCACACTCCCCGGACTCGGTACAGAAATATTCCGGTTCCCAGGACAAAAAAAAATCCCTGATTCCTGTAGAGCACAATGGCAGGTCCCAGTACAACTCAATCCCCGGTCCCAGTACAGCACAATCCCTTGTCTCAATACTGCACAATCCCCGGTCCCAGCACTGCACAATCCCCGATGATAGTACAACCCAATTCCCGGTCCCAGTACAGCACAATCCCTGATCCCAATACAGCACAATCTCCGATCCCAATACAGCACAATCCCCGGTCCTAGTACAGCAAAATCCACGGTCATTTAAAACACACTCCCCGGACTCGGTACAGAAAAATTCCGGGTCCCAGGGCAAAAAAAATCCCTGATTCCAGTAGAGCATAATCGCAGGTCCCAGTACAACTCAATTCCCGATCCCAGTATTGCACAATCCCCCTCCCAGTATAGCACAATCCCCGGTACCAATACAGCACAATCACGGGACCCAGTACAGCACAATCCCCAATTCCAGTACAACTCAATCCGCGGTCCCAGTACAGCACAAACACCGGTCCCAGTACTGCACCAGCTCCGGTCCAAGTGCAGCAAAATCCCCGATCACTTTAAGCACACTCCCCGGTAACAAAACAGCACAATCCCCGGTCCCAGTACAGCAGAATTCCCGGTCGCAATACAGTGCAATCCCCGGACTCAGTATAGCACAATCCCCAGTTCCTGTACAGAAAAATGCCCTGTCCCAGTACAGCACAAATCCGGTCCCAGTACAGAACAATCCCCAGTTCCTGCACAGCACAATCACCGGTCCCAGTACAACATAATTCCTGGTCCCAGTACAGCACTATTCCCTGTCCCAGTACAGCACATCTGTTGTTACTGTTTAGCACAATCACCGGTACCAATACAGCACAATCCCGGGACCAATACAGCACAATCTCCGGTCCCAATGCAGCACATTCCCGGGAGCAATACAGCACAATACCCGGTTCCAGTACAGCACAATCCCTGGTCCCAGTATAGCACAATCGCCGGTCCCAGTACAACATAATTCCTGGTCCCGGTACAGCACTATTTCCTGTCCCAGTACAGCACAATCCCCGTTCCCAGTAAAGCATAATCCGCAGTTCATATACAGCACAATCCCCTGTCCCAGTACAGTACAAATACAGGTCCCCGTACAGCAAAATCCCCGGTCCCAGTCCAGCACAATCCCCGGAACCAGTACAGCACAATCCCCGGACCCAGTACAGCACGATCCCCGGTCCAAGTAATGCACAATCACCGGTCCCAGTATAGCACAATCCCCAGACCAAGTACAGCAAAAATCCGGTCCCAGTACAGCAAAATCCCCGGTCCCAGTAAAGCACAATACCTAGTCCCATTGTAGCACAATCCCCAGTTCATGTACAGCACAATCCCCGATCCCTGCACAGCAAAATGCCCGGTACAATTACAGCAATATTCCCGGTCCCAGTACAGCACAATCCCCGGCCTCAGTACCGCGCAATCACCGGTCCCAGTAAAGTGCAATACCAGGTCCCAGTACAACGCAATCCCGGTCCCAGTACAGCACAATCACCGGTCCCAGTATTGCACATTCGCCTGTCCCAGTACAGCACAAATCCGGTCCCAGTACAGCACAATCCCTAGTCCCAGTAAAGCATTATCCCCAGTTCCTGTACAGCACAATCACAGGTCCCAGTACAGCACAATGCCCGTTACCAATACAGCACAATCAACGCACCAGTACAGCATAATCCCCAATTCCAGTACAGCAAAATCCCCGGTCCCAGTACAGCACCATCCCTGTTCCGAACACAGCACAATCCCGGGAACTATTGCAGCCCAATCCCCAGTTACAGTACAACACAATCCCCAGTCCCAGTACAGCAAAGTCCCCGTTCCTGGCACAGCACAATCCCCGCTCACAGTAGAGCAAAGTCGTAGGTCCCAGTACAGCACAATCCCCGGTCGCAGTACAACCCAATCCCCGGTCCCATTACAGCACAATCCCCTGTTCCAGTGTAGCACAATCGCCGGTCCCAGTACAGCACAAACCCCGGTCACCTAAAGCATACTCCTCGGTCGGGTAAAGAACAATCGCCAGATCCCAGTATGGCAAAATCGCCGGTCCCAGAACAGCACAAACCCCAGTCCCAGTGCAGCACAATGCCTGTTACAAATAGAGCACAATCCCCGGACCAAGAATAGCACAATCCCCAGTTCCTGTACAGCAAACACACCGGACCCAGTAAAGCACTAAGCCCGGTTCCAGTACAGCACAATCCCTGGTCCCAGTGCAACCCAATTCCCGGTCCCAGTACAGCACAATCCCCGGTACCAACACAGCACAATCCTCGCAACCAGTACAGTAAGATCCGCGGTAGCAGTACATCACAATCACCGGTCCCAGAACAGCACAAACCCCGGTCCCAGTGCAGCACAATGCCTGTTACAAATAGAGCACAATCCCCGGACCAAGAATAGCACAATCCCCAGTTCCTGTACAGCAAACACACCGGACCCAGTAAAGCACTAAGCCCGGTTCCAGTACAGCACAATCCCTGGTCCCAGTGCAACCCAATTCCCGGTCCCAGTACAGCACAATCCCCGGTACCAACACAGCACAATCCTCGCAACCAGTACAGTACGATCCGCGGTAGCAGTACATCACAATCACCGGTCCCAGTACAGCACAATCCCTGGTCCCAGTACAGCACAAATCCGGTCCCAGTACAGCACAATCCCTGGTCCCAGAACAGGACAATCCCCGGTCACTTATAGCACAGTCCCGGGTCCCGTAAAGAACAATTCCCGGTCCCATTATGGCAAAATCGCTATCACAGTACAGCACAATCGCCATTCCCAGTACAACTCAATTCCAGGTCCCAGTACAGCACAATCTCCGCTCCCAGTACAGCACAATGCTCGTTCCCAATATAGCGCAATCCCGGGCTCAGTATCGCACAATCCCCAGTTGCTGTACAGCACAATCCCCTGTCCCTGTAAAGCACAATCCCCGGTCCCTGTTCAGCACAATCCCCTGTCCCTGTAAAGCACAATCCCCGGTCCCTTACAGCAAAATGCCCGGTACCAATATAGCACTATCCCCGGTCCCAGTACAGCAGAATCCCATGTCCCAGTACAGCACACTCCCCGGTCCCAGCACAGCACAATCGCCGGTCCCAGTACAGCACAAATCCGATCCCAGTACAGCACAATCCCTGGTCCCAGTATAGCACACCCGCCTGTCCCAGTACAGCACAAATCCGGTCCCAGTACAGCACAATCCCTGGTCCCAGTACAGCACAATCCCTGGTCCCAGAACAGGACAATCCCCGGTCACTTATAGCACAGTCCCGGGTCCCGTAAAGAACAATTCCCGGTCCCATTATGGCAAAATCGCTATCACAGTACAGCACAATCGCCATTCCCAGTACAACTCAATTCCAGGTCCCAGTACAGCACAATCTCCGCTCCCAGTACAGCACAATGCTCGTTCCCAATATAGCGCAATCCCGGGCTCAGTATCGCACAATCCCCAGTTGCTGTACAGCACAATCCCCTGTCCCTGTAAAGCACAATCCCCGGTCCCTGTTCAGCACAATCCCCTGTCCCTGTAAAGCACAATCCCCGGTCCCTTACAGCAAAATGCCCGGTACCAATATAGCACTATCCCCGGTCCCAGTACAGCAGAATCCCATGTCCCAGTACAGCACACTCCCCGGTCCCAGCACAGCACAATCGCCGGTCCCAGTACAGCACAAATCCGATCCCAGTACAGCACAATCCCTGGTCCCAGTATAGCACACCCGCCTGTCCCAGTACAGCACAAATCCGGTCCCAGTACAGCACAATCCCTGGTCCCAGTACAGCACAATCCCTGGTCCAAGTATAGCACAATCACTGGTCCTAGTACAGCGTTATTCCTGGTCCCAGTACAGCACTATTCCCTGTCCCAGTACAGCACAATCCCCGGTCCCAGTACCGCACATTCCCCGGTACAAATAGAGCACAATTACCGGACTCAGTGTAGAACAATCCACATTTCCTGTACAGCAGAGACCCCGTCCCAGTAAAGCACAATCCCCGGTCCCAGTAAAGCACAATCCGCAGTTCCTATGCAGCACAATCCCCGGTCCCTGTACAGCAAAATGCCCGGTACAAATACAGCAAAATCCCCGGTCCCAGAAAATCACAAACACAGGTCCCAGTACAGCAAAATCCCTGGTCCCAGTACAGAACAAATCCGGTCCCAGTACAGCTCCATCCCGGGTCCCAGTATAGCACAATACCTGGTCCCATTATAGCACAATCGCCAATTCCTGTTCAGCACAATCCCCGGTCCCAGTACAGCACATTCCCCAGTCCCAGTATAACACAATACCTGGTCCCAGTATAGCACAATACCTGGTCCCATTATAGCACAATCCCCAGTTCCTGTACAGCACAATCCCCGGTCCCAATACAGCACAATTCCCGGTCCCAGTATAGCACAATACATGGTCCCAGTGTAACACTATAACTGGTCCCAGTATAGCACAATCCCCAGTTCCTGTAGATCAGAATCCCCGGTCCCAATACAGCACAAACCCCGTTCCCAGTACAGCACAATCCCCGGTCCCTGTACAGCAAAATGCCCGGTACCAATATAGCACTATCCCCGGTCCAAGTACAGCAGAATCCCATGTCCCAGTACTGCACACTCCCAGGTCCCAGTACAGCGCAATCGCCGGTCACAGTACAGCACAAATCCGATCCCAGTACAGCAAAATCCCTGGTCCCAGTACAGAACAAATCCGGTCCCAGTACAGCTCCATCCCGGGTCCCAGTATAGCATAATACCTGGTCCCATTATAGCACAATCCCCAGTTCCTGTTCAGCACAATCCCCGGTCCCAGTACAGCACAATCCCCTGTCCCAGTATAGCACAATACCTGGTCCCAGTATAGCAAGATACCTGGTCCCAGCATAGCACAATCCCCAGTTCCTGTTCAGCACAATCCCCGGTCCCAGTACAGCACAATCCCCTGTCCCAGTATAGCACAATACCTGGTCCCAGTATAGCAAGATACCTGGTCCCAGTATAGCACAATCCCCAGTTCCTGTAGAGCACAATCCTCGGTCCCAAGACAGCACAATCCCCGGTCCCAGTATAGCACAATACCTGATCCCATTATAGCACAATTCCAAGTTCCTCTACAGCACAATCCCTGGTCACAGTACAGCACAAACCCCGATCCCTGCGCAGCAAAATTCCCGGTACCAATTCAGCACAATCCCCGGTCGCATACAGCACAATCCCATGGACACAGTACAGCGCAATCACCAGTCCCAGGACAGCACAATCACCGGTCCCAGTACAACCAAATTCCCGGTCCCAGTGCAGCACTATTCCCTGTCCCAGTACAGCATAATCTGCAGTTCCTGTATAGCACAATCGAAGGTCCAAATACAGCACAATCCCCGGTCCCAGTACAACAAAATTCCCGGTCCCTGTACACCACAATCCGCAGTTCCCGTACAACAAATTCCGCTGTCCCAGTAAAGCACAATCCCCGGTCCCAGTACAGCAGAATCCCCGGTCCCAGTACAGCACAATCCCCGCACCCAGTACAGCACAAGTCCGGTCCCAGTGCAGCACAATCCCCAGACCCAGTATAGCACAATACCTGATCCCATTATAGCACAATCCCCAGTTCCTGTGCAGCACAATCCCCGGAACCAGGACGGCACGTTCCCCGATCCCAGTACAGCACAATCACCGGTCCCAGTAGAGAACAAATCCGGTCCCAGTACAGCTCAATCCCGGGTCCCAGTATAGCACAATACCTGGTCACATTATAGCACAATCCCCAGTTCCTGTACAGCACAATCCCCGGTCCCAGTACAGCACAATCCCCGGTCCCAGTACAGCACAATCCCCGATCACTGCACAGCAAAATGCCTGGTACCAATTCAGCACAATCCCCGGTCCCATTACAGCACAATCCCATGGACACAGTATAGCACAATCACCGGTCGCAAGACAGCACAATCACCGGTCCCAGTATAGCACCATCCCCAGTTCCTGTACAGCACAATCACCGGTCACAGTACAACACAATTCCCGGTCCCAGTTGGCAATATTCCCTGTCCCAGTACAGCATAATCTGCAGTTCCTGTATAGCACAATCTCCTGTCCCAGTTAAGCACAATTCCCGGTCCCAGTACAGCACAATCCCCGGTCTCAGTTCAGCATAAATCCGGTCCCACTGTAACACTATACCTGGTCCCATTATAGCACAATCCCCAGTTCCTGTACAGCACAATCCCCGGTGACAGTACAGCACAATGCCCGTTCCCTGCACAGCAAAATCCCAGTACCAATACAGCACAATCCGCGGTCACAGTACAGCACAATCCCCCGTCCCAGTACAGCACAATCCCCGGTCCCAGTACAGCACAATCCCATTACCAATACAGCACAATTACCGGTCCCAGTACAGCAAAATCTGCAGTTCATGTATAGCACAATCCACGGTAACAATACAGCACAATCCCCGTTCCCAGAACAGCGCAATCCCCAGTCCTAATGTATAGTACAATCCCCGGTACCAGTACAGCACAATCCCCGATCCCAGTAGAGCACAAACCCCGGCCCCAGTGCAGCACAAACCCCGGTCCCAGTACAGCAACAGCCCCGGTCTCAGTACAGCACCAGCCCCGGTCCCAGTACAGCACCAGCCCCGGTCCCAGTGCAGCAAAATCCCCAATCACTTTAAGCACACTCCCCGGTAGCCATACAGCACAATCCCCGGTTCCAGTACAGAAGAATCCATATCCCAGTACAGCACATCCGATGTTACTGTATAGCACAATCCCCGGTACCAATACAGCACAATCCCGGGGACCAATACAGCACAATCCCCGTTCCCAATTCAGCACAATCCCCGGCCTCAGTACCGCAGAATACCCGGTACAAATAGAGGACAATCACCGAAGTCACTTTAGAACAAACCCCAGTTCCTGTACAGCACAATCCCCTGTCCCTGTAAAGCACAATCCCCGGTCCCTGTTCAGCACAATCCCCTGTCCCTGTAAAGCACAATCCCCGGTCCCTTACAGCAAAATGCCCGGTACCAATATAGCACTATCCCCGGTCCCAGTACAGCAGAATCCCATGTCCCAGTACAGCACACTCCCCGGTCCCAGCACAGCACAATCGCCGGTCCCAGTACAGCACAAATCCGATCCCAGTACAGCACAATCCCTGGTCCCAGTATAGCACACCCGCCTGTCCCAGTACAGCACAAATCCGGTCCCAGTACAGCACAATCCCTGGTCCCAGTACAGCACAATCCCTGGTCCCAGAACAGGACAATCCCCGGTCACTTATAGCACAGTCCCGGGTCCCGTAAAGAACAATTCCCGGTCCCATTATGGCAAAATCGCTATCACAGTACAGCACAATCGCCATTCCCAGTACAACTCAATTCCAGGTCCCAGTACAGCACAATCTCCGCTCCCAGTACAGCACAATGCTCGTTCCCAATATAGCGCAATCCCGGGCTCAGTATCGCACAATCCCCAGTTGCTGTACAGCACAATCCCCTGTCCCTGTAAAGCACAATCCCCGGTCCCTGTTCAGCACAATCCCCTGTCCCTGTAAAGCACAATCCCCGGTCCCTTACAGCAAAATGCCCGGTACCAATATAGCACTATCCCCGGTCCCAGTACAGCAGAATCCCATGTCCCAGTACAGCACACTCCCCGGTCCCAGCACAGCACAATCGCCGGTCCCAGTACAGCACAAATCCGATCCCAGTACAGCACAATCCCTGGTCCCAGTATAGCACACCCGCCTGTCCCAGTACAGCACAAATCCGGTCCCAGTACAGCACAATCCCTGGTCCCAGTACAGCACAATCCCTGGTCCAAGTATAGCACAATCACTGGTCCTAGTACAGCGTTATTCCTGGTCCCAGTACAGCACTATTCCCTGTCCCAGTACAGCACAATCCCCGGTCCCAGTACCGCACATTCCCCGGTACAAATAGAGCACAATTACCGGACTCAGTGTAGAACAATCCACATTTCCTGTACAGCAGAGACCCCGTCCCAGTAAAGCACAATCCCCGGTCCCAGTAAAGCACAATCCGCAGATCCTATGCAGCACAATCCCCGGTCCCTGTACAGCAAAATGCCCGGTACAAATACAGCAAAATCCCCGGTCCTAGAAAATCACAAACACAGGTCCCAGTACAGCAAAATCCCTGGTCCCAGTACAGAACAAATCCGGTCCCAGTACAGCTCCATCCCGGGTCCCAGTATAGCACAATACCTGGTCCCATTATAGCACAATCGCCAATTCCTGTTCAGCACAATCCCCGGTCCCAGTACAGCACATTCCCCAGTCCCAGTATAACACAATACCTGGTCCCAGTATAGCACAATACCTGGTCCCATTATAGCACAATCCCCAGTTCCTGTACAGCACAATCCCCGGTCCCAATACAGCACAATTCCCGGTCCCAGTATAGCACAATACATGGTCCCAGTGTAACACTATAACTGGTCCCAGTATAGCACAATCCCCAGTTCCTGTAGATCAGAATCCCCGGTCCCAATACAGCACAATCCCCGTTCCCAGTACAGCACAATCCCCGGTCCCTGTACAGCAAAATGCCCGGTACCAATATAGCACTATCCCCGGTCCAAGTACAGCAGAATCCCATGTCCCAGTACTGCACACTCCCAGGTCCCAGTACAGCGCAATCGCCGGTCACAATACAGCACAAATCCGATCCCAGTACAGCAAAATCCCTGGTCCCAGTACAGAACAAATCCGGTCCCAGTACAGCTCCATCCCGGGTCCCAGTATAGCATAATACCTGGTCCCATTATAGCACAATCCCCAGTTCCTGTTCAGCACAATTCCCGGTCCCAGTACAGCACAATCCCCTGTCCCAGTATAGCACAATACCTGGTCCCAGTATAGCAAGATACCTGGTCCCAGCATAGCACAATCCCCAGTTCCTGTTCAGCACAATCCCCGGTCCCAGTACAGCACAATCCCCTGTCCCAGTATAGCACAATACCTGGTCCCAGTATAGCAAGATACCTGGTCCCAGTATAGCACAATCCCCAGTTCCTGTAGAGCACAATCCTCGGTCCCAAGACAGCACAATCCCCGGTCCCAGTATAGCACAATACCTGATCCCATTATAGCACAATTCCAAGTTCCTCTACAGCACAATCCCTGGTCACAGTACAGCACAAACCCCGATCCCTGCGCAGCAAAATTCCCGGTACCAATTCAGCACAATCCCCGGTCGCATACAGCACAATCCCATGGACACAGTACAGCGCAATCACCAGTCCCAGGACAGCATAATCACCGGTCCCAGTACAACCAAATTCCCGGTCCCAGTGCAGCACTATTCCCTGTCCCAGTACAGCATAATCTGCAGTTCCTGTATAGCACAATCGAAGGTCCAAATACAGCACAATCCCCGGTCCCAGTACAACAAAATTCCCGGTCCCTGTACACCACAATCCGCAGTTCCCGTACAACAAATTCCGCTGTCCCAGTAAAGCACAATCCCCGGTCCCAGTACAGCAGAATCCCCGGTCCCAGTACAGCACAATCCCCGCACCCAGTACAGCACAAGTCCGGTCCCAGTGCAGCACAATCCCCAGACCCAGTATAGCACAATACCTGATCCCATTATAGCACAATCCCCAGTTCCTGTGCAGCACAATCCCCGGAACCAGGACGGCACGTTCCCCGATCCCAGTACAGCACAATCACCGGTCCCAGTAGAGAACAAATCCGGTCCCAGTACAGCTCAATCCCGGGTCCCAGTATAGCACAATACCTGGTCACATTATAGCACAATCCCCAGTTCCTGTACAGCACAATCCCCGGTCCCAGTACAGCACAATCCCCGGTCCCAGTACAGCACAATCCCCGATCACTGCACAGCAAAATGCCTGGTACCAATTCAGCACAATCCCCGGTCCCATTACAGCACAATCCCATGGACACAGTATAGCACAATCACCGGTCGCAAGACAGCACAATCACCGGTCCCAGTATAGCACCATCCCCAGTTCCTGTACAGCACAATCACCGGTCACAGTACAACACAATTCCCGGTCCCAGTTGGCAATATTCCCTGTCCCAGTACAGCATAATCTGCAGTTCCTGTATAGCACAATCTCCTGTCCCAGTTAAGCACAATTCCCGGTCCCAGTACAGCACAATCCCCGGTCTCAGTTCAGCATAAATCCGGTCCCACTGTAACACTATACCTGGTCCCATTATAGCACAATCCCCAGTTCCTGTACAGCACAATCCCCGGTGACAGTACAGCACAATGCCCGTTCCCTGCACAGCAAAATCCCAGTACCAATACAGCACAATCCGCGGTCACAGTACAGCACAATCCCCCGTCCCAGTACAGCACAATCCCCGGTCCCAGTACAGCACAATCCCATTACCAATACAGCACAATTACCGGTCCCAGTACAGCAAAATCTGCAGTTCATGTATAGCACAATCCACGGTAACAATACAGCACAATCCCCGTTCCCAGAACAGCGCAATCCCCAGTCCTAATGTATAGTACAATCCCCGGTACCAGTACAGCACAATCCCCGATCCCAGTAGAGCACAAACCCCGGTCCCAGTGCAGCACAAACCCCGGTCCCAGTACAGCAACAGCCCCGGTCTCAGTACAGCACCAGCCCCGGTCCCAGTACAGCACCAGCCCCGGTCCCAGTGCAGCAAAATCCCCAATCACTTTAAGCACACTCCCCGGTAGCCATACAGCACAATCCCCGGTTCCAGTACAGAAGAATCCATATCCCAGTACAGCACATCCGATGTTACTGTATAGCACAATCCCCGGTACCAATACAGCACAATCCCGGAGACCAATACAGCACAATCCCCGTTCCCAATTCAGCACAATCCCCGGCCTCAGTACCGCAGAATACCCGGTACAAATAGAGGACAATCACCGAAGTCACTTTAGAACAAACCCCAGTTCCTGTACAGCACAATCCCCGGTCCCAGTAAAGCACACTCCACAGTTCCTATGCAGCACAATCCCCGGTCCCTGTATAGCACAAACAAAGGTCACAGTACAGCAAAATCCCCGGACCCAGTACAGCACGATCCCCGGTCCCAGTAATGCACAATCACCGGTCTAGTTATAGCACAATCCCCGGTCCCAGTGTAGCACAAATCCGGTCCCAGTAGAGCACAACCGCCGGTCCCAGTATAGCACATTACCTGGTACCATTATAGCACAATCCGCAGTTCCTGTAAAGCACAATCCCCGGTCCCAGTAAAGCACAATCCCCTATCCCAGTATAGCAGAATCCCCGGTTCCTGTACAGCACAATCCCCGGTCCCAGTACAGCACAATCCCATGGTCCCAGTACAGCGCAATCACGGGTCCCAGTACCGCACAATCACCACTCCAAGTACCGCAGATTCGCCGGTCCCAGCACAGCACAAATCCGGTCCCAGTACAGCACAATCCCCGGTCCCAGTACAGCACAATCCCTAGTCCCAGTATAGCATCATCCCCAGTTCCTGTACAACACAATCCCCGGTCCCAGTACAGCACAATTCCATGGTCCCAGTAGAACGCAATCCACTGTCCCAGTACCGCACAATGAACATTTCCAGTACTGCACATTCGCCGGTCCCAGTACAGCACAAATCCGGTCCCAGTACAGCACAACAGCCGGTCTCAGTATAGCACAATCCTTAGTCTCAGTATAGCACCTTCCCCAGATTCTGTACAGCACAATCGCCGGTCCCAGTACAAAACAATTCCCGGTCCCAGTACAGCACTATCCCTGTCCCAGTACAGCATACACTGCAGTTCCTGTATAGCACAATCCCCGGTCCCAATACAGCACAATCCCGGGTCCCGGTTCAACAAAATCCCCGGTCCGTGGACACCACAATTCGCAGTTCCTGCAAAGCAAATTCCGCTGTCCCAGTAAAGCACAAACCCCGGTCCCAGTACAGCACAATCCCCGTTCCCAGAACAGCGCAATCCCCAGTCCTAATTTATAGTACAATCCCCGGTACCAGTACAGCACAATCCCCGATCCCAGTAGAGCACAAACCCCGGTCCCAGTACAGCACAAACCCCGGTCCAGTACAGCACAAACCCCGGTCCCAGTACAGCACAAACCCCGGTCCCAGTACAGCACAAACCCCGGTCCCAGTACAGCACCAGCCCCGGTCCCAGTACAGCATCAGCCCCGGTCCCAGTAATGCACCAGCCCCGGTCCCAGTGCAGTAAAATCCCCGATCACTTTAAGCACACACCCCGGTAGCCATACAGCACAATCCTAGGTCCCAGTACAGCAGAATTCCTGTCCCAGTACAGCACATCCGCTGTTACTGTACAGCACAATCCCCGGTACCAATACAGCACAATCCCGGGGACCAATACAGCACAATCCCCGTTCCCAATTCAGCACCATCCCGGTCCCAGTACCGCACAATCCCCGGTACAAATAGAGCACAATCACCGGAGTCACTGTAGAACAAACCCCAATTCCTATGCAGCACAATCCCCGGTCCCTGTACAGCACAAACACAGGTCCCAGTAAAGCAAAACCACCGGACCCAGTACAGCACGAACCCCGGTCCCAGTAATGCACAATCACCAGTCCCGTTACAGCAGAATCCCCGGTCCCAGTACAGCACAAATCCAGTCCCAGAATAGCACAACCGCCGGTCCCAGTATAGCACATTACCTGGTCCCATTATAGCACAATCCCCAGTTCCTGTACAGCACAATCCCCGGTCCCATTAAAGCATAATCCCCTATCCCAGTATAGCAGAATCCCCGGATCCTGTACAGCACAATCCCCGTTCCCAGTACAGCACAATCCCATGGTCCCAGTACAGCGCAATCACGGGCCCCAGTACCGCACAATCACCAGTCCAAGTACCGCAGATTCGCCTGTCCCAGTACAGCAAAAATCCGGTCCCAGTACAGCACAAACCCCGGTCCCAATACAGCACAAACCCCGGTCCCAGTACAGCACCAGCACCGGTCCCAGTACAGCACCAGCCCCTGTCCCAGTACAGCGCCAACACCGGTCCCAGTGCAGTAAAATCCACGATCACTTTAAGCACACTCCCCGGTAGCCATACAGCACAATCCCCGGTCCCAGTAAAGCAGAATCCCTGTCCCAGTACAGCACATCCGCTGTTACTGTATAGCACAATCCCCGTTCACAATTCAGCACAATCCCCGGTCCCAGTACCGCACAATCCCCTGTACAAATAGAGCACAATCACCGGAGTCACTGTAGAACAAACCCCAGTTCCTGTACAGCACAATCCCCGGTCCCAGTAAAGCACACTCCGCAGTTCCTATGCAGCACAATCCCCGGTCCCTGTACAGCACAAACACAGGTCACATTAAAGCAAAATCCCCGGACCCAGTACAGCTCGATCCCCGGTCCCAGTAATGCACAATCCCCGGTCCCAGTACTGCACATTCGCCGGTCCCAGTACAGCATAAATTATGTCACTTTACAGCACAGCCCCCGGTCTCAGTGTAGCACAATCCCTCGTCCCAGTATAGCACCATCCCCAGATCCTGCACAGCACAATCGCCGGTCCCAGTACAAAACAATTCCTGGTCCCAGTACAGCACTATTCCCTGTCTCAGTAGAGAATAATCTGCAGTTAATGTAGAGCACAACCCCCGGTCCCAGTACAGCACAATCCACGGTCCCAGTACAGCACAATCCCCGGACCCAGTACAGCACAAATCCGGTCCCAGTGCAGCACAATCCCCAGACCCAGTATAGCAGAATACCTGGTCCCATTATAGCACAATCCCCAGTTCCTGTAGAGCACAATCCCCGGAACCAGGACAGCACGTTCCCCGGTCCCAGTACAGCACAATCACCGGTCCCAGTGCAGCACAATCCCCGGTCCCAGTACAGAACAAATCCGGTCCCAGTACTGCACCATCCCGGGTTCCAGTATAGCACAATACCTGGTCCTTTTATAGCATAATCCCCAGTTCCTGTACAGCACTATCCCCGGTACCGGTACAGCACAATCCCCGGTCCCAGTACAGCACAATCCCCGATCCCTGCACAGCAAAATGCCCGGTACCAATTCAGCACAATCCCCGGTCCCAGTACAGCACAATCCCATGGGCACAGTACAGCACAATCGTAGGTCCCAGTTCAAAACAATTCCTGGTCCCAGTACAGCTCTATTCCTTGTCCCAGTACAGTAAAAATCTGCAGTTCATGTACAGCATAATCCCCGGTACCAATACAGCACAATCATCGTTCCCAGAACAGTGAAATCCCCAGTCCTAATGTATAGTACAATCACCAGTACCAGTACAGCACAATCCCCGGTCCCAGTACAGCACAAATCCGGTCCCAGTACAGCAAAACCCCCGGTCCCAGTACAGCACAATCCCTAATCCCAGTATAGCATCATCCCCAGTTCCTGTACAGCACAATCCCCGTTCCCAGTACAGCACAATACCATGGTCCCAGTAGAAAGCAATCCCCGGTCCCAGTACCGCACAATCAACAGTCCCAGTACAGCACATTCGCCGGTCCCAGTACAGCACAGATCGGGTCCCAGTACAGCACAACCCCCGGTCTCAGTATAGCACAATCCATAGTCCCAGTATAGCACCTTCCCCAGATCCTGTACAGCACAATCGCCGGTCCCAGTACAAAAGAATTCCCGGTCCCAGTACAGCATTATTCCCTGTCCCAGTAGAGCATAATCTGCAGTTAATGTAGAGCACAATCCCCGGTTCCAGTACAGCACCATCCCGGGTCCCAGTACAGCAGATTCCGAGTCCCAGTACAGCAACAGCCCCGGTCCCAGTGCAGCAAAAACCCCATTACCAATACAGCACGAATCCGGTCCCAGTACAGCACAACCCCGGGTCCCAGTGCAGCACAATCCCTAGTCCCAGTATAGCACCTTCCCAGTTCTTGTACAGCACAATCGCCGGTCCCAGTTCAAAACAATTCCCGGTCCCAGTACAGCTCTATTCCATGTCCCAGTACAGCAAAATCTGCAGTTCATGTATAGCACAATCCCCGGTAACAATACAGCTCAATCCCCGTTCGCAGAACAGCGCAATCCCCAGTCCTGATGTATAGTACAATCCCCGGTACCAGTACAGCACAATCCCCGATCCCAGTAGAGCACAAACCCCGGTCCCATTGCAGCACAAAACCCGGTCCCAGTACAGTACCAGCCCCGGTCCCAGTACAGCACCAGCCCCGGTCCCAGTACAGCACCAGCCCCGGTCCCAGTGCAGCAAAATCCCCGATCACTTTAAGCACACTCCCCGGTAGCCATACAGCATAATCCCCGGTCCCAGTACAGCAGTATCCCTGTCCCAGTACAGCACATCCGCTGTTACTGTATAGCACAATCCCAGGTACCAATACAGCACAATCCCGGGGACAAATACAGCACAATCCCCATTCCCAATTCAGCACTATCCCCGGTCCCAGTACCGCACAATCCCCGGTACAAATAGAGCACAATCACCGGAGTCACTCTGGAACAAACCCCAGTTCCTGTACAGCACAATCCCCGGTCCCAGTAAAGCACACTCCGCAGTTCCTATGCAGCACAATCCCCGGTCCCTGTACAGCACAAACACAGGTCCCAGTACAGCAAAATCCCCGGACCGAGTAATGCACAATCACCGGTCCCGTTACAGCTCAAACCCCGGTCCCAGTACAGCACAACCGCCGGTCCCAGTATAGCACATTACCCGGTCCCAGTACAGCACAATCCCCTATCCCAGTATAGCACAATCCCCGGTTCCTGTACAGCACAATCCCCGGTCCCAGTACAGCACAATCCGCGGTCCGAGTACAGCGCAATCACGGGTCCCATTACCGCACAATCAACACTCCAAGTACCGCAGATTCGTCGGACCCAGTACAGCACCAATCTGGTCCCAGTACAGCACAATCCCCGGTCCCAGTACAGCACAAACCCTAGTCCCAGTATAGCATCATCCCCAGTTCCTGTACAGCATAATCACCGGTCCCAGTACAACACAATTCCCGATTCAGTACAGCACAATCCCCTAGTCCCAGTATAGTATCATCCCCAATCCCTGTACAGCACAATTTCCAGTCCCTACACAGCACAAACCCCGGTCCCAGTACAGCACAAATCCGGTCCCAGTACAGCACAACCCCTGGTCCCAGTACAGCACAATCCCTAGTCCCAGTATAGCATCATCGCCAGTTCCTGTACAGCACAATCCCCGGTCCCAGTACAGCACAATCCCTAGTCCCAGTATAGCATCATCGCCAGTTCCTGTACAGCACAATCCCCGTTCCCAGTACAGCACAATCCCATGGTCCCAGTAGAACGCAATCCCCGGTCCCAGTACCGCACAATCAACAGTCCCAGTACTGCACATTCGCCGGTCCCAGTACAGCACAGATCCGGTCCCAGTACATCACAACCCCCGGTCTCAGTATAGCACAATCCGTAGTCCCAGTATAGCACCTTCCCCAGATCCTGTACAGCACAATCGCCGGTCCCAGTACAAAACAATTCCCGGTCCCAGTACAGCACTATTCCCTGTCCCAGTAGAGCATAATCTGCAGTTAATGTAGAACACAATCCCCGGTCCCAGTACAACACAATCCCCGGTCCCAGTACAGCACATTCCCAGTCCCAGTACAGCAACAGCCCCGGTACAGTGCAGCAAAATCCCATTACCAATACAGCACGAATCCGGTCCCAGTACAGCACAACCCCGGGTCCCAGTATAGCACAATCCCTAGTCCCAGTATAGCACCTTCCCAGTTCCTGTACAGCACAATCGCCAGTCCCAGTTCAAAACAATTCCCGGTCCCAGTACAGCTCTATTCCATGTCCCAGTACTGCAAAATCTGCAGTTCATGTATAGCACAATCCCCAGTAACAATGCAGCACAATTCCCGTTCCCAGAACAGCGCAATCCCCAGTCCTAATGTACAGTACAATCCCCGGTACCAGTTCAGCACAATCTCCGATCCCAGTAGAGCACAAACCCCGGTCCCAGTACAGCACCAAACCCGGTCCCAGTACAGTACCAGCTCCGGTCCCAGTACAGCACCAGCCCCGGTCCCAGTACAGCACCAGCCCCGGTCTCAGTGCAGTAAAATCCCCGATCACTTTAAGCACACTCCCCGGTAGCCATACAGCATAATCCCCGGTCCCAGTACAGCAGAATCCCTGTCCCAGTACAGCACATCCGCTGTTACTGTATAGCACAATCCCAGGTACCAATACAGCACAATCCCGGGGACAAATACAGCACAATCCCCGTTCCCAATTCAGCACTATCCCCGGTCCCAGTACCGCAGAATACCCGGTACAAATAGAGCACAATCACCGGAGTCACTGTGGAACAAACCCCAGTTCCTGTACAGCACAATCCCCGATCCCAGTAACGCACACTCCGCTGTTCCTATGCAGCACAATCCCCGGTCCCGTAACAGCACAAATCCCGGTCCCAGTACAGCACAAATCCGGTCCAAGTACAGCACAACCGCCGGTCCCAGTATAGCACATTACCTGTTCCCATTATAGCACAATCCCCTATCCCAGTATAGCACAATCCCCAGTTCCTGTACAGCACAATCCCCGGTCCCAGTACAGCACAATCCCCTATCCCAGTATAGCACAATCCCCTGTTCCTGTACAGCATAATCACCGGTCCCAGTAGAACCCAATTCCCGATCCCAGTACAGCACAATTCCCGATCCTAGTACAACACAATCCCCTAGTCCCAGTATAGTATCATCCCCAATCCCTGTACAGCACAATCCCCGTTCACAGTACAGCACAATTCCCGGTCCCTGCACAGCACAATCCCCGGTCCCAGTACAGCACAAATCCGGTCCCAGTACAGCACAACCCCCGTTCCCAGTACAGCACAATCCCTAGTTCCAGTATAGCATCATCCCCAGTACCTGTACAGTACAATCCCCGGTCCCAGTACAGCACAGTCCCAATTTCCCAGTAGAACGCAATCCCCGGTCCCAGTACCGCACAATCAACAGTCCCAGTACTGCACATTCGCCGTTCCCAGTACAGCACAAATCCGGTCCCAGTACAGCACAACCCCCGGTCTCCGTATAGCACAATCCCTCGTCCCAGTATAGCACCTTCCCCAGATCCTGTACAGCACAGCCGCCGGTCCCAGTACAAAAGAATTCCCGGTCCCAGTACAGCACTATTCCCTGTCCCAGTAGAGCATAATCTGCAGTTAATGTAGAGCACAATCCCCGGTCCCAGTACAGCACAGTCCCCGGTCCCAGTACAGCACATTCCCAGTCCCAGTGCAGCCAAATCCCCGATCACTTAAAGCTCACTCTCCGGTAACAATACAGCACACAACCGATCCCAGTACAGCACAATCTCTGGTCCCAGTGTAGCACAATCCCCAGTTCCTGTACAGCACAATCACCGGTCGCAGTACAACATATTTCCTGGTCCCAGTACCGCACTATTCCCTGCCCCAGAACAGCACATCCGCTGTTAATGTATAGCACAATCCCCGGTACCAATACAGCACAATCCCCGGTACCAATACAGCACAATCCCCGGTACCAATACAGCACAATCCCCGGTCCCAATATAGCAGAATCACCGGAGTCAATGCAGAACAATCCCCAGTTCCTGTACAGCACAATCCCAGGTCCCTGTAATGCATAATCCACAGTTCCTATGCAGCACAATTCCCGGTCCCTGTACAGCAAAATGCTCGGTACAAATGTAGGCTTCGCAAAATCCCCCAGAAACTCGAACAGAACACTAAAGGGAATGATTTTTAGACTTTTCATACAAACTTGGGGTGATGGGACCTAAGTGAAGTGATTTGAGGTAAAAACCTCAGTTTTGGACATTTTAAAGATCAAGGATGAAAAACCCTGAGGAAAATTACTTTTGAATCCTACAGTTGGGAAAGACACCTTTCACAGACACAAGACAGGCTGCGGAGGGGCGTGGCCCGGCAGTGGACAGCTTTGGGTATTGGGGCCCAGTCAAGCTGTCTGGGATTTGATTACACTGCAATCCCACCAAGGAGGAAGAGACAAACCCAAAACCTCACACACACATCGAAATATGAATAATCCAAGACCCCTTTTGAAATTCCCAGGCCCAAACAGAACAACAGAAGCCTGAAATGAACAAAACATTTGGTACCCCGATTACTTCATCAAAAACCAATGAGAATCGTGGGCAAAACGCTCCACTGGCTGGAGTCATACCTAGCACAAAGGAAGATAGTTCTGGTGATTGAAGGTCAATCATCGCAGCCGTAGGACATCGCTGCATGAGTTCCTCAGCGCAGTGTCCTAGACACAACCATCTTGAGCTGCTTCATCAATGACCTTCCCTCTAACATAAGTTCAGAAATGGGGATATTCACTGAGACTGCGCAGTGTTCAGCTCCATTCATTCAGATAATGGCCCAAATTTAGTGCCGCTACGCGAGAGTACGCACTGCGTACTCTCGCGTATTCTGTCTCCAATTGCCGGTTTTCTGCATGTATTGCGCATGCGCTGAAAACCGGCACTTGGTGAATGGAAAAGGGGGCGGTTCCCAGCTGAACCGCGTGCGCGCTACAGGCTGCGCGCATGCAGTGCACTTACTGGTTTCAACGCGCAGGTAAGTACGGAAGATTTTACACAGAAAAAAAAGGAGGAGTAAGATCCACTTTTAACAAGGTAAGTAGTGAATTAAGTATTATTTTGAATTTTTTTTACAGGTATATCTTTTTTAGAGATTTTAAAGACTGGTAAGTTTATTTTTATAACTTTTTAAAAGATTTAAAAATTTTTGAAAAATTAAATTATTTATTTAAAATGGTTAATTTATTTAACTATACTTATTTTATTAATGTGATGTTTTTTTTAAAATTTCATTGAGGTTTAGCTGTTCTTTTGGGGGGTATAGATTCATAGCTTTCACAGCACTTATGTGAAAGTTATGAATGGAAGATAGTGTGCTGCCATTGGCTCTAACTGAGTCACGTGATCCCACAGCTCGCACGAATTAACTACACCTGTGGGATACGCAAGCCCAGCACAGCAGCTGTCCAGAACATCAAGTTCGTCCGAGCTGGAAATGAAAAAGCCAACGCGCAGTGAGAGATCGCGGGGAAGCCTTGTCCTCGCACGAAGGCTTCCTCACGAATTTTTGGGCCAATGAAGCAGTCCATGCCCGCAAGCAGCAAGACCTGGACGACATTAAGTCTTGGGTTGATAAGTGGCAGATGAATTTTTCGCCACACATGGGCCAGGCGATGACTATCTCCAACAAGCAAGAGTCTAAACACTGCACCTTGACATTCAACGGAATTAACAACGCCGAACCCCACACCATCAACGTCCCAGTGGGTCACCATTGACCAGAAGCTTAACTGAACCATCCTCATCAATACTGTATTCTGCAGCGAGTGTCTCACCTCCTGAGTTCCCAAGACATTTCCACAATCTACAAGGCACACGTCAGGAGTGTGTTGGTATACTCCCCACTTGCCTGGATGAGTGCAGCTCCAACAACACTCAAGTAGATCGACACCATCCAGGACAAAGCAACTCGCTTGATTGGCACCCCATTCACCACCTTAAACATTCACTCCCTCCATCACCGGCGTACCATGCCTGCTACGTGTACCATCTACAAGATGCACTGCAGCAACTCGCCAAGGCTTCTTTGGCAGCACCTCCCAAACCCTCGAACTCATCCACCAAGAAGTACAAGGGCAGCAGGAGCATGGGAAAACCACCACCTCCAAGATTCCCTCCATGACACATACCATCCTGATTTGGAAGTATAACGCTGATCCTTCATCGTCGCTGGGTCAAAATCCTGGTACTCCCTCCCTAACAGCACTCTGGGAGTACCTTCACCATACGGACTGCAGCGGTTCAAGAAGGCGGCTCACCACCACCTTCTCAAGGGAAATTAGAAATGGGCTATAAATGCTGGCCTTGCTAGCGATGCCAACGTCACATAAACGAATACAAAAAAAATCCTGAAGTACAACAGGTTCTGCTCTCCATGGATAGACCTGCCTGAGACACATTAATCACTTTTTGGCCTTATTCTCCTTTGCCAAAATCGTCCATTTCTCTAGCGTTATATTAAAGTGGAACTCTCACCGCCAGCATATTTTATGCAGCGCCAACCAGTTCGTCAAACCTCGCTCCCCTGCCCCCTCGAACAACAATTACAACAACCATTGCAGAAGCTCATGGAACTCTTGATCAGTGCCATTGACGCCGCCAATTTAGTTTCTTCTGAAGCTCCCACACGTTCTCCTGTCCCATTTATGCCATACTTGCCGATAATCTCCCCTTGTTATAACGTTAAATCCACATCCTACTGCAGTTTCTCACCTGTCTCATTTAACGCCTTCTCCAAGCTTATTTGATCAAGGAACTGACCTCTTGCTCCTTGACCCGTTCACACTCCGTGACCCCCTTGCTACTTGGCACAGTTGCTACCTCCCTCTCTTCTTCTAATGTCGCTTTCGCTCCAAATCAGCCATCAACCCCTCCTCTGAAAGGGCACCCTGGAGCGGCGTGTCCTTGCTAATTCCATTTCCTCTTCAAATGTGATAAATTGAATGTGTTGTCGCCATTCTTTCCAGAAACTCTATACTTGAATCTATCCAATCACCTTCTGCTCCTGCCTCAGCCCTGTTTCAAAGTCACAAATAATATCCTCCATGATTGTGACCAAGGTGCATTATCCCTCTTCGCCCTGCATGACATTTATGCTGCCTGTGAGATGTCGGCAGTTCCCTCCCAATAAAGGGTACGATGGAGTTAGCTTTGCAGATGAAATGAAATGGAAAGTGAGTGTGATCGAGAGCGGAAGAGAGAACAGGGGAAGAGAGAGAGGAAGCAATGAGAGAGATAGAGAAAGAGTAAAAGAGAGCTGGATAAAGACGGAGAAATAATAACCAATGTAGAAAGATTTGTAACAGGGAGAGGATGGGAGAGATAGAGATGGAGCGAGAGTAACAGGGAATCTTAAAATAAATCAGAAATTATAGGAAAAGAACAACAGATACAGCATCTGAAATAAAACACGGATTCAGTGTTTAAAACAAATCTGAATTTGCCAAACACTTTAAATATTTCAGATTTAGAAATCTTCCCTTCTGATTGTAGAACTCCCTGGGTCCAATTCCCTGATGAGTAGGCCTTTCCTCCTTCCGGATATGCTGGTGATGTATCCCTCTACCAGTCACACACACACCGGCCCGGGTGTTACTGTGACAGAACCCAAGGAAAATCAGAAATTGACGAAAAACACAACAGATAGATAGCGAATACTAAAAATTTGAAATTGGGTCAAAAGGTTAAAATTCTAAATGACGTGTAGGAGCAGAGACACCTGGAGGATTAGTGGATATTTGACAGAGGTGTTCAAAATCAGGATGGGTCTGGACAGAGTAGATATCGATAAACTGTTCCCATTGGGGGAAGGGTCGAGAACCATAGGATACAGATTCAAGGTGAATGGCAAATGAACCAAAGACGACACGAGGACACACTTTTTTCCGCAGTGAGTGGTTGCAATCTGGTATGCACTGCCTGTAATTGTGGTGGAGGCAGAATTAATCTTGTCTTTCAATAAGGAATTGGAGTAGTACCTGAAAGAAAAAAAATCTAGGGCTTCGGGGAACGTTCGAGGGAGTGGGCCTTGCTGAAGTGCTTGCAGAGAGCCGGCACGGGCTCAACGAGCCAAATGGCATCCTTGTGTGATGTAACTATTCAATGATTCTATAAATTAAATTGGGAATGGGCTGGATGGGCTGAGTGTCCGATCCCAGTTGCTGTAAAAGTTTACAAATTGTAATCATCATTGGTAGGAGGCAAACCATCCCATCATTGCCCATCGCCCGTACTCCATGTTCTCTGGGACGTAACGACGTAGACACCTGTCATTGCATTATATCTCATCAAGTCATTGTAACCTAAATGAAGCCCAAGCGTTTCACAAACACTTTTAATTGAACGGCTCAAAGCGTGACATCACAGAGCAAGCCTTACCCTCACATTTAGCATCACAGTGAGATCAGACGTAACAATAGGTTTGTAAACCGGGTGAATTTGAGGCATGAGGCAGCACAACCACTTTAAGTGAAGGAAAGGGAGCTGCACTGACTGCGAGTAACTGGCTGATCAAACTCGGAGTGAATGTGGTCAGGTACGGTTTTGGGATGGAATGTTTGGGACTGAAAAAGTGTAGAGGCTGAGAGAGAGAGAGAGAGAAACAAACTGAATAAACAGCTACTCAAAGTGTTCAGCAGCACTGAGAGCTCAGGGTTAAGTCTCGAAGAACGAACGAAGGAGTTGAAGAACTTCTTCACATAAACACATATTGGAATAAATGGCTATTGAATCAGAAACTGTCAAATCATTTCAATAGGAATTGGATTTTTGCGAAGATAAAGTGTAAAAGGATACGGGGAACGGCAAGTATTAGGAGGCATCAGTTGATGAGCTTGCACTGGGCACAGGTGGAACATCCGAATGGTACATTTCTGTGCTGTAATTGAGCCAAAGTAGATGAGCAATGGGTTGCAATGGTCATCGGCTAAAGTCATCATTTGGTCTAGAGGCAGAATAGAGCGGATTCTACCCTGTGAAGATTTGAAGAGATCCAGTAACACTGAGGTATAGAAGGATCGAGTGCTTCATTTGTTGTCACAGCGAGATCTCCTGTGACTTTACCCACAGGTAGGCTGAAGCCTGGCGTGAACTTACTGATAATTTACTGGGTTCCCTAGTGGACAATGAGGGCTGGATGTTCTTCCTCGGCTCTAATCCGACTGAGCTGCAGTGACCGAACTTGGTAGCTGACCCCAATGCTCCTGACACTGTCCCAGGTGTTAACTTTCCAAAGGCAATTGGATATATATTTCGAAAGGAGACATTTGGAGGGCTATGGAGAATGAACAGGGGGACGGGACTAATTGGATAGTTCATTCAATGGCATCTTTCCGTGCGGTAAGATTATATGCTTCCAGTTGGGAATTCCTCGCTCAGCTAATTTAGATTTGTGAGGTGGCGAGAGTGTTGGGGAAATGAAGCACACATCAGGGTCTCAGCGACAGTGGGACCTGGATAGGAATTACCTTTCTTTAAAGTATTTAAAAAAGATAAACCTGTGGAATAAATATTAAAATTTTACTTAATTCACCACTTATCTTGTTAAAAGCAGGCCTTGCACCTGCTTTTTCCCGCGCAGCTGCTGGGGACTTACCCTCATAGAGAAACCTGAAAAAAAGCGGAAATTTGAAGCGTCCGCGCTGCCTCTCCGGGGCACGCGTTTGACCTCCGAACCCCTTCCTACAATAGAATAGAAGTTCCGGTTTCCAGCGTATGCGCAGTGCATGCTCGAAACCCGTTATTTTCGTTGGGTCTACGGGTGAGTACACAGCGCGTACTCACCCGTGGACACCCGAATTTCTGGCCCAATTACTGAACGCTAGAACGCAATCTTGTCTCGACTTATTTGAATTCCACCCTCTAGCAGCCTCAGTAATTGCGCCATAATGGGCCACATGCGCTTCAAACTCTCAGGTTTGCTGAGGACACGAAGTCAGGAGGGACAGTAATTGGTGCAGATAGGAGCAGGCCGGTTCAAAGGGACTTACACAGCCCAAGTGAGTGGCCAACACTATGGCAAATGGAATTCAACGTGGGCAACGGCGAGCTCATCCTCTTTCGATCCTAGAAAATTAAGTCGGAGTATTTTCTAAACGTTCAGAAAATAGGATTGGTAGAAAGCAAAGAGATTTGGATGTCCATGTACACAACTCATCGAAAGCTAATAGACAGGTACAAAAATAAATCCTAATTGCTAGCGGCATGTTGGACTTTATCTGATGGGTATGGAAAACAAAGGTGTGAAAGTTATTCTTCAGTTGTATGTTGTCTTGGTCAGACCGCATACGGAGTAACACGTTTCAGTTTTGGACATTTCCCCTCAGGAAGGATATATTGAACGTGCCAGAGGTGCAGAGCAGATTCAGCAGAATAATACCCGTACTTAAAATATTAAATTGTCAGGACACGGTCCATAAACGTAGCTTGTATTGTAACTCCATATCCCATGAATTCTCATTGGTTCAGGTCAAACATGGCGAGGAAACATCCTGCTGATTATCACATACGACCATCTCCCAATTGATGAATCAATACTCCTTCATGTTGAATACAAGTTGGAGGAAGCACTGGGGGTAGCAAGGCCACATTATATACCCTGAATGGAGGATTTCAATGTCCATCACCAAGAGTGGCTAGGTAGAATCTAAAAACTGGTGTTGAGGCCAAGATCAAATCACCCATGATATTATTAAATGGCAGAGCAGGCTCGAGGGGCCGAATGGCCTACTCCTGGTGCTATTTCTTATGTTCGTATGTTCCCATGTTCTAAATCGGCTTAACTGGCCGAGTTCTGAAGGACATAACTGACACACTGGGCTTGCGGCAAGTGGAGAGTGAACCAAACAAGAGGGAATAACATTCATGGCCTCATTCTCAATAATCTACCTGTCACAGATGCATTTGTCCATAAGCGTATTGCTATCTGTGACCGCCGCAGTCCTTGTGGAGACCAGATTCATCCTTCAAAGTCAGGACACCCTCCATCGAGTCATCTGGCTCCACCACTGTGATAAATGAGATTGATTAAGAACAGATCGAGCAGCTCAATTCGGAGCATCCATGAGGCACTGTGGCCCATCAGCAGGAGTAGAATTTTATTCCACCAAAACTTGTAAACTCATGACCCCGCATATCCCTCACTCCAGATCACAATCAAGCCAGATGAGCAATCGTAGTTCAATAAGGAGTGGGGGACAGCATGCCAGGAGCAGCACTCGGCGTATCTGAAAATGAGGGCCAATCTGGTGAAGCTGCGGCACAGGACTACTTGCATGCTAAACAGTGTGAACAGCATGATGTAAACATAAGTTAATTATCCCACAAACATCGCCTCAGATCAAAACTCTACTGTTCTTTCACATCCAGTTGCGAATGGCGACGCCCACATACCGAGATTGAATAAAACAAATACTATTTTCCCTGAGACGTTATTGTTGGGCGATCCTTGTGGTGATGACACTCTCAAAATTGAATTAGGAATACATGGATGTTGAGCTATCAATAATAAAGTAGCACGGTGGATGCCCAAGCTTAGTCGAAATCTGGTGGTCCAGTAGTTAGGAAACGGCGCTCTCACCGGCGTGACCCACATTCGATTACTGGACTGACAAAAAGACGTTCTTGTACTCAATCTCTTTGGTAAAGAAATAAGCAGTCTTCTTGTTACTCCTTCCACCTCTACTGCTGAAAAGAAGAAGAAAAATGGCGAAACAGAAAAAACATGACGAATTACATGAGGTGTGACCCCTTTGATTTCTTCTTCTTCTTCTTCTTCTTCTTCTTCTTCTTCTTCTTCTTCTTCTTCTTCTTCTTCTTCTTCTTCTTCTTCTTAGGCAGTCCCTCGGAACCGAGGATTATTTGCTTCCACACTAAAAATGAGTTCTCAGGTGACTGATGAGTCAAATGCGGGTCCTACAGTCTCTGTCACAGCTGGGGCAGATGGTGGTTGAAGGGGCGGGTGGATGGGGTGCTTGGATTGACGTGCGCTCCATGCACTGCCTGCGCTTGGCTTCCGCTTGCTCCCAGCGAAGAGATTCGAGGTGTTCGGCGCCCTCCCGTGTGCTTCTGCTCCACTTTGTTCGGTTTTGGCCAGGGATTCCCAGGTTCTGTGGGGATGTTGCACTTTTTCAAGGAGGCTTTGAGGGTGTCCTTGAAGAGATTCCTCTGCCCACCTGGGGCTCTTTTGCCGTATCGGATCTCGAGTAGAGATCAAGGTCTACAGAGCAGTACTGATAACCGCCCTCCTGTAAGCTTCAGAGACATGAACCATGTACAGCAGGCACCGCAAAACACTGGAGAGGTACAACCAACGCTGCCTCTGCAAGTTCCTGCAAATTCATTGGCAGGATAGGCGCACCAACGTCAGTGTTGTTGCTCAGGCCAACATCCTCAGCATCGAAGCTTTGACCACGCTCGATCAGCTCCGATGGACGGGCCACATCTTCCGCATGGCCGATTCAAGACTCCCTTTGATTTAATGTGCCAGGGAACATCACGATTGCAATTGAAATGTAAGTAAAATGCAGTGTGTCTTTGAGGGGATCAAGCAGATGATGGCGCTGTTTCGTTATTACTGACTTGTCCTCAGTCATCGTGGTCAGACAACTTGGAGATGCAGTCAATGAAAAGTTGAGAGCTGCTATACGACATCCTGCGCAAAGTGCTTGCTGCAGTGGAGATGGAGGGTGTGGATAATGCGACAGGAGCACCAAGGAAACAGAGTGTTCTGTTTGGACGCTGTCTAGCTTTATTGAGTGATGTTGTGTTTGCACCGGTGCAGACCCTCCGGATTGCAGTGTTAAGTGCATTGAGTGGAGAAGCAGTGGGTTCTCGGCAGATGAGCCATTCTTTTAGTTTTCGCACTCGCTTGTAGCACAATTATTGATGTGACTGATCCAGTTAAGCTTCCTGTCATTAATTGCACCTGTGATGTTGATTATTGGCGCTTTGACATTGGTGAGACTGCTACATTTGTGTGGGAGTTGGTTGGGCATTTTCGTGTTGCAGTTGATCATTATCTGACATAATTCCGGCAGTAATATTGACCGAACTGTCAGCCCGAACCTGCATGCTGTCCAGATCATGTTGCACGCACTTATGTTTTGGCTTGGAGAGGAGTTGTGAATAGATATGAGCACTGAACAGTTACCAGTCAAAAACAACAGCTTGCATTTATATAGCGCCTTTAACGTAGTAAAACGTCCCAGGACGTTTCACAGTTGTCTTGTGACATTTTTTTAGGCAGCGAGACAAATGAGGTGATATTCGAACAGTTAATCAAAAGCTTGATCAAAGGAATAGTTTTTAAAGAGCGTCTTATAGTAGTAAAGAGAGGCGGAGATGTTGAGATATTTAGGGAGAGATTTTCAGAGCCAAGTACCTAGACAGCTGAAGGCAAGGCCACAAATGATGGAGCGATTAAAATTGGGTTGCGCAAGAAGCCAGAATTGGAGGAGAGTAGAGACCTCGGAGGGCTTTTGATGTTTACATAGATAGGGAGGGTCTAGATCATGGAAGGATTTGAAAACATGGATAAGAATTTTAAAATTGAGGCATTGCCGGACTTCGAGCCAATGTAGGTCAGCGAGTATCGGGGTGATGGGTGAACGGGAGTTAGTGCGAGTTAGGAAACGACCAGCCGCGTTTTGGATGAAATTAAGTTCTGTAAAGTGGAAGATGGGACACCTGTAAGGATAAGACCGGAACCGTCCCACCCAGCTGGGTGATGGAGGAGAGGCATTGGAGAAGAATTTGTCAATTTGAGAAGGTCCGTTCCAGTATAGAGGCAGTGGTGGAAACCTGATTGGAGATATTACAACCTGGAGTTGCGGGATAGATGGGCAAGGAGTTGAGAGGCGAAAATACCTTCAAGGACTTTAGGGAGGAAACGGAGGTCGGAGATGGGACGATAGTTTACAAGGACGGAGAATTCAAGGGTGTGTTTTTTGAGGAGACGGTAGATTTGAAATGAAGGGGGACATTACCTGAGGAGAGGGCACGGTTAACAATATCAGTAAACATGGGAGCAATGAAGTAAAGGAAGGAAAGTGCCCCACTCCGCTCCCAGCAAACAATTTAACGCAACCAAGCGACTGTTATAATTCCCACAATTCTACTTAGAAGAGATTGATCCAGTAAAACCTGCTGCAGCAGGCTGACAAACTATAAAAAGCCTTGATACACAGAAGTCACTCAATCCAGGAAACAATGCGATATATGAATTCGACCTCAATAAACCATACAATCATGGGGCTGATCCCTCTCCTCCAAAATACTGATATATTAGACATACATATATATATATATATATATATATATATATATAGTGTGCATATGGATAGTCATTGTTGTCTCAATCGCCTCTTCTGTCTCACTTTCTTACCATATCTGATAATGCACTTTTTTTTCTGTTCACTCGCTTGAATCCCAGTACTCACTTCAGTCCCGCCACTAAAATTGTCTCTAATCTCCAGTAACTCTCGATGCACATTCGTAGCCTCAAATTTCATCCTCTGTCCTTTTCCATCTTTCTTCCTCCACTGCTCATTTTCACCAATGCTTCTTTCCTTGCCGATGCACTCAATAATTCTGTTATTCTAGTTTGGTGACGAGCTAAAGGCTCGAATCTAATATAAGGCATTGGTGAGGCTTGGAAGGGCTACTGGGGTGCAGAGAACTCTACTGTAGTTGTGGTCAACATTTAACAAGAAACTGGTGATATAGTATAGGCGAATTATACAGGTTTGCTGAATGTTTGAATTGCCCGTTCAAGATTCATTTGTCAAGGGGTGCAGGGCATCACGGTCATAATAATCGAGGCCATACATATGAAGGTGTTACCAATACACTACTGCCCCTGTTGGTATCATAAATAGAGGGTAGCTGATGGCATGCATGACAGTCCAAATGTTAAAGCAATTCCGTTCTGCAAACAGACACTAATAATTCAATTATTAATTGGAAAATCTTCAAACAGACCCCAATAGAAAAGAACATAAAACATAAATGTTCGTTTGACATTACTATGAACTGTATATGTGGGGACATCCGAAAGGTGATACCTTCCGCTTTAAGGGAGTTGTTGCCATCCTGATAGGCTAATTCAGAAATGGCTCCATTCCCTTCCAACTGTTTCTACCCGTGAAAGAACGATGTAATCAGTCCTACTCGTGGATTCAGTAAAACCCACAGGGTAGACACAGTTTGAAGAGGAAGTAACTAAAGTAGTAGACAGGGTAATGTTCATTACAGTTACTCGTGAGGGATATCAAGATTAACACAGTTTTTATAATTGTATTTGTCGAAAAAGAGTAGTGAAAGGTAACATGGGCCCTTTAAATACATATGGGGCTAACTTTGTTTATTAAAATAAGGAAATGGTAGACTTGTTGAAATACTTTGTGTCAGTCTTCAAAGTAGAAGAAGAGGATAATATACCTTGCACCCCAGGGAAATTAGTAACGAGTCAAGGATTGGAAATCACTAAAGTTAACAACAGCAAGAAAAAAGTATTAGAAAAAAATAATGGCACTAAAATATGACAATTCCACAGGACCTGATGGTTTCCAACCCAGGGTTTCAAAGGCAGTTGGTGATGAAATAGCTGATGCTTTTTCAATGAACTTCGAAAGTTGTCTTGCTTCAGGAATTCTCCCTTTGGATTGGAAAATTAAGAAGTTCATTCCATAATTTTAGAATGGTGAGGCAGATAAATCCGGAATTGATACACCTCTTAGTCTAACATTTGTTTTCGGGAAGTTACTGGAATGAATAATTAAGGACAGAGTGACTGAGCACTTACAGAAATTTGAGATGTTCAGCGAGAGACAAAATTGTTTTGTAAAGTCTAGGTCATGTCTAACGAACAAACTTGAATTTTTGGAGGAAGGAACTAAGGTGGTAGATTGGGGAATGTCGATGGATGTAGTTTAAATGGAATTCCAGAAGGCTTTCGATAAGGTTCCACATAAGAGACTGTAGCTAAAGTTAATGCTCATGGAATTCAAGGCAAATTCTTGACCAGGTTAGGAGATTGGTTAGGTGGTAGAAGACAGAGAGTATGGACAATGGGTATGTATGCGAATTGGAAAGAAGTGACTGATGGTGTCCGACAAGGTTCTGTGCTGCGGCCGCAACTGGTCACTATGTTTATTATTGATGTGGATTAAGCAATAGAAAGCCATATATACAAATTTGCCGATAACCCAAAGATTGGCAGCATAGTTAGAGCTTAAAATTACAAAGACAAATTCATAGATTAAGTGAGTGGTCGAAACAGTGGCAGATATCTTTCAATGCAGGTAAGTGTGAGGTCATCCATTTGGATCAATAAAAGCTAGACCTGAGTATTTTTGAAATGCTGAAAAACTAGGAACAGTGCCGGTAAGTAGTGATGTAGGTGTCCTTCTACATCGATCACTAAAATGTAGTAGTCAGGTACAGAAAATGATCATTTTTCAGAAAATTATTATACAGTGCAACAAAGATGATTAAAGAACAGAATCACCTCAAACCTCCCAAAATTTTAGAGACACCAATCCGAGTCAAAATTGATTCCCTGTAATGAACTACTGATCTTTGATAGCAACATATCATTATCCGATCACGATTACACTCCCCATTCCATTTTCTTTATGTGAGAATTTCATGTCCAGAACTAGAGACTTTAACATAATTTACAAGAACCATAATTTCACCGTGGCCACAATAAATGTCTGGTGTCCAGAATTTAATACGTCAGTTGACCTCAATTAATCCAATTTAATTAATCAATATCTTAAATTTTACACAATACCGAGCAGGTAAAATGAACAAAATAAGGCACATGCTTAAAAAAAGATAATGTTTACGTCATCATTTGGTGTTCTTTCTTCAGGCACCTTTCCAAATGACAGTTAAAAATATATATAATGGAATAAAAAGTGAGCATTCAAAGCTAACCAAAGTCTTTGTTACAAAAGTGGGGAAAGGGTTCAGTCACAGCCAATGGCACCGAAACATGCACACTGACTTTTAAAGAGACAATACGCTGAAAATAATTTAAAAAAACATTTGTATTCCTTCATCATACCATCATATACTAATTTAACATTTTTCTCTTAAAACGATTTTAAATTCCTGGAGTCTGGCACTTAAGCCCATTCTTTACTGAATCAAAGTCTCAAGCCCACAGACTGCGTCTTCGCCCAAGCTTGCTCCCTACTGCACAATGCTTAACGTTTTTCTCTGCTGATATATGGGAGGGGTTGTTGGTAAAGGGACGGTCCTTTTCCTTTTTTTATGCATGTGCCATCAATAGACGGTGCTAAGACGTTCAATAACTTTATTTCTTCCTTCAGCAAATCCATCAATTTACAAGGTTTATAGATAGAGTAAAATACATGTAAGCACGATCTCCAACATTGCACGACTGAAGTAGATAAGTGACCACGACCGGAAGCATTGTAGGACGCTGAGGGAAGTGAAGTAAGAAATCGTGGATGTATTGGCCATCATCCTCCAATCCTCCTTAGAAACGGGGGTGTTGCCAGAGGACTGGAGAATTGCAAATGTTACACCCTTGTTCAAAAAAGGTTTTAAAGAAAAACCAGTCAATTACAGGTCTATCAGTTTAACCTCGGTAGTGGGGAAGCGTTTAGAAACAATACTCAGCGACAAAATTAACAGTCACTTGGATACGTGTGAATTAATTAAGGAAAGCAAGCACGGATTTGTTGAAGCCAAATAGTTTTTAACCAACTTGATCGAGTTTTTTGATGAGGTAACAGAGGGGATTGATGAAGGCAATGCTGTTGACGTGGTGTACATGGACTTCCAAAAGGCGTTCGACAAAGTGCCACATAATAAGCTTGCCAGTAAAGTATTGTAGCATATTTGTTACGGTGCTGGACATATAATCCGGATTCCCGAACTAATGATCTGGAGACAAGCATTCAAATCCCACCACGGTAGCCGGACATTTAAATTCAGTTTATTAAATAAATCTGGAATAGAAATCTAGTATCAGTAATGGTGTCGATGAAACTACTGGATTGTCGTAAAAACCCTTTTGGTTCACTAATGTCCTTTAGGGAAGGAAATCTGCCGTCCTTACCCAGTCTGGCCTATACGTGACTGCAATGTGGTTGACTCTTAACTGCCCTCTGAAATGGCCTACCAAGCCACACAGTTGTAAAAGGCAGATCACCACCACCTTGTCAAGGACAATTAGGGATGGGCAATAAATGCTGGCCTTGCCTGCAACGCCCACATCCTGCGAATGAATTAAAAAAAGTTGAAGCTGATGGAATAAAAGGGGCAGTGGCAGTATGGATATGAAATAGGCTAAGTGACAGGAAACAGAGAGTAAACATAGAAACATATAAACATAGAAGATAGGAGCAGGAGTCGGCCATTCGGCCCCTCGAGCCTGCTCCGCCATTCGATGAGATCAATGCTGATCATCCAAACTCAGTACCTTGTACCTGCCTTCTCCCCATATCCCTTGATACCTTTAGCTTTAAGAAATATATCTAACTCATTCTTGAATATATTTAATGACTTGGCCTCAACTACCTTCTGTGGTAGAGAATTCCACAGGTTCACCACTCTCTGGGTGAAGAAATTCTTCCTCATTTCTGTTCTAAATGGCTTACCCCTTATCCTTAGTTTATGACCCCTGGTTCTGGACTCTCCGACCATCGGGAACATTCTTCCTGCATCTAGTTTGTCCAGACCTGTCAGAATTTTATATGTTTCGATGAGATCCCCTCTCATTCTTCTATACTCCAGCGAGTATAAGCCCAATCGACCCAATCTCTCCTCATATTTCATTCCTGCCATCCCAGGTATCAGCCTTGTGAAGCTTCGCTGTACTCCCTCCATGGCAAGAACATCCTTCCTCAGATAAGGCGACCAAAACTGCACACAGTACTCAAGGTGTGGTCTCACCAAGTAGTGGTGGACGGCTGTTTTTCGGACTGGAGGAAGTATACAGTGGTAGTTCCCCATGGGATGGTTCTCGGGCCACTAATTTCCTTGATGTATATTAATGACTTGGATGTGGGTGTACAGGGCACAATTTCAAAATTTGCAGATGACACAAAACTTGGAAGTATAGTAAACAGTGAGGAGGATAGTGATAGACTTGCAGAGGACTTAGACAGGCTCGTGGAATGGAGGGACACGTGGCGGATGAAATTTATCGCAGAAAAGTGCGAATTGATAAATTTTGTTAGAAAGAATGAGGAGACGAAATATAAACTAAAGCGTACAATTAAAAATGGGATGCTTGCACAGAGAGACCCAGGGGTATACGGGAATATATCGTTGAAGGTGGCAGGGCAGGTTCAGAATTAGATAAAAATGCTGACGGGATCTTGGCCTTCATGAATACAGGTAAAGAGTACAAAAGCGTGGAAATTATGATGAATCTTTATAAAACACAGGTTTGGCCTGAACTGGAGTATTGTGTCCAATTATGAGCACCACACTTTAGGAAGGATGTGAAGACCTGAGGGAATGTGCAGAAAGTATTTATGATGATGCTTCAAGGGATGAGGAGCTTCAGTTGCGTGGATTGACTGGAGAACCTCGGGTTGTTCTCCTTAGAGCAGAGAAGATTGAGAGGAGATTTGATCGATGTATTCAAAATCATGAGGGGTCTGGACAGAGTAGATAGCGAGAAACAGATCCCATTGGCAGAAGAGTCAAGAAACAAATGACACAGATTTAACGTGATTGGCAAAAGAGCCGAAGGCAACGTAAGAAATAAAGTATTTCGGCAGCGAGTGGTTAGGATTTCGCATGCACTGCCTGAAAGGTTGGTGGACGCAGACACAATCACGGCTTTCAAAAGGAAATTGGATAAGTACCTGAAAGAAAATAATTTGCACGGCTACAGGGAAAGGTAGGTGGAGTGGAACGAGCTGAGCTGCTCCTGCTCATCATTGAAGCGCCTGTTGACGCTTTACTACGTTAAAGTCTCTATATAAACGCACGTTGTTGCTGTTGAGCCGGGATTCTGAAATGCCGAGACCAGGGAGTGTGCTGTACGGGGTCCGGTGATTCTGCTATACCGAGACCAGGGTGTGTGCTGTACGGTGTGCCCTGAGTCTGCTATACCGAGACCAGAGAGTGTGCTGTACGGGGTCCGGTGACTCTGCTATACCGAGACCAGTGAGTGTGCTGTACGGGATCCCGTGAGTGCACTATACCGAGACCAGAGAGTGTGCTGTACGGGTCCCGTGAGTCTGCTATACCGGGACCAGGGAGTGTGCTGTACGGGGTCCCGTGAGTCTGCTATACCGAGACCAGGGAGTGTGCTGTACAGGGTGCCGTGTGTCTGCTATACCGAGACCAGGGAGTGTGCAGTACGGGTCACGTGAGTCTGCTATACCGAGACTAGGGAGTGTGCTTCTATGGGTCCCGTGAGTCTGCTATACCGAGACCAGGGAGTGTGCTGTACGGGGTGCCGTGAGTCTGCTATTCCGAGACCAGGGAGTGTGCTGTACGGGACCCGTGGGTCTGCTATACCGAGACCAGGGAGTGTGCTGTCCGGGGTCCCGTGAGTGCACTATACCGAGACCAGGGAGTGGGCGTACGGGGTCCCGTGAGTCGATATACCGAGACCAGGGAGAATGCTGTACGGGGTCCCGTAAGTGCACTATACCGAGACCAAGGAGTGTGCTGTACGGGGTACCGTGAGTGCGCTATACCGTGACCAGGGAGTGTGCTGTACGGGTCCCGTGAGTTTGCTATACCGAGACCAGGGAGGGTGCTGTACGGCTCCCGTGAGACTGCTATATCGAGAACCGGGAGAGTGCTGTACGGGGTCCCGTGAGTCTGCTGTAGCGAGACCGGGGAGTGTGCTGTACGGGGTCCCGTGAGTCTGCTATTCCGAGACCAGGAAGTGTGCTGTACGGGGTGCCGTGAGTGCAAAGTACGGAGACCAGGGAGTGTGCTGTACGGGGTCCCTTGAGCGCTCTATACCGAGACAAGTGAGTGTGCTGTACGGGGTCCCGTTAGTGGATATACCGAGACCAGGGAGAATGCTGTACGGGGTCCCGTAAGTTCACTATACCGAGACCAGGGACTGTGCTTACGGGGTCCCGTGAGAGCGCTATACCGTGACCAGGGAGTGTGCTGTACGGGTCCCGTGAGTCTGCTATACCGAGACCAGGGAGAGTGCTGTACGGGGTGCCGTGAGTCTGCTATACCGAGATCAGGGAGTGTTTTGTACGGGGTGCCGTGAGTCTGCTACACCGAGACCAGGGAGTGTGCTGTACGGGGTCCCGGGAGTCTGCTATACCTAGACCAGGGAGTGTGCTAAAGGGGTGCCATGAGTGCGCTTTCCCGAGACCAGGGATTGTGCTGTACGGGTTCCGTGAGTCTGCTATACCGAGACCAGGGACTGTGCTGTACGGGGTCCCGTGAGTGCACTATACCGAGACCAGGGAGTGTGCTGTACGGGGTCACGTGAGTCTGCTATACCGAGACCAGGGAGTGTGTTTTACCGGTCCCGTGAGTCTGCTATACCGAGATCAGGGAGTGTGCAGTGCGGGGTCCCGTGAGTCTGCTATACCGAGACCAGGCTGTGTGCTGTACTGGGTGCCGTGAGTTTGCTATACCGAGAACAGGGAGTGTGCTGTACGGGGTGCCGTCTGTTTGCTATACCAAGACCAGGGAGTGTGCTGTACGGGGTCCGGTGATTCTGCTATACCGAGACCAGGGTGTGTGCTGTACGGTGTGCCCTGAGTCTGCTATACCGAGACCAGAGAGTGTGCTGTACGGGGTCCGGTGACTCTGCTATACCGAGACCAGTGAGTGTGCTGTACGGGATCCCGTGAGTGCACTATACCGAGACCAGGGAGTGTGCTGTACGGGTCCCGTGAGTCTGCTATACCGGGACCAGGGAGTGTGCTGTACGGGGTCCCGTGAGTCTGCTATACCGAGACCAGGGAGTGTGCTGTACAGGGTGCCGTGTGTCTGCTATACCGAGACCAGGGAGTGTGCAGTACGGGTCACGTGAGTCTGCTATACCGAGACTAGGGAGTGTGCTTCTATGGGTCCCGTGAGTCTGCTATACCGAGACCAGGGAGTGTGCTGTACGGGGTGCCGTGAGTCTGCTATTCCGAGACCAGGGAGTGTGCTGTACGGGACCCGTGGGTCTGCTATACCGAGACCAGGGAGTGTGCTGTCCGGGGTCCCGTGAGTGCACTATACCGAGACCAGGGAGTGGGCGTACGGGGTCCCGTGAGTCGATATACCGAGACCAGGGAGAATGCTGTACGGGGTCCCGTAAGTGCACTATACCGAGACCAAGGAGTGTGCTGTACGGGGTACCGTGAGTGCGCTATACCGTGACCAGGGAGTGTGCTGTACGGGTCCCGTGAGTTTGCTATACCGAGACCAGGGAGGGTGCTGTACGGCTCCCGTGAGACTGCTATATCGAGAACCGGGAGAGTGCTGTACGGGGTCCCGTGAGTCTGCTGTAGCGAGACCGGGGAGTGTGCTGTACGGGGTCCCGTGAGTCTGCTATTCCGAGACCAGGAAGTGTGCTGTACGGGGTGCCGTGAGTGCAAAGTACGGAGACCAGGGAGTGTGCTGTACGGGGTCCCTTGAGCGCTCTATACCGAGACAAGTGAGTGTGCTGTACGGGGTCCCGTTAGTGGATATACCGAGACCAGGGAGAATGCTGTACGGGGTCCCGTAAGTTCACTATACCGAGACCAGGGACTGTGCTTACGGGGTCCCGTGAGAGCGCTATACCGTGACCAGGGAGTGTGCTGTACGGGTCCCGTGAGTCTGCTATACCGAGACCAGGGAGAGTGCTGTACGGGGTGCCGTGAGTCTGCTATACCGAGATCAGGGAGTGTTTTGTACGGGGTGCCGTGAGTCTCCTACACCGAGACCAGGGAGTGTGCTGTACGGGGTCCCGGGAGTCTGCTATACCTAGACCAGGGAGTGTGCTAAAGGGGTGCCATGAGTGCGCTTTCGCGAGACCAGGGATTGTGCTGTACGGGTTCCGTGAGTCTGCTATACCGAGACCAGGGACTGTGCTGTACGGGGTCCCGTGAGTGCACTATACCGAGACCAGGGAGTGTGCTGTACGGGGTCCCGTGAGTCTGCTATACCGAGACCAGGGAGTGTGTTTTACCGGTCCCGTGAGTCTGCTATACCGAGATCAGGGAGTGTGCAGTGCGGGGTCCCGTGAGTCTGCTATACCGAGACCAGGCTGTGTGCTGTACTGGGTGCCGTGAGTTTGCTATACCGAGAACAGGGAGTGTGCTGTACGGGGTGCCGTCTGTTTGCTATACCAAGACCAGGGAGTGTGCTGTACGGGGTCCGGTGATTCTGCTATACCGAGACCAGGGTGTGTGCTGTACGGTGTGCCCTGAGTCTGCTATACCGAGACCAGAGAGTGTGCTGTACGGGGTCCGGTGACTCTGCTATACCGAGACCAGTGAGTGTGCTGTACGGGATCCCGTGAGTCTGCTATACCGGGACCAGGGAGTGTGCTGTACGGGGTCCCGTGAGTCTGCTATACCGAGACCAGGGAGTGTGCTGTACAGGGTGCCGTGTGTCTGCTATACCGAGACCAGGGAGTGTGCAGTACGGGTCACGTGAGTCTGCTATACCGAGACTAGGGAGTGTGCTTCTATGGGTCCCGTGAGTCTGCTATACCGAGACCAGGGAGTGTGCTGTACGGGGTGCCGTGAGTCTGCTATTCCGAGACCAGGGAGTGTGCTGTACGGGACCCGTGGGTCTGCTATACCGAGACCAGGGAGTGTGCTGACCGGGGTCCCGTGAGTGCACTATACCGAGACCAGGGAGTGGGCGTACGGGGTCCCGTGACTCTGCTATACCGAGACCAGTGAGTGTGCTGTACGGGATCCCGTGAGTGCACTATACCGAGACCAGGGAGTGTGCTGTACGGGTCCCGTGAGTCTGCTATACCGGGACCAGGGAGTGTGCTGTAGGGGGTCCCGTGAGTCTGCTATACCGAGACCAGGGAGTGTGCAGTACGGGTCCCGTGAGTCTGCTATACCGAGATCAGGGAGTGTTTTGTACGGGTTCCGTGAGTCTGCTATACCGAGACCAGGGACTGTGCTGTACGGGGTCCCGTGAGTGCACTATACCGAGACCAGGGAGTGTGCTGTACGGGGTCCCGTGAGTCTGCTATACCGAGACCAGGGAGTGTGTTTTACCGGTCCCGTGAGTCTGCTATACCGAGATCAGGGAGTGTGCAGTGCGGGGTCCCGTGAGTCTGCTATACCGAGACCAGGCTGTGTGCTGTACTGGGTGCCGTGAGTTTGCTATACCGAGAACAGGGAGTGTGCTGTACGGGGTGCCGTCTGTTTGCTATACCAAGACCAGGGAGTGTGCTGTACGGGTCCCGTGAGTCTGCTTTACCGAGACACCGAGAACAGGGAGTGTGCTGTACGGGTCCCGTGAGTCTGCTTTACCGAGACCTGGGAGTGTGCTGTACGTGCCCCGTGAGTCTGCTATACCGAGACCAGGGAGTGTGCTGTACCGGCCCCGTGAGTCTGCTAAATCGAGATCAGGGAGTGTGCTGTACGGGGTCCGGTGAGTCTGCTATACCGAGACCATGAGTGTGCCATGAGTGCACTATTCAGAGACCAGTGAGTGTGCTGTACGGATCCCGTGAGTCTCCTATACTGAGACCTGGGAGTGTGCTGGACGGGGTGCCTTGAGTGCACTATTCCGAGACTGATTAGTGTGCTGTACGGGGTCCGCTGAGTCTGCTATAACGAGACCAGGGAGTGTGCTGTACGGGGTCCTGTGAGTCTGCTATACCGAGAACAGGGAGTGTGCTGTACGGGTCCCGTGAGTCTGCTTTACCGAGACCTGGGAGTGGGCTGTACGTGCCCCGTGAGTCTGCTATACCGAGACCAGGGAGTGTGCTGTACCGGCCCCGTGAGTCTGCTAAATCGAGATCAGGGAGTGTGCTGTACGGGGTCCGGTGAGTCTGCCATACCGAGACCAGGGAGTGTGCTGTACGGGGTCCGGTGAGTCTGCTATACCGAGACCAGGGAGTGTGCTGTATGTGTTGATTTGGCTATGATAAATTGACCCTTAGTTTAAGGGGGATTAAATACGTGGGGTTATGGGGATAGGGTGGGATATGTGTCGGTGCAGGCTCGATGGGCCGAAATGGCCTCTATCTGCACTGTGGGGATTCTGGGATTCTGTGAGACCAGGGATTGTGCTGTATGGGATCCTGTGAGAACGCTTTACCGAGACCAGGGAATGTGCTGTACGTGGTCCCGTGAGTGTGCTCTACCGAGACCTGGGTGTGTACTTTACCTTGATCCAGGAGAGTTCTATTCTGGAAACAGGGAGTATAGCAATTACAATCCCTTCTGATCTGGCCCCGATTTCTGTGTGTCCCTTTCACTCGCTCTATTGGTGGATCGAGTTATTACTGTGCAAAGTCACTTTATGTTCGATTCTCATCTGCTGTATTGAAAAACAGGTAAAACATGACACTAAGTACTCAGTGCAATCAGTTGAACATTTCCCCGGATACAAGTACACAAATATAGACTAGTTATTATTTTTCTCTACCTGTCCCAGTGGCCGTGCGGAGATCAAGATCCTTCACCGGCTTCCTGCTGTTTTGACTTTAGTCTGCTGTCTGTCCTGAATTTCAAAATATTTTCCTTCCAAGACTTGCAGAGATCGGATAAACTGGTCCGCACGGAGGCACTAAACACTCGCTGAATGACGGGATATAGCGAAAGATTGCTCCATTTTTATGATACAATCACAGCATGGGCTCATTCCCAAAACAGCCCTGGACTGCGAACTCAGCATGGGACTTTCTAAAGCAGCCAGCCGCTGATGGGTAATTATCTGTTTAAAGTCCATCTGTAAATAAAACTTCTCAGATTGGACCTGATAGTGAAATGTTTTAGAAAATATAACGAGTTAAAGGAGCACGACAGTGCATTCTATGAAACATAACACAAAAGTGCTGATAATGTTAGAAAGTGTTAGGTCTTTCTGATAATGTGGCTAATCAATCGTATAGGTTACTTTGTTTTATAAATAAAGGAATAGAATATAAAAGCCAAGAGTCCACGCCATGCCATTATAAATCACTGGTTAGGCTTCAGCTGGAGTAATGGGGAAAATTCTGGCACCACACTTCAGGAAAGATGTAAAGGCCTTAGAAAGGGTACAGAGAAGGCTTACCAGGATGTTACCAGTGATGAATGACTTTAATTATGTGCAGAGGTTGGAAAAGTTAGGACTGTTCTCCTTGGAACTGAGAAGGTTAAGAGGTGACCTAATGGAGGTTTTCAAGATGATGAGAGATTTTGATGGAGTAGATAGAGAAGAATATTACCTCTGGTGCATGAGTCAATAACCAAAGGTCATAGATTCAAAAAAATTGGCAAACGATCTAGAGGGGAGATGAGGAGATCCATTTTCACTTCGACAGATGTAGGGATCAGGACCGCTCTACCTGAAAAGGAGGCGGAAGCTGATTCCATAAAACATTAAAAGGGAGTTGGACGGGTCGTTGAGGATGAGGAACTTACAGGGATACAGACACAAACCGGGGATGTGGGACTCGGCACGACTACATTTTCAAAGATTCAACACTGGCACGACAGGCCGCTGTACTATTCTCTGATTCTCAGGTAATTAAGTTGATCAGCAATGTGATGGGATATGTCACTCCGTTCCTCAACTCCTCTCTGAATTTCCTCTGGGTCACTGCATAAATAAAAGTGTTTGTGCAGCAACTCAGGAGCTGGAGCATTAAACCGATTTCTGGTACAAATGTGGGCAGAGAAACAGGACATCCCAAGTAATCCAATCGTCTCCATATAGAACAGACGATAAACACCACCCATAAAAGTATGAAATTCCCCGATATAACAAACAGTACAATCATGGATTTCCTTCGGCTCTGCATCTCTGGATCACTGGGACTCTCGCCACTGCTCCGACCCCGGAGTCTCCTGCGGGCTCTGCTTGCCACTAAAATGTGTTTGACCGTTAAAGCATTGAACAGTAGAATCAAAAGAAAAGGAATAAATGGCGTTAAAATGTAATGCATTAATTCAACAACGGCCCAGACCAGCGAGCGAGATACATCAAATTTCACGCGGCAAAACCAGGGACTGTTAGAAAGCCAATATTGACTTGTATACAGAAAATACCAGAAAATGTTCTTCAAACAGCTCAGCACAGTCACTGTTCCAAGAACCACAGCCGCCGTTTTCTCGGTGCAATATTTAGATTTCATCTTCTGGCAACAAATGGCCACAAATCGATCGAAGGTGAAAGTAACGGTGAACCAGACAGAACAGTCTGTGACTGCATAAATCAGGATGGCGTGGATATTACACGTGGGGATGGTCCGCACGAAACTAAATAGTTCCCTATAAACAATAGGAATCTGCCTTAGTATCAGATCGATGATAATGACTAGTAGATCCGCCGCTGCCATGGCCATCAGGTAGTGAGTGACACATTTGGAGAGACCGCACTTTCCCCGAGACAGGATCACAATCGTCACCCCATTAACTGAAAGTAAGAGGAAAATATGGAAATTGTTCACCACACACCGCGTAATAACAGAAGTTTGATGTGTTTTCAGTGAAATGATGGAATAGTTTACATAACAGGGCATAAACATTCTTCTCAATATCCTGAAATACGCCAAGCAATATTCAGCTTGGCTTGGCATCCATCTGACAGGGCATCTTGCAGCGAGATATTGTAATCATAGTAATCATTAATGCACAGCCAAATAAGGAACACAACGGGGTAGATGATAAATGTTTAAAAGAAGAAAATGATATTAGATTCCTACATAAATGACTAATCGGGAAGTGGCAGCTTCACTTACAATTGTGGTAGAGAGAAAACGGGAAATTATAGACCGGTGAGCCTGACATCGGTAGTGGGGAAAATGCTAGAGTCCATTATAAAAGATGTAATAGCTGAGCACTTGGAAACAGTGACAGGATCGTCAAAATCAACATGGATTTACAAAAGTTAAATCATGCTTTACTAATCTACTGGAATTTTTTGAGGATGTAACTGGTAGAATAGATAAGGGAGAACCAGTGGATGTTGTGTATTTGGATTTTCCGAAGGCTTTCGATAATTTCCCGCATAAGAGATCAGCATGCAAAGTTAAAGCACATGGGATTGGGGGTAAGGTACTGACTTGGATAGAAAACTGGTTTGCAGACAGGAAGCTAAAGGTTGGAATAAACGGGTCTTTTTCCGAGTGGCAGGCAGTGATTAGTGGTGCACCGCAGGGATCGTCGCTAGGACCCCAGTTATTCACAATACATATTAATGATCTCGACGAGGGAACTAGATGTAATATCTCCAAGTTTGCAGACGACAAAAAGCTGGGTGGGCGTGTGTGCTGTGAGGAGGATGCAGAGAAACTCCAGTATGATTTGGACAGGTTGAGTGATTGGGCAGATGCATGGCAGATGCAGTGTAATGTGGATAAATGCGAGGTTATCCACTTTGGTGGCAAAAACAGGAAGGCAGATTGTTATCTGAACGGCAATAGATTGGGAAAAGGGTAAGTGCAACGAGAGCTGGGTGTCCTTGTGCACCAGTTGCTGAAGGTACGCATGCAGGTGCAGCAGCGCGGTTTAGAAGGCAAATGGTATGTTGGCCTTCATAGCGAGAGGATTCGAGTACAGGAGCAAGGATGTCTTGCTGCTGTGGTACAGCGCCTTGGTGAGACCACACCTTGAGTAGTGTGTGCCGTTTTGCTCACCTTATCTGAGGAAGGATGTTTTTGCCATCGAGGGAGTCCAGCGAAGATTCACCAAACTCATACCTGGGATGGCAGGAATGACGTATGAAGAGAGATTGGGTCGATTGGGCTTTCATTCGCAAGCGCTTAGAAGAATGAGAGTGGATCTCATTGAAACTTATAAAATTCTAACAGGACTAGACAGACTAGATGCAGGAATGATGTTCCCGATAGCGGGGGAGTCCAGAATCAGGGGTCACAGTCTTAGGATAAGGGGTAAGCCATTTAGGACTGAGATGAGGAGGGATTTCTTCTTCCAGAGACTGGTGAACCTGTGGAATTCTCTACCACAGAAGACAGTTGTGTAAAATTAATTAATTATATTCAAGAAGGAGTTAGATATATTTATTAAGTCTGAGGGGATCAAGGGGTATGGGGAGAAAGCAGGGACAGGGTACTGAATTTGGATGATCAGCCATGAACATATTGAATGGCGGAACAGGCTCGAGGGGCCGAATGGCCTACTCCTGCTCCTATCTTCTATGTTTCTATGTTGAGCCATCGGGAGGAAAAGAGGAGGGACGTTTGCAGGTTTAAATTGCAGACTGTGCGAGTTAGCTATTGGAGTGACACAACTGAACATAATGACCCTTGGATGGCAGGTAGTATAAGATAACTGGGTTTTACAGGAATGACTGCATCGATGGTGCCTTCATGAATGGAATCGCAAGCTGACAACACCCACTCTCTGTGCTCAGGCAATGACTATGGTCAATTGCTCAAGGCATTGAGCGCTTCTCCGGATAATGACATAAATCAAACCTTCCACTCAACGTGTGTAATGTATGTAAGAGGAACACCGGAATTGCCAGGCAGAAACGACGACTGTCCATCTCGTTCGCCTTGTATCATCCTGGTAGTCGCATGATATAAAGATAATGGAGTTGTTGACGAATCAAAATAATCGATATCTATCGATTAGTCTGCAACAGACATGAGGCGAGGAATACCCCAGTGGTGGAGAGCTTTTGGAACCATAGATATAAAGTCACCTGTTTCTCCCAAGCACGCTACACATACCACATGACATTGCTAAAATTACACATATATTGTATCCCAAAATATTATTTTCTGAAATAAATCTATCTAATTTGCTTTGAAATGAATGAAAATTAACTGATTCCATCATCCCCCCGGAAGCATGTAGAAAAACATTGCAACATAGAAAAATAAGAGCAGGAGTAAGCCATTCGGCCCTTTGAGCTTGCTCCGCCATTCAATATGGTCATGGCTGATCCTCTAACTTAATAACATATTCCCGCTCTCTCCCCATACCCTTTAATGCAATTTGTGTCTAGAAATCTATCTACCTCCTTCTTAAATATATTCAGTGAATTGACCTGAACAGCCTTCTGTGGTAGAGAATTCCACAGGTTCATCACCCTCTGAGTGAAGAAAGTTCTCCTCATCTCAGTCCTAAATGTCCTACCCCGAATCCTGAGACTGTGGCCTTTCGTTCTCGACCCCCAGCCAGGGGAAACAGCTTCCCTGCATGCAGTCTGTCTAGCCCTATCAGAATTTTGTACGTTTTAATGAGATCCCCTCTCATTCTTCTAAACTTTAGTGAATACAGGCCTGGTCGACCCAATCTCTCCTCATATGACAGTCCTGCTATCCCAGGAATCAGTCTGGTGAACCTTCGCTGCACTCCCTCTATGGCAAGTATATCCTTTCTTAGGTATGATGTGGAGATGCCGGTGTTGGACTGGGGTGGACAAATGTGAGAAGTCGCAGAACACCAGATTATAGTCCAAAAGCTTCATTTGAAATCACAAGCTTTCGGAGCGCTGCTCCCTCGTCAGGTGACGAAGGAGCAGCGCTCTGAAAGCTTGTGATTTCAAATAAAGCTGTTGGACTATAACCTGGTGTTGTGCGACTTCACACATCTTTCTTAGGTAAGGAGACCAAAACGGCACACACTACTCCAGGCGTGGTCTCACCAAGTCCCTGTACAACTGTAGTAAGACATCCTTGCTCCTTTACTCAAATCCTCTTGCAATGAAGGCCAACATTCCATTTGCCTTCCTAACTGCTTGCTGCATCTGCATGTTTGCTTTCAGTAACTGGTGTAAAAGGATATCCAAGTCCTTTTGTCCATCAACATTTCCCAATCTATCACCATTTAAATAAATGTCTGCCTTTCTGTTTTTCCTACCGAAGTGGATAAATTCACATTTATTCACGTAATACTGCATCTGCCATGTATTTTACCACTCACTGAACTTGTCTAAATCGCCTTGAAGCCTCTTAGCATCCTACTCACATCTCACAATTCCACCTCGTTTCGTGTCGTCAGTAAATTTGGAAATATTACATTTAGTTCTCTCAACCAAAACATTGATATATATTGTGAATAGCTGGGGCCCAAACAATTAAATAAACTAACCACACGCAACCTGAAATAATGTCTCCGCATTCGTTGTTATTTTACACCCCTTCAAGCGCAGGCTTTGTTCTTTGTTTCGAGTGTTCGGAACACGGTCTATTAGCTCGTCATGGTCTAAATTATCTCCTCTTGTAATAATTTGTCCACCTTTAATGTCCTAGTCTGAAATAATACACAGTGAATCCCTGTTTGTTTTGGCTATGAGAAGCGAGGCGCAATCTGATGCTCTGATCCTGGATTCCCATTTGCCAAACATTCGATGAGCGCAGTGACAGACACGCTGCGCTCCATGCTGTGTAATTGGATAATCAGAGCCACATGCGATGCGACGCACTAAAACTACAACGGCAGAACATGAGAATATAACGAGCAACAACAAGCCCTTGCATATATATAGCGCCATTAACGCAGTTATACGTCACAAGGTGCTTCACAAGAGCGTTTATATTTATTATTTCATGGGACGTGGGTGTCCCTGGCAAAGCCAACATTTATTGCCCATCCCTAGTTGCCCTTGAGAAGGTGGTGGTGAGCCGCCTTCTTGAACCGCTGCAGTCCGTGCGATGAAGGTAAAACGTCAGACAAAATTTGACAATGAGCCACATAAGTAGATAGTAGCAAAATTGACCAAATGCTTGTTCAGAGACGTAGATTTAAGAAGCGGCTCAAAGGTGGGAATAGAGATCGATAGGAGGAGAGTGTCAGAATCATAGAATGATAATGCACAGAAGGAGGCCATTCGGGCCATTGTCATTTATCTGGTTCTTTGAGAAAGCTACCCAATTATTCCCACCAGCTCACTCATTCCACATAGCTCTGTACATATTTTCCCTTCAATTCTAGAAATAATTTCAGAGTTTAAGGCCTAAGCAGCTGAAGGCACGGCCACAAATTTTGCAGCGTAGTAATTCTGGGATGCACAAGAGCCTGGAATTGGAGGAGCGCAGAGATCTCGGAGGGTTTTAGTGCTGGAAGAGTTTACAGAGATAAGGACATGTGAGGACATGGATGGATGACAAGAATGAGAATCTTAAATCGAGGTCTTGCCGCATCAGGATCCAATGACGGTCAGCAAGCACAGCGGTGGTGGAATGGAACTTGTTGCGAGTTACGATACGGGCAGCAGAGCTTTGGAGATTGTGGCGGGCACCACAAACTATGGTTTCTGTCTTCCAAATATTTTGTTGGTGGGAATTTCTGCTTATCCAATATTGATTGTCGGACAAGCTGCGTGACAAACCAAAGGCAGTGTAGTTCATTTTGCTGGTCAGTTTTTGAAATATCTGACAGTTAATACTTGTAACAATGTGCATTACTTCAAAGAGTGGAAGAATGTGACTGGCGATAAAATACACCATCAGAACAGATCTGAATTGTAGACAAACAGTGTCAATCTTGCTCTTTTGCTCAGGTAGTGTGAATTCGATACTTCCAATTCATATAAGGTAGAAGACAGAATCCAATATAGAGAAATTTCACTTTCAGAATATTCCCCTTACAATGATTGTGTGCCCCGATCAGAAATACAAAGACTGTACCAGACAGGCAGGGGATTACATTGTTAATGCAGATTAATCATTTGAAATAAACCATTAAATGAGCTGAATAATAACAATATACAGTAACACAAACTTACAATTCTAACTTAATCATTCAGAAACCGTAAAAAATATCGTTGGACAGGAAAGGGTGGAACGGGAGGCAGCGGAAACAGATTGGAACATCAATACATTTGTCATTAATCAGTTAGGACTGAGTTGTACAACTAATTAATTAACTATATCCTGCAGAATTTGAAGAAATCGTGTGAGCTCTTAAATTATTTTTTCATCTTATAGTCGGCCTCAGTATGAAAAACAGAGTTCCCGTTTTTTTAATGAAGAGAATGATCTAGTAACATGGTTTGTGCTGCAGTGGGAAGAAACACCGGGTTCTAAATAAGATTGCCTGAAAGAGAGAAAGAGAGAATAAGAGCAAGAAAGACATAAAGAAAGAAAGAAGTCCTATTTTGAAAAATGAACATGTCCGCTTGCGCTTTACAGCCAAAATAAAATGGAAGTCTATTCATTGCTGTAATGTAGGGAAAGTAATCAAATGAAGAGTTAGACACGCGGAGCAAGATGCCTCATGCTGTTAAACTCCAGTTTTGAAGTACAAGCCCCAGTTAGTAACTTACCAGGGACACCGACCGCTGCTAGGATGGGATAATAAATCTTTTGTACATTGTAAAACGCCCATAGAATCTGGAGCTTGATCAGAAATCCAAGAGACATTATTTCCCTTTCCGTAAGAATCGATGATTCGATTGTTGGTGTTGATGCTGGAAGCAATTCACCGATTGACGCATTGAGAAGGTTCACTTTATTTATAGGCTTGATAATTCATCGAGTCAGAAAATCGGCTCCCCTGCTGATGGATTTTAATTACAGTCAGTGAACAAACAGATGAAGTCAACAAGTTTCAATCCAAGCTTTTGAACAGCAACAGCGCACATTCCAGTTTCGATAAAGCCCCGCAGACCAGGTTAAAAGATGCATCTTCACACATTCCGATCGCATGGATAATATCAAGATTCTCAATTATCACAAAAATTTACAAAGATGCTGCCTGACCTGATTGTTTCCAGCATTTTCTGTTTTTTTAATTTCAGATTTTTAGCAACCGCAGTATTTATATTTTATTAAAATAATTTATCTACCATAGTCTGAACATATATTCTATGCTGCCTCCTTAATATACTCACCATTAACCAAACATCTCTTCCTGTATCTGCTACACGTCAGAATCTTTATGTTATGAAGAAAGAAAAAGAGAAACAGAGAATGAAATTGAGAAAGAAAGAAGGAAAGAAGGAAAGAGAAATAAAGAAAACGGGAAGAAAGAGAAAGAAAGATTGAAAGAAAGAAAGAAAGAACGAAAGAAAGCAAAAAGTACAGAAAGAAAGAAAATAATAAAGAAAGAAAGAACTTGCATTTATGTAGCATCCTTAACAACTTCAGGACACCCCACAGCCAATGAGGTAGTTTTGAAAAGTAGTCACTGTTTTTATTTAGGGACCATTGTAACAATCACTGGCCACAATTAAGTGCAGAGTAAAAGAGGACGTGTAATAGTGATTCTTCAACAAATTAAAATAAAAGTTTTATAGTTCTGTTTAATTAACAGGGAGAGGGAATTGAGACCAGCATATCCAAGGTTTATACTCCACCATCCCACCGCCAAATCTCAGGACTTTATCGATTTTCCCGCCACAGAAGTGTCAGGCAATGACTTATTCCAACAAGCGAGAGTCTAACTACCTCGCCATGACATTCAATGGCATTACCATCGCCGAATCCCCCACCATCAACATCCTGGCGGTCACCATTGACTAGAAACTTGACTGGACCAGCCACATAAATACGGTGGCAATAAGAGCAGTTCAGATCCTGGGTATTCTGCGGCAAGTGCCTCACTTCCTGACTCCCCAAAGAGTTTCCACCATCTATAAGGCACAAGTAAGGAGTGTGATGGAATACTCTCCACTTGCCTGGATGAGTGCAGCTCCAACAGCACTCAAGAAGCTCGACAACATCCAGGACAAAGCAGCCCGCTTGATTGGTACTCCATCCACCACATTAAACATTCACTCCCTCCGCCACCGTGGCTGCTGTGTGTACCATCTACAAGATGCACTTGTAGGCTTCGCAAAATCCCCCAGAAACTCGAACAGAGCCCTAAAGGGAGTGATTGTTGGACCTTTCATACAAACTTGGGATGATGGGACCTAAGTGAAGTGATTTGATGTAAAAACCTCAGTTTTGGACATTGTAAAGATCAGGGAAGGAAAACACTGAGGAAAATGACTTTTGAATCTTACTGTTGGGAAAAACACCTTTCACAGACACAAGATCGGCTGCGGAGGGGCGTGGCCAGGCAGTGGACAGCTTTTGGTATTGGGGCCCAATCAAGCTGTCTGGGAATAGTTTACACTGCAATCCTACCAAAGAGGAAGAGACAAACTCAAAGCCTCATACACACGTCGAAATATAAATCATCCAAGAACCCCTTTTGAAATTCCCAGGCCCAAACAGGATACCAGAAGCCTGAAATCAATAAAACATTTAGTACTTCATCAAAAACCAATCAACCAGGTATCCACAGGACAGATTTAAAAGCCCGCCAAAAGACCTAGGGCAATAGGGTTGAGATTTGGGACGTAGATAAGGCTGTGTTAAATCGGAAAATGATGAGGACATGTTTAACACTGAGCTAAAGCCAGCGGAACTGGCAAGCCAGCCAAAACTAGACAATGGACTTTGCAAGGCTCATTTGCAACCTAAAGGAAACCGTTTTAGAAAGGGGTTTTAGGGCGCGAAAAAAAGACAGTATAATTGAAAGCCTGTCCCAAAACTCTTTCTCTTTTGGACGCGCTGATAACGCCGGCACAGCTCTCCACCTGCTCCAGCAAAACCACTACAAGCCACGAGGAGGAAGGCAAGCAAACAGACCATCACACATGTAGAAACCAGAGCGACTGCCTCAGTGACCATCGGTCACCTCGCAGCAACAAGGGCCTTACGAAATCTTTTAATCAAAAGACTCTAAAATCCTGCCAAGGATTCGTTGCTGAGCTTTATCCCTGATCTCCTGAAAACAAAAACCTAGCTAGATAGTGGGATCTTTGGGAGGGATAAGGTTTTGATTGGTATATTGTCTTTTTCCCTCGCCTGTACCGTGTGCTCCCCAATCTGTGTTTAAGTATTAAGTGTGCTTTAAGTTTGTTACTTTTTTATCTTTTAATAAAATCAAAATTCTTTCATCAGAGCCTGTTGTCTACTGCATTTTTGTTTACAACCCCTAAATAAGTCCAAAGTCTAGGAACCAGAGAGGCGTGGGAGCGATTCGAACCGCTCACTGAGTCAAAAAGTGAAGGCTGACCCCATTACCATCCCCTACATAATGGCGACCGCGGCAGGACTTTGGCGAAAGGGTTGTGAAGCAGTAAATGCTGGTTTTGAGGAGAGAACAAAAATGGAAGAGAGGATGTCATCCTATGTATATAAAAAAGTCAATATCACCAAGAAATGGGTCCTCAGGCTCTTGCATGCTGAACGTCCTATGGACGCTCCAGCTGCATGGTCTGAGAGCAAGGAAAATAATGTCTGTGGAGAAAGCCATATAGTTGGTCTGCTCCCAGAAACAAATGCAGCTTATGGGGAAGCGCATTCAGGCTCTCACACAAGAGAAGAAAGCCAACTGTCCCGTGCCAGAGCTATAGCAGGGGACAGGTTGTTAGCAGACATATGCACAAAAGATCAGGAACAGTCACAGATGCTGGAGGATCACCGTGCCAGCAAGGGATACCTCCAGTGTCAGGCCACCGAGGCCAAAAGTAGTGAACTGGCATTGCGGGAAGAGAACACACGCCTTGCCAAGCAATTAAGGGAACTCACAGAGAAGCTAAACGATGTTCAGGCAGCTTACAGAGTAGCCAGTACAAGGGAGTTTGAGGTAGGGGACCACGGCCCCTGTCAGAAGCAGATTGAGAGACTGAACCTTGCTCTTTCAAGAAAAAAGGCATACTGTGCCTCATAAACACGGGTGAGGCCCAGGTAGACCTGGAGGAGCAAGGGGAGACTGTTCGACCACCACCTGTGGCACCAAGAGAAGCTTGGTTAGGCAGCAGGAGGGGCAGGCAATCTGTGAGGCTGACAGCGAGTGCACACCAGCACCTGTGGCGCCGAGTTTTGACTCGGTCTGGCAGCAGGGAGAGGGGGGCAAACCGATGCAGGAGAAGTCGGAGCCAGGGCCAATGTGCCCAGCACGACAACAAAAATTCGGCCCGCCCGCCCGTGGTGGAGGTCAGGGACCCCTTGAAATCCAATTTTTGGCTCCCCACGGTACACAACAGCTTAGGGCTATGGTAAGCCACCTGAGTAAACTTACCCAAAACGAAGAACCCTCAGTCCACTTCATGGAGGTGGAGCAGGCAGCAGGCATCAGCGACTGTGATGATGCTGAGATGGCAAAAATGCTCCTGTTCTCAGTAGATGGCAAACTATACCAGTCCCTCTCTGCTGAGAGCAAGAGAGGACAGAACGGGTATGCTGCCGTCAGAGAGGAAGTTTTAGATGTCATGGGAATGAATAAGGGAAGTCCGTTCTCCCAGTTGGATAAAAAAGTGCAGCTCGCAGGGGCGGCCACACAGGCTTTCGCAGACAGACTGTGGCCGGTGTACAGGGGTTCTTGTAATGGGGCTCTCGACAGGGCTAACTTGAAAAGGGACGAGCTGGCCCACTGGCTCCGTAGACTAGTGGCTAACAGCTTGCCACGAGTCAAAGCCAAGGCTGAGCTTTGGTTTGACTCAAGAGACCCCCGGGTCACCGAGGAGGCAGTGGTCAGGCAACTGACCCAAGCCTACCGGAACGGTAGGGGAGCTGAAGACACCCCAACGAAAGGGAAGGTACATGAGATAAAGCCCAGTCAGGATAAGAAGGAGTGGCACCAGGAAGGTGGTAAACCTTCCGACACGAAGCGTAACTGCTTCGGGTGCGGGAAGAGTGGGCACTGGAGAAAGGACTGTTGGAATCCCTGGAAGGATAGCCTAACAAAGAAATCCCCAGCTTTTGCCCCAAATGTAGAGGCACCGACCTATTCCCCCACACTGGACACAATAGTAGCGGCCATCAGAGTCCTGTTTGGTGGCCCAGGGATGGTAGCTACAGCCACTGGTGCATAAATCCCATCTGCACCACCAAAAACAGACCTATGACTAGAACCAGCGCAGCCTGTCCACTTGTGTTCCCCTGGATACGATGGTAAGAAGGGGGTGGAGAAAGTGCAGGGGAGATGTTTGGTGGACACCGGTGCTGCCAGCCCGGTGGTCCAATCGGAAGACCTGACCAATTCACCCAGGTCTAATGGGGTCCCGTACAGTTTAATGAGAATCACAGGGAACAAGCAGGCTGGGGCAATGTCCAAACCTTTGGACATAGATTTAGGATCACTCCATACCACGTGGGAGGGTAACCAAAAGGTCGGCATTTTGGCCAAGCAGGGGGCCAGAGAAGGAGAGTTCTGGGATCCCTTTAAAGCAGGTCCTGTAGCTGCAATCCGGGACAAAGGAGGCACACAGGAGGTAGCTTTGCCCCCGGACTTAAAGCAGGTCCAAGCCCAGAATCCCGTCTTTAAGGCCGGCCTGGTAAAGAGAGAGAATGCGGAGTCTCTAGGAGGTCCGTTCAGGGCAGCGGGCGAGATTTTAAAAGAGAGTCACTGGCAAGCAGCCAGTAACCTCGGGAGCCAGCATCAGAAAAATCGGCTGCTTTTAGAACACCAGAGAAACCAGTGCAAACTGTTTAAACCTAAAAGGGAACAGCCGGAAAAGGTGGACTGACCCCAACTTAGAAATCCGCAGCCAGCAGCAGCTGTGGCAGACGCAGAAGCTGCAGCGGGAGGAACAGTGTGTTGTTTCACAGGACAGAACACTCCACCGATTATGTGGGACTCAAGCACAACCCCAGTGGCCAGTGCCCTAAGAAGGTCTCCCCGCACACCTTAGCCAAGGCCACTGTGGCCACAGGTGTATCTGTTTAGAGGGTCCCACCCAAAGAGGGTTGCAACCCGAAAAATAGCACCCAAGAGCAGGGAGCGTTCTAAAGTTGGGGATTCCAAGCCTACAGGCTCCAACAGTGAGTGTTTCACCGGAGAGGTAGTACTGAGAGAAGAGAGAGAGAAGGATCCCCCGCCTGCAACCTCAGGCTGGGAGGAGCCCAAAGATATGAACGAGGGCGCTGCAGCCACACCAAAGGGGGTAGTGTGCTGCAGCACAGGACGCAGCTGGGATGTTAAGATATGCCCAGCGGTTTTGAAGAAGGCCTTCTGGGTCCGGAGGTACAGGCCGCACTACACCCAGGTGTACAAGCCATCGAGAGGCCACATAAGGCAGAGACTAAACTGGATTTAACCTGGCCGACCGGAGACGGGCGGCAAATATACAGAATTTTCGGTTTTAAGTAATTGCAGTTTTGGTAGTTATGGGTAATCATTAGTTTAGTTGTTTGTAGATTTTAAAGTTTAAGGGCTTGATTAATTATCCAGCCAGAGAACCTTTCAGGGACATGGATATATATTTTGTGTGTGCCCCTACAGAAAGGACTTCGGAATGACAAGGTTTCTGCTCCTGCTCGCCCTGCTAGGGGTGAGCATCGGTGACCGAGGTGACGTAGAGGACTCCCACATCTATGGGTGCTCAGGAGTGAGAGCACCAGTCTTCACCGCAGGGGGTGGCGAGCGGGGAGTGGAGGAGCTCGCAATCTACTTCCACGAGGGAAGGTGGCCAGGGTGGCTGGGGTCCAACTCTACTAAATACTCCAACCAGCCCTGGTTCACGTACGGCGAGGCCTCCCTCCCATGCCCCAGAATACAGGTCGTTGCCACAAGGGTCAGTGTCACCGAGGGGAAGCGTGTGTACCTTACCTGTAAGGGACGAATTCCCCTGAATAGGTGTTGGTGGCTCAGGAAGCTGAGCAGGGACGCAGGGGAGCATACAGACGACTGGGAAAGATTAGGAAACGATACCTACCGGACAATCACAGGGACCCATGGAGGAGTGGGTGTGTGTTGGGATAAGTGGTGGGAGTCGGAACAGGGAGTCTATGTTTGTATGTGGGGATCAGAGGAAGCCTGCCCCACAGGGGTATCCATCATCTTCTCCAGACAATGGCAAGATGCCGGGGAGGGGATATGGTGGGATTCTAGCCTGCATGGTTTCGTGGTCCCACACATTCCGGTCCCAGTTAATGCCACTGAACTCGTGGCACACACCCGAAAGCCCCTTCCCATGACCCAGGTACCGAAAACCCTGGAAGAAAAGTGCCCTACAACCACCAAGGGAACAGGGAATGGGTTAGTCCTAGTAGCAACCGAAAAGGTACTATACCAGGGGGTACACTAAGCAATAGCTTCAGTAATATTAAACCTTACCCAGATATACTTACTTGAGTGGTGTCCTAAGGAGACGGAGCAGCTGTTCCAGGCCCTGCTAAAGGAAATGTTTAGGACATTTTACGAATTTTATTTTGCCAATATACACAAAGTAGAGCTATACAGAATACACCCTGAGAACTCTATGGGTACGGGGAGACAAAGAAGGGGAGCCTGGAATGATGTCTTCAATGCCTATAGTACAGGGTCCTCTTTAATAAATAGCCTGGATGACATGGAATTACAGATTCAGATAAAACGTTCAAAACCCAATTAAGAAACATCCTGAAGGATGGGAACACAGTGGTAGGCTCAGAGCTACATGAGGACCAAGCTATGACGGTTCATTTAAAGGAAATTATTGCAGAATTGGAAAGGCATGCCAAAACAAAAAATGCACTCATACGGAAGGATAGGAATGCATCGGATCAGGCTGCACAGAATGAGGTGTGTGTGCTGTACGGGGCATGGTTGCTGGGCGAGGGCCGTAGCAACCTGAAGGATTAAAAGCAAGGTTTAGTCCCCTCCTGGATCAGCAACAAGCACCTCGCAACCCTCCACCCGTTTAGTAATTCGCTGAGCCCATGCCAATTTCGTCTAGCCTCTGAAGCCTACCCTTTCCCAATAGATTGTGGGCGTTCCAATCACACTATCATGGGGATAGTAGTGAGAATGCCGGTCATGAATGGGACAGCCCGACTCGTACCGGTATACAGGGTGGAGAACATTGGAGTCAATCAAGGTGTTGCACAAATCCGTTTTACAGCGGTCCAAACTTATGTCATAAAGTGGGAGCACGCCGTGACAGGTACTGACCTCTCCGGGTGCCGGAGCCGGGGTTCATACATAATACTGTGTCCCCAGCACTTGAACGCCTATTCCAAACCACAGTGCGGGTGTAAAGCTGCTGGCGCACGATCTATAAACTGTAGCATGGAGGTAATGGCATACGGCCATGTTTCCCCACAGGTAGCATATATCGGGGGTGGGATATATTGTGTCACCACAGGTGCGTCACACTACCAGCATGGACACTTCTGGTGTCCGGTAAGTGACAGCAGTTTCTGCTTTAAACCCGAGGCAGAAGTTCAAGTGGCCCAGGAACAGATTGTCCCCATGCCTGAACCCTCCACTGTTCACCTCACTGTAACAGAAAACATCACCAACCTGCAAAAGTATGTGACTTACTTAGGATATAAAATTCCCCCTCTACCCGTACATCTTACCATCCTACTTAAAGCTGTAGAGATTTCACAAAAACATTTCTACACCCTGGAACAGAAAACAGTTGAAATAGGGGCAGAGATTTTGGATATAGTAGTTCCACCCTGGTGGGATATTTTCGACAATATAGAGGTGCCTTCCTGGTTCAGGATGGCTTCCCATCATTTGGTGGTCTGCCAGCTCGGGATAGTTCTTTACCTGCTGTGTACAAAGTGCAGGGGAAGGGACCGGGAGCTCCGTTCCAGACACGAAGGGACTTGGGAAGTGCATCAAAATAAAGGCTATGGCCAGGGATGGAACTGATCTTGAATTTTGTCTTTTAATAAAAACATTTGTATGCGTGTTGTGTCATTTTTATGATGTGTATGGTGTGTTTTTCCAAGCTGTGCAGGTGTGTCGGCCCCTCTCCGTGCTTGGATGTGAAATAAAGATTGATTCTTAACTGTATGTACCTGAAACACCACTTTAAAAAGGGGAATGTATGTTTGGGTTTTTAGTTTAGGTAATACAGGGGAAGTTTGGTTTTCGGGGATCAGAAATTTTGCTCACCTGTTAATGATACTAATTCAGTTTTCGTATCAAAGTGAGGGATGTAGGCTTCGCAAAGTCACCCAGAAACTCGAACAGAGCCCTAAAGGGAGTGATTTTTGGACCTTTAATACAAACTTGGGATGATGGGAGCTAATTGAAGTGATTTGTTGTAAAACCTCAATTTTGGACATTTTAAAGATCAGGGAAGAAAAACCCTGAGGGAAATGACTTTTGAATCTTACTGTTGGGAAAGACACCTTTCACAGACACAAGACAGGCTGCGAAGGGGCGTGCCCAGGCAGTGGACAGCTTTGAGTATTGGGGCCCAATCAAGCTGTCTGGGAATTGTTTACAATGCAATCCTACCAAGGAGAAAGAGACAAACCCAAAGCCTCACACACACATCGAAATATGAATAATCCAAGACCCCCTTTTGAAATTCCCAGGCCCAAACAGGATACCAGCAGCCTGAAATCAATGAAACATTTAGTACTTCATGAAAAACCAATCAACCAGAACAGATTTAAAAGCCCGCCAAAAGACCTAGGACAATAGGGTTGAGATTTGGCGCGTAGATAAGGCAGTGTTAAATCGGAAAATGATCAGGACATGTTTAACACTGAGCTAAAGCCATCGGAACTGGCAAGCCAGCCAAAATTAGACAATGGACTAAGCAAGGCTCATTTGCAAACTAAAGGAAACCGTTTAAGTAAGGGTTTTTTGGGCGCGAAAAAGACCATATAATTGAAAGCCTGTCCGAAAACTCTTTCTCTTTTGGACGCGCTGACAACGCCGGCACAGCTCTCCCCCTGCTCCAGCAAAACCACTACAAGCCACGAGGAGGAAGGCGAGCCAACAGACCATAACACAAGAAGAAACCAGAGCGACTGCCTCAGTGACCATCGGACACCTCGCAGCAACAAGGGCCCTACGAAATCTTTTAATCAAAAGACTCTAAAATCCTGTCAAGGATTCGTTGGTGAGCATTATCCCTGATCGCCTGAAACCAAAAACCTAGCTAGATAGTGGGATCTTTGGGAGGGATATGGTTTTTGTTTGGTATATTGTAATTCTCCCTCGCTTGTACCGTGTGTTCCCCAATCTGTGTTAAAGTATTAAGTGTGTTTTAAGTTTGTTACCTTTTGATATGAATAAAGTAAAAATTATTTCATTAGATCCTGTTGTCTACTGCATTTTTGTTCACAACCCCAAAATAAGTCCAAAGTCTAGGAAGAAGGGGCGTGGGAGCGAGTCCAACCGCTCACTGAGTCAGAAAGCTGACCCCATTACCACCCCCTACAACGGCAGCAACTCGCCAAGTCTTCTTCGGCAGCACCTCCCAAACCCCCTATCTCTTCCACCTAGAATGAGAGGGGCAGCAGGCGCATGGGAACACCAACACGTCCAAATCCCCCTCTAAGTCACACACCATTCTGAAATAGAAATATATCGCCTATCCTTCATCGTCGCTGGGTCAAAATGCTGGAAATCCCTACCTAACAGCATTGTGGGAGTACCTTCACCGCACGGACTGCAGCGCTTGAAGAAGGCAGCTAACCACCACCTTCTCAAGGGAAATTAGTAATGGGCAATAAATGCTTATCTTGCCAGCGACGCCCAAATCCCATAAACGATTAAAAAAACGGACGGAGATGATCTCAACCTGCATCACTCACCTTTAGCCAATTCCTAACTGCTGATATTGTCTAGCTACAGATTCCACATTCTGTCATTCCCTTTGTCTTCTTACTGATTGCGCCATTTTGCTTCTTAAACTGCACGACCAACACTTGCCTTTCCCACTCTGCTCGGTGCACGTGTTACATTAGACTGTGGTGAATCAGTTATTTGACGAAGTATATGTCCTGAACTTGACCCCATTACTGAGAACTGAGAAATAACTGCGGGTACAGTACAATTCACTTCAACATATTTACATTATTCTGACCAGCTATCGCACGACTAACGCTATATCGTTACCCTTTGTTCATCTGAATCAGCTGCAACTTTTCAATGATTGAGCCTAGCACTGCCCGTTCCACTAGACCCTCCATCTCACACAACAGCACTGATTCAACTCTTGAGCCTAGTGCTACCCATCCAACAAACAACTTCACCACAATGACCAGCACTGATTAGAACATAATAAAACCAGAAATAGGAGCAGGAATAGGCCACTCGGCCCCTCTAGCCTGCTTCGCCATTCAATAAGTTCATGGCTGATCTTGGGATCAAAGCCACTTCCAAGCCCGCTCCCCATAAACCTTCACTCCCTTATCTTGCAAAAATCTGTCTATCTCCACCTTAAATGTATTTAATGACCCAGCCTCCACGGCCCTCTGGGGCAGAGAATTCCACATATTTACGACCGTATGAGAGAAGAACTTCCTCCTCATCTCCGTTATTCTGAAAATATACCTCCTAATTCTACATTCCCCCATGGACTGAACTTGCAGGGCTGTGGGGAAAGATTCGGGAGTTGGACTGAACTTGCAGGGCTGTGAGGAGAGATCGGGGTGTTGGACTGAACTTGCAGAGCTGTAGGGAATGAATTGCGAATTGGTCTAAACTTGCAGGGCTGTGAGGAAAGATCGGGGAGTTGGACTGAACTTGCCGGACTGTGAGGAGAGATAGGGGAGTTGGACTGAACTTGCCGGGCTGTGAGGAGAGATCGGAGAGTTGAACTGATCTTGCAGGGCTGTGGGGAATGAATTGCGAATTGTTCTAAACTTGCAGGGCTGTGAGGAAAGATCGGCGTGTTGGCTTAATTCGATCATTCTTAAAATAGACGATTGGCCTCCTTCTGTGCTGTAATATTGTACGATTTTCTGGGGAAGTAGAGCCGCATTCATCTATATTTAACATCCTAAGCAATTGAGCTATCCTAAACTCTGTCTAGAGCATTATTTGCGTCCAAATAATATGCCTTTGCCTTGCCTCATCCACATTTTTCTTACCTCTAGATTGGACTAAATACAAAGAATACTTGCATTTATATAGCGCCTTTCACGATCTTAGGATGTCCCAAAGCGTTCTGCCGCCAATGAAATATTATTCCAATGTTATCCTGGCCGGCCTCCCAACATGCAGCCTCTGTAAGGTTAAGCTCATCTAAAACACTGATGCCCATATCAGAAATCGCACTAAGTCCCGTTCATGCATCACTCCTGCGCTCGCTGATCTGCATTGGCTTTAGTTGTGGCAATACCTCGACTTCAAAATTCTCATCCGTGTTTTCTAATCCATCTACTACCTCGCCCCTCCCTATCTCTGTTACCAACTCCAATCCTGCATTCTTCCGAGATCTCTGTGTTCCTCCAATTCCTGCCTCTTGCAAAGCCCCAATTTCCCTCGCTCCATAAATGGCGGCCGTGCCCACTGTTGCCTGGCCGCTATGATCTGGAATTCACTCCCAAAACCTCTCTGACACTCTCCTCTTTTAAGACGCTACTTAAAACCTACCTCTTTGAACAGGCTTTTGATCACCTGTCCTAATATCTCCTTATGTGACTCGGTGACACATTCTGAAATAAAAACAGAAAATGCTGGAGATGCTCAGCAGGTCAGGCAACATCTGTGAAGAGAGAAACAGAGTTAACGTTTCCGGTCGATGACACTTCATCATACATGTTCTGACGAAAGGTCATCGACCTGAAACGTTAACTGTGTTTCTCTCTTCAGAGAAGCTGCCTGACCTGCTCAGTATTTCCAGCATTTTCTGTTTTTATTTCAGACTTCCAGCATCTGCAGTATTTTCTTTTTGTAATCGAACAGTCTCCTCTTTCAATACCGCCCATTGCTCCCTTTCTGGATGAAGGACTCCTGCTCAGTGACAGACGTCACGCCGCCCAAGAGCGCAACGTGCGTGGAGCCGTGGGATTAGTTCGGAGGGGTGACCCGCCCACAAGAGCTGTCAACTTTATATTTGCATAGGCCACGCGCCCGATTGTTTTAACTCTTCAGAGCCGAACAACACTGAAAATAGTTTTGAATCTCAATGGTAAGTTCTGTCTTTATATTTTTAAAACTTTTGTAAACTTTTCGAAACTTTTGAAAACATTTACATGGATTTGAAGAAACTTAAACAGTTTTAAATAGTTTCATAGATATTTAAAGTAAATTAAAGAGATTTTTTTAAAAATTCATTACGTTTAATTAATCAACAAAGTCAAATGGAAACCAAGCACAGTCCGTATGATTAAGAGAGCTCAGATTTTCACTGACAATGGCATCAGCACAGTCCTCAATGAGGTTGATGCAAATTGCCTGCGGATCATTGGGACTGGGAAGTCCAGGGCACCGGGGAAAGGAGAGATTACAGTTTGGACAGAAGTTGCCCAGGCTGACAGCCGAACTCCACCATTTCACAGACAGTGGAACAATGCCGCAAAAAATTGAATGATTAGATGCGATGTGCCAAGGTGTGTACAGTTATTAGAAATGTGAACTATAACATTTCTATCAATTTAACTGAACTATTTAAACCATGATTAATTGCATGGCGTTATCAGCCAAGGCAGCGAAGAGTGGTCACCGATAATCCATCATTATACCGAACTCCCATCCCCAACCATGATTGTAATTAATCAACTGCGCTTAGTTAAAGGATTGTGATAGGAAACCCGCGTTCACAGGATGGATGTGCAGACTATCTGTACATTGAGGGAGTCGAAGTCCTTTTTCATGCAGCTTTGCGGATTCCGAAGTGGAGTCTTCGGTGCCACGTGCGTTATATAGATCACTCCGAGCAATCCGGGGAAGCCATCAGTTCTTCAGAATTCTCTTTATTTTTTCTTCACCGCAGATATTCCAAATTTATTGAAACCTCCAGGCCCAGGGAACACCTATCTAATACTGTCCCTCATTTCCCTTTGACAGATCCGGGACAGGTGTATCCTGACATCTGAAAGGTGATGTCTGTGGTCCCTTTCATTTCCTCTATTAGTGTTGTGGACACAGGGTTCCGGTCACGTAGGAGCACAGGGACAGGAGAATAGCTCAATGAAAAAAACAGGGTCCATCTAGTTCGCCTTCTACAATCCTGGTCGTCGCACATGACAACAATAATGGAGTTGTTGAATAATCACAGGTATATATCTCAATCAATGAGTCTGCAACAGCCACGGAAATGACACGAGGAAACCCCATCTGTGGAGAGCTTTGGGAAGCATCAGTGAAAGCCGCCTGTTCCTGCTGAGCCTGTTTTGTAAATCAGTTCAATATTGACCGTTTATTATATCCCAGCTTCTTCTTTGCTAAACTCACTGCCACCAATCATTGCTGCGACAGCTTCAATTTGCTGTAAATAAAGATCCAAAGAGCTCCTCATTTTAGATGTACATTATTTTCTATCATTTAATTCACAGTCGCTTCATGGACTTTATTTTTCCCCCATGTGAACCCCTTTGTATTTCATTACATTGAAATCCATCTGCCAGCTATCTGCCCAGTTTCGTAGTATATTCACATTCAGCTGTAGCTTATCCTGTTTAGCTTTGGAGTTCACCACCCGCACTCACCACTGTGCTTGTGACTCATTGCTCCAGATCAATTATAAAGATATTAAATAAAAAAGATCCCAAAACAGACCCCCGTGGGACCCCACTGGTAACAATCTCCCAGGCGAATGACAAAGCCTGTACCACTACCTTCTGTGTTTTATGAGCCACACAATTACTTAACCATTGTAAGCTATGTCCACTGAATTCCGCTTTCTTTATGTTCAGTTCCAACCTTTCCGGAGGAACTTTCCAAAGACCATACTGAAATACCAAGTACACCACACCCAGTGTCTCACCGCACTGTAAGTCGCACATTCAATCAATTGCATCTTTTGTGAAGCCCAACCGGTTCATGGTCAGCTCCTTATACATCTCCTGTAATGTCAAGGGAGGCTTGTTCACTCTCTGGGCCTGGTACCTGCGAATGAAATGTCGTCTCCTCCTGTTAGATCTTCACTCTTTGTGTCTACTGACTCTGCTTCTCTCCCTGTTAGTCCCCTAGTATAATACAAATGGCCTACTCCTGCTCCTATTTCTTATGTTCTGATGTGCTTAAAGCAGGGATAGCGCCCTAAAATGCGCCATCTTTATATTTTGTTTGGAAAATCGAATGTAAAACTGCTTTCTGAAGCTGACGCAGCTGATGGAAGCTTCAATTCTCTCCTGGTCAGCTGATCTGCGCTTCCTATAGCTTTCAATAAAAATAGGGACATAAATGTCAAAAGACCTTTACGCCAGCCACCTCCAAATAAGTGCAATTAGAGGTTACTCATATTTGACAGTTGGGGGCGTCCCCAGTTTTGTGGATGTGAATTGTTCCAACATAGTATTTAATGAAGAAATGTTAAACAGTGAGGTGACTTGGGAGTATTACACTTACGCGTGTAACTCACTTAGACGCAGAAGTCATGGACACAGATTTTGCGGGGCCGATGAGGGTATACACTCCGCATATGCTATCGCAAGACCTCAGAATGGCCCAGCAAGTTTCGGGTTCATGCGCTGCACATGTGCGAAAATCCAAAACTTTCGATCTGTCAATGCTCGCCCACAAAAACGCTTTCACTGGCGGAGAGTTTGGCTATTTGCCGAACTACTGCCCTGCAAATGCCCACGAAATCCTTATGCCTGTTAAAAGCAGGGGTAGGGCCTGCTTTTACCAGCGTAAGTGTTAAAATATGTGTTGAATTAAAATTTAAAAATTATTAAAGCATACAAAAACATTGAGTTCGGATTAAAATGTTTGAAATGACGTTTTAAAAATCTAATTTTTATTTTGTGTCTTTGGGATCATTGGGCCTTTAGGCAGGCCTATTTCTGAAGGCCCAGGAGCCGAATACTCTGAAGCGCGTGAGCCAGCGGGTACTTTCAGGTTTTTTCCGGGTCGGAGGCGTATTCCGGAAGTGCGCCTCCGACGTTCAAATTCGGCCCATGATCCTTAAGCCACCTAGTTTGTTTGCAACCACATTACATATCTTTCTAGGCTCAATATTGGCGGGAACTCCAGGCTCTGGAAATTACTGCATTCACCAAGAGACACGCGATCCGGCACAAAACAAATTAACAGCTTAAAAGCTCAGGGACCTTTGGACATCAGTCTGCACACAAGTACAATACGCCCTAGACGCCTCAATCTTTTATGATCGTCTATCAATCCCTCCAAATGTAAGCATGTCCTCCCACAATAATGGACCCACACTTAAGTTACGAAGTCTAATGCACGATTGTGTTTCGATTACAATATGCTCAGCCAGTCTCTTCAAATTACCATCAGACTATTAGGCGCAGCAGGAATTAGGACTGAATTGTCTGGTGTTTTATTGATTTTTTTTGAAAGTTTATTGAAATTTATCCTCACTGAGACATGCTCTGTATTTCTAGGTTTCTTGGTAGACTGCAATTATAATTCAAAATCATGAAATGTTAGGCTTGCTAAATACTTTCTTTGTATCGGTCTTCACGGTAGAGGAAGAGGACAAAGTGCCAGAGATACAACGAAAGCTAAAACTAAATCAAGGCAGGAACTTACCAGATTTATTATAAGTAAAATAATGGTAATGTGGAAAATAATGAGAATATAGCTAGATAAATCTCCGGAACCTGATGGTTTTGCCGTCGTGAGATGTCATAAAACGGGTGATAGCGAATTGGCAGAATACTTTACAAACCTCCCTATTTTCATTTCAGTTGGAATGAGCTTAGGTGTCCGCTAACACCCATTGTACACAATCGCAGTCAAAATTCACCAGCTACTTCTCAATGATTGGCTTCACCCACAGACATGGAAAGGCATTCATCGAACTGGCCACTGTCCAATCAAAGATCAACAGCACTGAAACATCTATTAGTTAAGTCTGCAATGAGTTGGAATGCCGCAGGGTAGAACTTTCCTTCAAACTAATGGCCTTTGGAGATGATATCAGGAAGCCCTTCTTCAGACCAAATAGTGAAAAAAGAAACCATCTCCCTCAAAAAGCTGTAGAGGCTGGTGGGGTGGGGGTGGGTGCAAGTTAAAATGTCAATACTAAGATTGATATATTTTTGTTGGGTAAGTTTATTAAGATTTAGTGGAAGTAGAATTTCAAAATTTGTGAATGGCACCAAATTGCGGGGATCGGGGAGCAGTTAATACAGGCGAGGACTGAACACAGACTGGAAGCAACTGTGAAACTTTCAGAATGGGCATGTAACTGCAAAATGAACACCAATATACAACAACTACACCTTGTATTTATATAGCGCCTTTAACGTAGTAAAACGGTTCACAGGAGTAATTATAAGACAAATAAATTGACGCCGAGCCACATAAGGAGAAATTAGGGAAGATGACCAAAAGCTTGCTCAAAGAGGTAGATTTTAAGCAGCGTCTTGAAAGAGGAAATAGATATAGAGAGGTGGAGGGGTTTAGGGAGGGTTTACCAGAGCTTAACGATTATAATCATGGATGACCAATAGGGCATAATTAGAGGGACACAGATATCTCGGGTGGTTGTGCGGCTGGAGGAATTATAGAGATCGAGAGGGGCGAGGCAGTGGAGGGATTTGAACACACAGATGAGAATTTTAAAATCGAGGCGTGCCTAAGTGTGAGGTGGTACATTTTGGTAGGGAGAATGCGAGGCGACAAACACCTTGGAAATTAAGTTTGTAAATGAGGGGGGAGGAACAGAGGGATCGAGGGGGACAGATACACACGTCACTAAAAGTAACGACACAGATTAATAAGACCATAAAAAAGGAAACAAAGCACTGGGGTTCATTCTGGAGTCTTAGAATTGAAAAGCAGACAAGCTGTGTTAAACTTACATAGAACCTTGGTTAGTCTACATTTGGAGTATTGTGAACACATCTGGTCTCCAATTTGAAAAAATGATATCGAGGCACTGGGGAAGGAGCAAAAAAGATTGATTTGAATGGTACTAGAACTGAGGTTATACGTATGAGGAAAGATTGAAGAGGCTGGGGCTCTTTTGTCTAGCAAAGGAAATTCTGAGGGAGGTCTTTAAGATTACGAAATGTTGTGGTGGGGTAGATCTAGACAAGATGTTTCCACTTGCGGGCAAGAACAGAACTAGGGTCCACACATACAAGAGGTGGGAGTAACTATGACTCTCTTCGGAGAATCTAAGGTTACAAAGTAGCTGTGGCCATCTTTGGATTTCTAAGTCACAGTGAAACGTACCTCCACGCGTTCCCGCTGGGCTGACTAAACGATTGGCCGAGTAACTCCACAAATAGACAGGGCAACCAAACCTCCTCTACCTCTTAAGCATTTACTGCAATGCATTCGAGAATCCTCAAGCCCGTATATCTTTCTTCCTACTGTTGGGGAGCCTCTGTTACGATGTAGCTGTGGCAATCTTTGAGATCTAAACCGCAGTGAATCATACCAATACGCAGTCCTGCCGGTGACAGGGCGCTGTTCTCATACTGACTGACCGAGTAACTCAAAGATGATCGGCAGCGATCATCCCTTCCCATAGGAGGGGACTAGAAACCTAAGAAACACAATGCTCTTTATACCCTGCTGGGTTCAAACTGACACGAGGCCTTAGAATAAAACCTCATGTCAGACTCCCTCTTACAGTGCTGACGGAACAAGACTCTGCCAATTAAGATTGCGACCAGGCGAGATTATTGACGATTTGAACGCTACCAACAGCGGTTAATCAACTCAGGTCACCCTGGATGGGAAGTCGCCGCCATTCCAAGGGGTCAGGGGCCTTGAGAAGATTCTCCAAAGTTGACGATGTCCAAGATGTAACCTCCAGAGCCACAAATGGTGGGCATGGACACAGGCCGGACTCCACACAGGGGTGTGAGTGTACATAGTTGTTGCTGTCATACCAGCTTAGATTTTTGTCCGTCATCATTGATGTATTGCTTGTTACAACCCCGTGTGCCTGTTGTACTCTCTCCATACACATCAAATGATAACAGAGGGCTACTAACTTTTACCTCACGACACTGACTCAGTTTCGCTTCTACCTTTTATGCTGCATTCCATGCTTGGCAGGACTGTGCTGGCCGCCCGTATTCACGAAATCTACCCGGTCCGCATTAACACCCCAGAATCCGCTGCCCTCCTTGGCCCGTGACGATTCGATAGGACTTGACCCGTGGACGAGTCACGTAAATACTCGAAGAAGACACTCACTTAATGGGAACTGGCCCACGACTGTATCCAAATAGTCACTAATAAATCCAATCGGGAATTCAGGAGAAACTTCTTTACCAGAGAGTGTTGAGAATGTGGAATTCGCTACCACAAGGAGTGGTTGAGTCGAATAGCAGAGATGCATTTAAGGGGATGCTCGATAACAACATGAGTGAGTAAGGAATAGAAGGATATGTTGATGGAGTTAGATGGAAATGGTGGCCGGAGCCTGGTGTGGTGCATTAACACCGGAATGGATCTGTTGTGCCGAATGGCCCATTTCTGTGCCGTAAATACTATGTAATAGTTTGTACTATGTAAGGGTTAAAGGACCAAGTCGGGTAGCTGGTGTTAAATGCAGGTCAGCCGTGATCTAATGGAATGGCGGAACAGTCGTGAGGGTCTCAATGGCCTAGTCCTCTTCCTATGTCCCATTATGTGTGCGTTGCCGTCTAGATTTAAGGACAGTGTAATATTGAAGGACTTGCTGTGCTGTTTGTGGCAGTACCCTGCCCCTCCAAATAAATTAATCTCCCTTGCCCCCGGGACAGTCTACAATAACTGGACTGCAGATTATCTCTGGCTCCGTTATAACACTGTACCCTTGAATTCCTGGGCTTTCGGCGTTGTACGTTCCCTACTACTCATTTTCCACAGCCCAAAGCAGATAGAAAAAACAGCATGTGCTCAGATGCCGCGGAATACCGGGCTTTGTAGAATTCCCAATATAACAGAGCTGATCACCGTGAACTTTCCAGAGAGCCAGAAGCTGTCTATTCTGCCGGCAAGAAACAAAGAGATAGATTTTGTTTTACGCCCAGACATAAAATTGGCGTACAGATCGGCTGCCCTTCATAGTAACCACCCGCTGCTCTTGTTCCATTGATATTCATGGGGTGGGTTCACAGTTGCCAATCCTTACCAGAATAATGCGGTCACCGGTAAATTAGTGTCCAAAACTCTTACCGTGTCGGAATGTATTCAGATGAGTCCCAGTCTTGTCTAAGCTCTGAGTCTGGCCATGATGGTTCATCTCCAGCTCACTCCAGTTTTCCGGCTTCCTCGCAGTTGTCAGGAAGTCTCCCAGATATAAAGGACGTGTGATGCTCCAACTTAAATCTTGGAGATCCTCTTGCAGTGGGTCTACCTGCCACTGACCGACGAAGATTTTGGAAAATTTATCCCAATTTATTTTGGCAGTGGTTGCGTGATCCATCACCTTGAGGAGCAGGTCCTCAGTGTAAACCAAATGGACTCTCCTCCACATGGGCTCATATCGAGCCAGTACAGCCACCCTCTTATGTAAGAGGTGGAGTAAAGTTTCGATGCAGACAGACATGTGGAATCGCTGAATTACTTCTCTCCCAAAGTAAAGAGAGACGTCAGAATTTGTGAACATTAATTTGACACTAACCAGCAGCAAACAGAAATCAAATACAGGTGAGAAAATGCGTCCCAAAACAAAATGTCTGCAGAGTTCTGAATAAATATTAATGGTCCTCCCTCCTTAAATACCTTCTCCAGAACTAGGACAATAAAAGAGCTCGATGTGAGTTCTGGATCGCATCTCATACCAAACCTCGGCGAATGATGGATCAGGTTCCAGACCAGATGGATGGTATGGTGGATCAGGTCCCACAGCAGTCATCTTGGAATGGTAGATCAAATCCCATACCAGAAATCTGGGAATGGTGGATCAGCTCCCAGACAAGACCTTTGGGAATGGTGGATCAGATCAAAGACGAAAAGGATGGTCCAGTCGATCAGATCACTTACCAGACCTCTGGGAATGACGGATCAGATCCCAGACCAGATGGATGGGATAGTGTATTCAGTGGCTCGGAACTCTGTATGATTGTTCAAGGTGTGTGATGTGAGCGAATATGTTGTCTAGGCGAGTAGCCATCGCGTTAACAGTATTTTATAATCTGAGATGAGCAGGAAGAGTGAGCCAGCGTTTCTCAGGAAATGGAGATTGCACTTTCTTGGGCAGCAGGGAATTAACAGCTGGACCACGAAAGAGGAATTTCCATGGTGGCTAGTTTCTCCCTGAGGAATTGCGCAGAAGCATTGCCTGGGGCATCCCATACGGCCCTGTGGTCAGCCTATGCTGATGTCCGGACCAGGAGCAAACCGCAGGCCGACCTTCAGCAAGTCCTCCTCAGAGACATTGTGGGCATCCTCGCTGGTCGGATCCGAAGAAAAGGCTGTCTCATTAGAATCAGATAATCACGCAGCACATTTGGCCCATCGCATCTGTGCTGGCTCTTAGAAATAACTGTCCAGATAGTGCCACTCCTGTACTCTTACCCCATAGCCCAGCAAACTCTTCCTTTTCAAGTATCTAGCCACTTCCCTTTTGAAAGTTACTATTGCCACCATCCTTTCAGGCAATTCATTCCAGATCATAACAACTCGCATCGTAAAAGACAAACTCCCACCATAGCCGCAATGAATGGATTCAATCCCTTCTTCCCTTTTCAGTCAATCCAGACCAGAGAAACGGCATTGTAGAAGCGCCAATATCGGACCCCACCCGGCAGGAGAGGAGAGCAAACCCTTCTGAACAAGAAACTAGCTGCGTCCCAGAAGAAGTAGCGCACTCCTGTTAAGCAAAATGGGAAAACTGGAAGGTGGTATCAGGGACGCGTTAAGTGGAATCACAAAGCCAATATGAGCAGCCCCCTTCACATCAGCACGGGTTGCTAACTGAAAACAGAGAATGGTGAGGTTGCATCACAACAGGTTCCGGCAACAGAGCCATGTATTGTCTGTAGCATTGTCAAAAAGCTCAATTTACTGGGCCAGCTGGAGAAGGCCAGCAGTGTCATGTAGCAATAAGATCCAGGAACACAGGCCCGAGTAAGTCATACATCCGTTCTTTACCCGTGAAGATTGCAGTGGACGCAGCTAGTTTCTTGTTCAGAATTGTTTGCTCTCCTCTAATGCCGGGTGGGGTCCGATACTGGCGCTTCTACAATGCCGTTTCTCTGGTTTGGATTGACTGAAAAGGGAAGAAGTGATTGAATTAATTCATTGCGGCTATGGTGGGCGTTTGTCTTTTACGATGCGAGTTGTTATGATCTGGAATGAATTGCCTGAAAGGGTGGTGGCAGTAGATTCAATAGTAACAATAGATTACAAGAGTTTAATACCCATTGCTAGGCCCCGATGGTAAATGATAAATGCCGCTGGCATCAAGCGAGCCATATCTCTATGAGGGTGAGTATGTCAGTCGCGTATGACGAGATGCTAGTCATGAATATCGTTGGACAGAGTGGCGGCCGGAGCAATATTCCGGGCAGAGATCTTTAAGTTTAAGAGACACTAGGTTAGCCAAATATGGGGCGGCGGGCAAAACGTATACGAGGTGGAGAACATTTTATTGGAATCCGGAGACCATTGCCAGACAACAGAGAGGACGTGATATCTCCACAAAATCCTGGCAGAGCCAAGAGTCGCTGAGGAGTATTGAGTGCAGAGGGCGAAAGCAACGACTGTAACCTCAATCCTCGTAATACGGCGATAATTTCCCTGGGAGCAGGTGCTGTATCAGAGTCGCGGGCTAGCTGGACTTAAGAACATAAGAACATAAGAAATAGTAGTAGTAGCAGATCATTTGGCACCTCGAGCCTGCCCCACCATTTAATGAGATCATGGCTGATCCGATTTGGGCATCAACTCCACTTTCCTGCCCGCTCCCCATAATCCTTGACTCCCCTGTTGCTCAAAAATCTGTCTATCTCAGCCTTGAATATATTCAATGACTCAGCTTCCACAGCTCTCTAGGGTAAAGAATTCCAAAGATTCACGACCCTCTGAGAGAAGAAATTCCTCCTCATCGCCGTCTTAAATGGGGGACCCCGTATTCTGAGACTGTGTCTGTTCGTTCTAGATTACGTGAAAGGGGAAACATCCTCTCAGCATCTACCCTATCAACCCCCTAAGAAACATAAAAGTTTCAATAAGATCACATCTCATTCTTCTAAACTCCAATGAGTATGGGCCGAACCTGCTGAACCTTTCCTCATACGACAACGCATCCATCCCAGGAATCAACCTGGTAAACCTTCTCTGAACTGCCTCCAATGCAAGTATATCCCATCATAAATAAGGGGACCAAAACTGCACGTAGTACTCTAGGTGTGATCTCACCAGCGCCCTGTACAGTTGTAGCAAGATTTCAATACTTTTATACTCCATCCCATTTCAAATAAAGGCTAACATTCCATGTGCCTTCCTAATTACTTGCTGCACCTGCATGTTATTTTTTTGTATTTCATGTACGAGGACACCCAAATCCCTCTGTACCGCCGCATTCTGCATTCTTTCTCCATTTAAGTAATATTATTATTTTCTATTCTTCCTGCCAAAGAGGATAACTTCACATTTTCCCACATTATACTCCATCTGTCCAATTCTTGCTCACTCATTAACCTCTCGATATCCCTCTCCAGAATCTTTATGTCCTCCTCACAAGTTGCTTTCCGACCTATCTTTGTATCGACCGCAAATTTGGCTGCAATACACTTGCTTCCTTCATCCAAGTCATTAATATAGTTTGAAAAGAGTTGAGGCCGCAGCACTGATCCCTGTGGCACCCCACTAGTTACAGATTGCCATCCTGAAAATGACCAATTTATCCCGACTCTATATTTTCTGTTAATTAGCCAATCCTCTATCCAATCTAATACCAACACCATGAGCTCTTAACTTATGCAGTAACCTTTTACGTTGCAACTTATCGAATGCCTTTTGAAAATCCAAATACAATACATCTACTGGTTCCCCTTTATCCACATTGCTCGTTACCTCCTCAAAGAAGTCTAATAGATTTGGCAAACACGATTTCCTTTTCAGAAAATTATGTTGACTCTGATTGATTGTATTATGATTTTCTAAATGTCCTGCTACTAATTCCTTAATAATGGATTCGAACATCTGCCAATGACAGATATTAGGCTAACTGGCCTATAGTTTCCTGTTTTCTTTGTCTCTCCTTTTTTGAATAAGGGCGTTACATTTGCGGTTTTCCAAAGCGCAGGGACTTTTCCAGAATCAAGGGTATTTTGGAAGATTACAAATAATGCATTCAATATCTCAGTAGCCACTTCTTTTAAGATACCAGGCTGCAGGCCATCAGGTCCAGGGGACTTTTCAGCCCTTAGACCCATAAGTTTGCCTCGCACTTTTTCTCCAGTGATAGTCATTGAGCCAGAAATTCGGGTCGGAGGCTTCCCGCGGGTGCAAGCCCCCGACCTTCACTTACCCAGTGCGCCTGCCGTTGTGCTGTGGGCCCGCGTGAGATTCCGGTCCTGGGCCTCCTGCAGCTGCCGGTGTGCAGTGCTTGCATATACGAGGTTTACAGTTAGTTCGAAGCGTCCCCTGGGATCACGTGGGACATGGAAAGCCAATCGGAGCAGGAAATCTCCATTCATAGATTTGACAGGAAGACCTGTCAGATCTATGAATGGAGATCACCCTCAAAACCTAACTAAAACTTCAAATAAATTTAAAAATCACATTTTTAAAATAGCTATAAATTACATAAATTATTTATTTTAAACAAAAATTTCAATTTTTGAAAAAACTAATTACTGTTTTTAACGGGGCTAAAAATAATCTTACCTTTCTTTAAAGTATTTAAAAAAGATAAACCTGTGGAAAAAATGTTTAAATTTCACTTAATTCATCACTTACCTTGTTAAAAGCATGGCTTGCGCCTACTTTTTCCCCGTGGAGCTGCCAGGGTCTTATCTCACTTCAAAACCTGTAAAAAAAACGAAAGTTCGCTGCGTGCGCGCTGCCTCTCCGGCGCACGTGTTTGACCTACGAATCCCTTTCTTCAAGAGAACGGAAGTTCGGGTTTCCAGCGCATGCGCAGTGCATGCGCGAAACCGGCACTTTCGTAAGGTCTACAGGTAAGTACACAGCGCGTACTCACCCGTGGAGACCCGAATTTCTGGCCCATGGGCCAGAAATTCGGCATTGTCCAGTGAGTAGGCGCTGTGTACTCACCCGTAAGGCCACCTGAAGTTCCGGTTTTCCGCATGCAATGCACATGCTTGGGAAACCGTAGCTTCCGTTCCCCTGAAGGGAGGGGTTCAGAAGTCGAACGCATGAGTGGTAGAGGCTGCGCGCACGCAGCCAAGTTCGGGGTTTTTTCAGGTTTCTCCGGGAGGGTAAGTATGGAGAAGCTGCACTTTTAAAAAGGCCTGTTTTTAGCAAGGTAAGGGGTTCATTAATTACAATGTAAACATTTTTTCAACAGGTTTATCATTGTTACATACTTTAAAGAAAGGTAAGTTTATTTTTAGCACCGTTAAAAAGTATAATTAATTTTTTCAAAAATTATTATTTAAATTAGTTAATTTATGTAACTTATAGTTATTTTAAAAATATGATGCTTTTTTATATTTATTTGAAGTTTAAGTGTGGTTTTGGGGCAGATCTCTATTCATAGATTTGACAGGTCTTCCTGTCAAATCTATGAATGAAAATGCCATGCCCCGATTGGCTCTCCATGGCCCACGTGATCCCAGGGGACGCTTCGAATTAACTGCGCCCCTGGGATTAGCAAGCACTGCGCGCCGGCAGCTGGAGGAGGCCCAGGACCCGAAGTCCTCGTGGGCCCGAAGCACAACAGCAGGCATGGTAGGTAAGTAAACATGCGATCCGCAGGAAGGCGGAGAGCCGAATTTTTTGCACAATTTTTACAAAGCCTCCCAATGTCCAAAAATATTCGCCAAGATCCCGAGAACTGAGAGTCTCCCCGGGAATTTCCACCGGCTCTACCAATCGGCGGAAAGCACACCGATCCACATCAGCTGTGAATGTTAATGGCGCCACTGCAAAGTGATCTGTATCGCACTAAGATCACAGGATTGCATCGCAGAAGTAATCTCAGACAAGTAAACCGATCTCCTTTCACTTTTCATCTGTATTCTAAGGCAAAGAGTTCCACATTTTCTCTTTCTTTCCATTGCTCTGATGATTTTCACTGACGTCAACATAACATGTGATCAATGTAATTTGTTCTATGCAATGTGTCCGAGTGCAAGATAATAGCTGAATCTGTTTGTTCAATGTCAATAATTAATGCCAATCTCCATGGATCATAATTACTCACTAGAGGGCGTCCGGTATTATAAGTAAGCGGGCTCAACTCGCTGTGTCAGCAGAATCTGTGTTTCTCATAAAAAAGGGGAACATGGATCGGATCCAAATGCTTCAGTCCCACAGATCATCGGGTCCGACACAAAGTGAAAGATCAGGGTGGTCTTGTGTTACACTGCTCAAGATATACTTTGCTTTTCTGCATATACAGAGAATTTACTATCCAGTCCTGGCAGCTTTTGTTGATCCTTGTAAGTCACTCTTTCCAGATATGATTTCTGTAATTCATGCTTTAATTCATTACTGTACTTGACATTTTCTATCCCAGCCTCACTAATGTTGGTGAACAAGACACTTCATTGAAGGGCAGGAAAGTTAACTTAACATTCCTGGTTACATGATTTTCAGACGAGATAGCCACGGGGATAAAAAGGGAGGACAGTGTCGCAATATTGGTAAAAGAAACAATTACAGCTGTGAGGACGGATGATATGGTAGAAGGATCATCAAATGAGGCTATATGGTTTGAACTGAGTAACACAAACGGGACAATTACACTGCTTGGAGTGTATTCTAGACCCCGCAAACAGTCAGAGGGACATAGAAACGCAAATATGTAGTCAAATTTCTGAGAAGTGGAATGCACAATAGGGCAGTAATAGTAGGGGATTTCAACTACCCTTAAATTAACTGGGATAGAATCAGTGTAACAGGTATAGAGGATGCAGAATTCATTAAAAAACTATTAATGAGAACTTGTTTGCCAGCACATAGAAAGACCAACAAGTGAGGGGACGGTTCTAGACTTCGTTTTTGTGAATGAAGCTGGGCAGGTGGAAGGGGTATCCGTGGGAGAGGATTTTTGCAGTAGTGATCATAATTCATTTAGATTTCTTGTTGTTACAGAAAATGACGAAGATAGACCAGGAGTCAATGTTTTTGTTTGGGCAACGGTCAATTTTACTAAGCTGAGATAAATAAATTGGCCGTGTGGTTGATAGTGAGGAAGAAAGCTGTAGACTGCAGGGAGATATCAATGGACTGGTCAGGTAGGCAGAAAAGTGGCAAATGGAATTCAATGCAGAGAAGTGTGAGTTATTGAGGCAGAAATTCCGTTCCCTGCGGGTGTGAACGCGCTGTGTACTCAGCCGTCGGGCAACGGAAACGCCGGTTTTATGCATGCACTGCGCATGCGCTGGAAACCGGCATTTCCGATCTGTCAAAAAAGCTCTTGACAGATCCTCCGCCTGCCCGGGAGCAGGGCCTCTGCGGGTAGAGAATTCCGTTTTTTGGAGACCCTCAGCCCGCAGAAAACACTTACAATTCTTGCGCCTGGAAAAGCAGCCATAAGGCTTGCTTTTACCAGGATAAGAGTTGAGCAATGTAAAAAAACAATGTTTCCACTGATTTATCTTTTAAAAATACTTTAAGGAAAGGTAAGTTTATTTTTAGCCCCGTTAAAAACTTTAATTTTTTTTTTAAATTAAAATTTTTGTTTGAAATACTTAATTTATGTAATTTAAAGGTCTTTCAGTCAAATGTATGAGGAGAGATTTCCTTCTCTAATGGGCTCCCCATGGCCCACGTGATCCCAGGGACGCTGCGAACCGCCTGCGCCTCTGGGATACGTTGGCCCTGCGCACCAGCAGTTTGGAGAGGCCCAGCAACGGAAATCTGCGCCTCCGGGGAGCCCTTCGGTCTAGGCGCAGATTTTTACACATCGCAGCCATCCGCCCACGGGAGGCCTGCGAACGGAATTTCTGTGCCAATGTATTTGGGGAGGGCTAACATGGCAAGGGAATACACAATAAATGGTAGGATAGTGAGAAGTGTAGAGCAACAAATGGACCTTGGAGTGCATGTGCACAGATCCCTGAATGAAGCAGGACAGGTAGATAAGATGGTTAAGAAGGCATACGGGATACATTCCTTTATTAGCTAAGGCATAGAACATAAGAGCAGGGAGATTATGCTTGAACTGTATAAAACACTAGTTAGGCCACAGTTAGAGTACTGCGTACAGTTCTGGTCACCACATTACAGGAAGTACGTGGTTGCACTAGAGGGGGTAAAGAGGAGATTTACGTGGATATTCCCAGGACTGGAGAAATTTAGCTACGACAAAAGATTGGGTAGGCTGGGGCTATTTTCTTTGGAATAAAGGAGGTTGAGGCGAGACATTATTGACGTGTATAAAATTATGAGGTGCCGAGTTAGATTGGATAGGCAGGACCTATTTCCCCTAGCAGGGAGGTCAATAACCAGGGAGCATAGATTTGAAGTAATTGGGAGCAGGATTAGAGCGTAGTTGAGGTGACCATTTTTCACCCACAGCTTGGTGGGGGTCTGGAACTGACTGGCTGAAAGGGTGGTAGAGGCAGAAACGCTCATCACATTAAAATAGTTCTTGGATATGCACTTGAAGTGCCGCAGCCTTCATGGCTACGGACGAAGCTGGAAAGTGTGATTAGGCTGGATAGATCATTTTCTGCAGGGACAGACACGATGTTCGAAATGCCTCCTTCTTTGCCATAAATTTCTATGGTTCTATCAAACTATGATACATTTTGGAATACTAAGGGAATCCAGAGATATGGGGATACTGAGGGAAAGATGATTTGAGGTAAAAGATAAGCCATTATTTTCCTGAATTGCCGAGCGGGCTCGAATTGCTGTGTGCCCAACTCCTGCCTCTGGTCCTTATGTTCTTATGTTCTTAGCAGAAGAGTCACTCGCCACAGAATACGCAGCCTCTGACCTTCTTTTGTAACTACAGCATTTATGTGGCTGGTCCACTTTAATTTCTGTACAATGGTGACCCCCCAGGATGTTGATGGTGGGGGTTTCGGCGATGGTTATGCCGTTGAGTGTCAAGGGGCGGTGTTGAGATTCTCTCTTCCTGGGGTTAGTCATTGCCTGGGACTTGTTTAGCGGGAATATTACTTGCTCCTTATTAGCGCAAGGCTGAACATCGTTCACGTCTTGTTGGATGCGGATAATAAGCTTCGTTGTCTGAGTAATTGCGAATGGAACTGAAATCTGTGCAGTCATCAGCGAATATCCCCACTTCTGACATAATGAGGGAGGGAAGGTCATTGATGAAGCAGCTGAAAGGGTTGATCCTAGCTCACTGCCCTGAGCAACTCTTCAACCGATGTCCGATGATTGGCCTCCAACAACCACAACCATCTTCTTTGTGCTCGGTATGACTCCAGCCAGTGGAAAGCTATCCCCCTGACTCCCATTGACTTTAATTTTTCAAGAACTCCTTGATGCCGCACTCGGTCAAATGCTGCCTTGATGGGACTTGACTGGACCAGCCAACAACAACAAAAACAACTGTTTCTATTTATGCAGCGACTTTAAAGTAGGAAAATGTCCCAAGGCGCCTCACAGGAATGTCATAAAACGAAATTTCTCACTGGTCAAAGAGGTATTTTTTAAGAAGAAAGAGAGGTAGACAGGCTTAGGGCCTGGGCAGCTGAAGGCACGGACACAAATGGTGAGCGATTACAATCAGGGATGGTCAAGAGACCACAATTATAGGAGCGTAGATACCTCGGCGGTGGTTCAGAACTGGAGGAGATTACGGAGATAGGGAGGGTTAAGGCCATGGAGTGATTTGAAAAGAATGAGGATTTTAAAATCGAGGCGTTGCTTAAACTGGATCCAATATAAGTCAGCGAGCACAGGGGTGATGGCTTAACGGGACTTGTTGCATTAGGACACGTGGGGGTGAGGCGAGTTTTGAATGGCCTCAAGTTTATCGAGAGTAGAACATGGGAAGCAGGCTAGGAGTGCATTTGAATAGTCAAGTCTAGAGGTAAAAAAGGCATGGATTGAGGTTTTCAGCAGCAGATGAGCTGAGGCAGGGGTGCAGACAGGCAATGTTATGGAGGTCGAAGTAGGCGGTTTTGGATATGAGGTCAGTAACTAATTTCAGGTTCAAATATGACAGAAAGGTTTCGAAAAGTGTGGTTCAGCCTCATACAGATCTCAGGGAGGGGGATGGAATCAGTTGCTGGGGACCGGAGTTTGTGGCGGGGACTGAGACAATGGCTTCGGTCTTCCCAACATTTATTTGTGAGTTATTTCTGCTCATCCAGTGCTGGATGTCGAACAAGCTGTCTGACAATTTACAGACAGTGGAGTGGGCGAGAGAAGTCTTGTGGAGTTAGGGCTGTGCGTCACTGATGTCTCCAAGGGGTAACATGTCGATGAGAAATAGGACGGGGCCAAGGATAGATCCTGGGGGGAAACCAGAGGTAACTGTGCGGGATTGGGAAGAAAAATCGTTGCGGATCATTCTCTAGCTATGATTAGATAGATAAGAATGGAACCAGGCGAGTGCAGTCCCACCCATCTGGACGATGGTGGGGACAGGCATTGGAGGATTATGGAGTGGTGAATCGTGTCAAAGGCTGCAGACAGGTCGAGAAAGATGAGGATGCATACTTTACCTCTGTCACAGTGAAATAGGATGTAATTTGTGACTTTGTTAAGAGCCGTTTATGTACTTTGTGGCAGAGGCGGAATCCTGATTGGAGGGATTGAAACATGGAGCTCCGGAAAGTATGGCACGGATTTCGGAGGCGACAGCGTTCAAGGACTTTGGAGAGGAAAGGGAGTTTGGAGATGTGGCGGTGGTTTGCAAGGGTGGGGGTGTAAAATGCTGTTTTTTAGAGGAGAGCGGTAATGACGGCAGATTTGAAGGAGAGGGAGACAGTACCTGTGGAGAGAAAACCGTTAACAATACCAGCTAAAATAAGAGGCAGAAAAGGAAGTTGGGTGGTCAGCAGTTTAGTGGGACTATCGTCGAGGAAATAGGAAGTGTGACTCATGGACAACATGAGAGTGGAAAGGGCATGAGGGGAGATTGGAGAAAATCTGGAGAAAGATGTGAGTTCAGGGCTAGGGCAGAGGGAACCTCAGAGGAAGTTTGGCCCAATTGGCTGGGGGAAGGGCTGGAAGTAGCAGAGACAGCTGAACGGAAGGTATCAGACTTAATGACAAAGAATTCCATGAGCTCGATACGCATTTTATTGGAGATGAGGCTGGAAGAACCAGGGGAGAGGTGTTTAAGAAGACAGTTTGCAGTAGAGAAAGGAAGCCAGCGGTTATCTTTGCATTCCAGAATGATCCTAAAATAGTATGCCGTTTTGGCAGACGGATGCAGGATCCTAAAATGTTTTATGTAGTCCAGCCCGATCGGGCGGTGAATGGCTATACTAGTTGTCCACCATATCCGTTCAAGTCTGCGTCCCTTGGACTTAAGTGAGCGAAGATGAGGGCCGTCCAGGGGGAATGGTCAGGGTGAGAGGGTGCATTGGTTTCAAGAGAGAATGAGGCACCAAGGCGGTGGTGAGAGTCGGGTTCAGCATATCAGTAGCTGCAGAAATGTCATGGTGAATGGAGGCCCAAAATCTGGCCAGTTGGGATTTAGTAAGTGCAGTTTTTAGTGCGTCGGAAGAGAATGTTTTCCACGCGCGGGCACAGAAGAAAGTGTGGTTGGGGGTGGGTGCGGAAGTGGAATGTGGGTGGAAAGCGATACAAGGAAGTGGTCAGAATGGCCTTAACTGTGATTGACACGATGCGAGTAGCGAGGCCACGAGAGATGGCAGGATCAAGGGGATGTCCGTGAATATGTGTCGAGGAGTTTACATGGAGGAAGAGATTAAGGGAGGATAGGAGTGTACTGAACTCAAAGCAGAGGGAGCATGATGAATTTAGATGGAGTTTGAAATCTCCGAGGATGAGCAGATGCTCAGTGCAGAGGCTGAGGGAGGAAAGCCAGTTCAAATATCTCAGTGATCACATTTTTATGGTACTTGCGTGATCGGGAGAGAACGAGAATATTAAATGGTTGAGTGGGATGTATGGAAGTCAGATGCTCAAAGGAGAAGGTTCCAGAGGAGTACAGGGACAAACCAAGGTTTGATTTGACGATGAGAGCAACACCTGCACCGTGGCGGTCTGGGCGGTGCAAGGGGTGGAAGGTAATTTAAGTGTAAGGTGTCATCACCTCTCACCCAGGTTTCCGTCAAGGCCACGATATCGATGCAATCATCAACGATAAGCTCATGGATGGCAAGTGCCTTGCTCACAGGTGATCGCACATTCTGGAGGGAGATGTGGAAAAGGTTGGTTATGGCTGATCCATTGCTAGAATCCACAGGGTCAAAACTGGGATGGATTATTTGGATGGGGAGGAGATTGGCAAGATTGGCTCCCAGCGGGCTCGCTGGGCGGAAGAGCAGCGAGAGAGTAGGATGGGCATATTGGGGTTGAGAGAGAGAGGAGAACAGTCAAGGAGGGAAAGGTAGAAAAGAAAAAGGGGGAGAAAAAAATGGAAAAATAAATGATTGGCTCGGATCCGGAGCGGCAGCCAAAGTGCCCATGTGAATGGAGACAGGGAAAACCCAAGTTACATTGGCATCGTTATATAGCGAACATTGGGATACATATCTCCTGGTAGTAACAAGGAATATTTAAATGAAAATAGAAGGGATTCCAGAGTTAAAGCAACATAAATACAATGGCTACAAGAGCAGGCTAAAGTCTGGGTATTCAGCTGCAAGTGACTCACCTCCTTACACCCCAAAATCTTACCATCGTCAACAAGGCACAAGTTAGGAGTGCCATTGAATACTTTCCAATTGCCTGGATGAGTGCAGCTCCAACAACACTCAAGAAGCTCGACATCATCCAGGACAAAACAACCCACTTGCTAAGCACCCCATCCAGCTCCTTAAACATTCACTCCCTGCATCTCCGGCGTACCGTGGCTGCAGTGTGTACCATCTACAAGATACACTGCAGCAACTCGCCAAGGCTTCTTCGACAGCATCTGCCAAAATCGCGACCTCTTCCACCTAGAATGACAAGGGCATCATGGGCATGGGTGTACCAACTCCTCCAAGCACCCCTCCAAGTCACACTCCATCCTGACTTAGAAGTATATCGCAGTTCCTTCACTGTCGATAGTCAAAATCCTGGAACTCCCTCCCTAACAGCATTGTGGGAGTACCTTCTCCACACGGACTGTAGAGGTTCAAGTAGGCAGCTGACCACCACCTCAAGGGCAATTAGAGATGGGCCATAAATGCTGGTCTTGGCAGCGATGGCCACATCTCAGGAACGAATAATAAAAAGCCATGAACTGAGAGCATGCTCGCAAGATTTGTGACTAAAGAGACTTGAGTACAAAATGTAGGCTGACACTCCCAGTACTGAGGGAGTTCGCATGGGACGTCAAACCGAGGCCATGTAAGAGATCCCATGGCACAATTTCGCTTTTAGAGCAAGTGAGTTGTCCCTGTTTTCCTTCCCAATGTTCTACTGCAAATCGAACATTACAACATTGACTGCACTTCAAAAGTACACAGTGCTGTTGTTGCAAAACTGGCTGTGGATGTTGGTTCAACTGGCGTTTTAAAGACAGCAATCGATCAATTTTTGTTAGGTAATGGTATCAATGGATATGGATGAAAGGGGGCAAATGGAGTTCTGGTACAGGCAGTCACGATTGAAAGTGGAAGAGGCTCGAGGCGATGAATGGCCTTCTCCTGTTCCTACCTTTCTATATTACTCTGACGGCATTTTCAAGGCACGGAGGTCCAGCTGATATTTGGCTGCAACTCAGTGTACACATTGAGGCAGTCCTAGCTTGTATCAATCTTTAGAGGGCAACGCGTCGATATTTTCAGGGATTGCAGAGAGGTTAAACATTCAGAAACTCTTACAGCCTCCTTTTCAACGGAGTCGGTGGGACTGCGGCACTAAGAGTTTCCGTGTACAGTAGAGTGGTGGAATCAGATTCAATAATAATTTTCCAAAGGGTTTGTGATAAATATTTGACAGGGAAAACATTACAGGGCTAAGGGGAAAGAGCAGAGAGTGGGACCAATTGGATCGCCCTCTCAAATAGCTGGCACATGCAAGATGGGACGAGTGGCCTCCTTCTGATCTATATTATTCAATCATTCCCTACGATTGTAATTCCAGTTGGAGCTCTAACTTTGTTAGTGTCTAATGGGGTTTTGATAGTGGCGTAGTATTTGCACGGGATACTCTGGAGTTCATGCACGCAGGTGATCTTCAGACTGTAGGGGGCGGGGTGACTATAGGTGTGAGTCACTGTTTTCAGGTGATGCTGGGTAGCTTAGCATTTATACAGGGAGCCCGGGCATGATCTAGTATTCTAATACGATCGACAGGAGCCTTTGAATAATCAGTGCTGTGTCAGTATGTTCAGAGGTCTGTAAGAGAGTTAATGTCCCCTAGCAGCGCCTCAACATTTACAAGGGAACTGAGAGTGTGTCATTATTTACATGCAGGATTGGAGACATTTCACATTCAGGCAGGTCCCAGGCTGTGGCAGCAATTACAGGGGAGTGAGGAAGACCGTTTCAGGAGCCCTTAAGCTTTCTTTCAATGACTCCTCAGAGGGAGATCTAGCATAAATTCCTATTTTTTCTGCAGTGCATGAGAGTCATACAATATTTACAGGGCGTGTCAGATAGATTCCCCCTCTGTGTTAATCTTTACATGGGTCTGTGGTTGAGTGAGTGGAAGGGCGTTCATTGAAAGCGTTCAGTATTTATAGGGTACCATCAGATGTATGTCGCATTCTCACAGGCCTTCCGAGCAGTGTGTCAGTATAATGGTTGAGATTTCTGTGATTGAGTCAATATTTTCAGGATCGAATGACGATGTCTGAGCAATTTTTAGAGTTTGTCTGGGGAAAGTAGTCAACATTTGCAGGGTTGTCCCAGGGGTAGGTGGCGGTGGATGGTAATAACATTGCCATCAGTATCTATAGAATTTTACAATATTTGCGGGGGTCCAGCGCCAATAGTCATTGGCGAACCAGAGAATGGCAGATGTTTGTAGGTGATTGTCGGCTGTGGCTCTTTATTGAGAGGGTTCCATGAAATTGTTAACATTTGCAGAGGGTCTTAGAGTCATATAATATTTGCAATAGGTCCCTGAGAGTTTTCGTGGAAATTTCCTCTGACTTCTTCGGTATTCTTTAGATCGACAGAAGCCATACAGACCTTGATCAGATGTGAATGTTAACGGCGTCACTGCAAAATGTCTACAGGATTGCATGGCATCACAGACACAATCTCAGACAAGTAAACGCATCTTCTCTCACTTTAATCTGCCTTCGAATACACAATCCTGCTTTATTTACATCAATTATTCGAATAATATTCTGGCCTCTGGTGTTTTTCACTGACATTGATGTAACATGTGGCGAAATTACTTTGTTCGATAAAAAGTGTCCGCGTGCAATGGATGAACTAAACCTGTTTGTTTAATGGCTGTAATTAATGTCAGTCTGAATGGATCATAATTGATTCACTAGAGGGTTTCCAGTATTATAAGTGAGAGGGCTCAGCTCCCAGTGTCAGCGGACTATTGTGTCTCTCAGAGAAGGGAGAACATGGCTCGGAGTCAAAGGATGCAGATTCACAGATCAGCAGGTTTCACACAAAGTGAACGGTGTTTTTTTATGGAACATCTCAAGATACCTTTAATTTTTCGGGATATACAGATTATTTACTATCCAGTCCTGGCTGCTTTCGGTGTTCCTTGTAAGTCACTATTTCCAGATATGATTTCTGTAATTCCCGCTTCAATGTATTACTGTTCTTGCCGTTCACTCTCCCAGCCTCACTGCTGTTGGTAAACCAGTTCAATCGGTGTAACACGTTCTATCTTCTGTAAACCATGTTCAATTGTATGACTGTTCTTAACATTTGTTGTCCTAATTTTGCAGCTGTTCATGGACCAGGTAAGTCAGTATATTCAACTATTAGTTCTATTAACTCTCTTTTAATTTCTTTCTTTCACAATACCGGTGATTTCTTGTATTAAGTGTATTGAGCTGTTGTGTGGATAATAATGTTCCATGTTCCCCTGACATGATTGTTTCTCCAATCGCTTTTTCACTGGTCTGAGCTCAGTGGCGTTACTGTTCGCCATTTCTTTGATTTGATACAGTCTTATTAAGCATCTGACGTTCTTTGAGTCTATAACACCATCAGTACTGTTGGATAATTCTTTGTGTTGAAAATGTTGTATTGTGTTGTCTTCATTGAGCGCTTGTGTCAAACCAGAAAGAAGTCTTGCAGGACTTCGATCTTATCTACATGCCACGTTGCTTTGAAGATTTGAAGGATGTCAGGCGCCCACACTCACCACTGCTCTTTTCTTGGTTAATTTTAAATGTTATTCCTGTGTTAAGTTTCATGTCGGTCTTTTGTTTTTTCACAATTTAATATTGATTATTTTATGGTAAATAAAATGTCTCCAGCAAACAGTGCTTCTCTCGGGTAAAACAATTAGAATCGTCATTGGCTGCATGAACAAAATGACATTTTTTACCAATAACTCAATCCACACAGACGCCTTTTCTCTGATTCTGATCCGTTCTCTTTTAATTCCTTACAGTTAACGTGGTGACGATTGTGATCCTGTCTCGGGCAAAGTGCGGTCTCTCCAAATGTGTTACTCGCTACCTGGTGGCCATGGCAGGGGCGGATCTACTGGTCGTTATCATCGATATGATACTGAGACATATCCCTGTTGTTTATTCTGCAAAGTTCATTTTCATGCGGTCCATCCCAATATGTAATATCCACGCCGTCCTGCTTTATGCAGTCACAGACTATTCTGTCTGGTTCACGGTCAGTTTCACCTTTGATCGATATGTAGCCTTGTGCTGCCAGAAGCTGAAAACGAAATACTGTGTGGAGAAAACAGCCATTGTGGTTTTCGCAACAATTACTGTGTTTTTCTCTTTAAAAAAAACTTTCTGGTTCTTTATGTACACGAGTAAATACTGGTTCGTCAATCAATCCTGGTTTTGCCTTGTAATAGAGAGTGTGGCAGTGTCAAAAGTCTGGGGCGCAGTTGAATTCTTTCATTATATTTTAACTCCTTGCATTCCATTTGTTTTGGTCTTGTTGTTCAATGCTTTAACCGTCAGGTACATTTTAGTGACAAAGAGAGCCCGCAGGCGTCTCCGGAGTCCCGTCGGTGGGGAGAGTCCCAGTGACCCAGAGATGGAGAACCGCAGGAAATCAATGATTATACTGGATGCTGTCTCGGGGAATTTCATACTCCTATGGGCGCTATATATGGTATTTTGTATTTATTGGTGAATGGATTATCTGGGCTACGATGCTGTGTATCTACCTGTGTACTTACGGGAGTTAGGTTTCATGCTTCAAATCATGGGTTGCTGCACGAACACCTGTATTTATGGGGTGACACAGCGCAAATTCAGAGATCAGTTGAAGAATCTGTTAAAATATCCCTTTACTGTAATTGTTAAATTAAATAAAAAATGATGACAACTCAACACCTGAACGCAATCTTGTCTCAACTTATTTGAGTTCCAGTCTCCAGCAGCCTCAGTGATTGGGATTTAATGGACCACAAGCGAAGCAAACTCTCACTTTTGCAGAGGCTACTAATTTAGGAGGGACAGTCAGTGGTGTAGATGGGAGCAGGCTGTTGCAAAAGGACTTGGACCGATTATGTGAGTGGGAAAAACTATGGCAAATATAGTTCAACGTGTGGAAGTGAATCCAATTTGGACCAAAGAAAGATCAATCGGAATATATTCTAAATGGCGAGAAAAGAGGATTTTCGAGGCCATGTACACAAATTATTAAAATCTAGTGAACAGGCGCAAAAAACAATCAAAACTGCAAATAGATGCGAGATTTTATCTCAAGAGGGCTGGAATACAAATGGGTGGAAGTTATTCTGCAGTTGTATCGAGTTTATCTGGAGCAGTACTTTCAGTTCTGGGCACCGCATCCTCAGAAGGATATTTTGGCCTTGGAGGGGTAAGGCACAGATGCACCAGAATGACACTGGGGCAAAAAGATTTTAATTATGAGGAATTCTTGCATAAAAGTGGCTTGTATTCCCGAGTGTAAGTGATTGAGAGGTTATCTGATCGGGCTGATTAAAATTTGGAAACAATTCTATACGGTGAATACAGAGGAACGATTGCCTCTGGTGTAGTGATCATGAACAAGGGGCTCATCTTAAAATTAGAGCTAAGACATTCCAGAGGGAAATGAGAATTCACTTTGTCACGCAATGTTAGTAGAAATCTGATACTCATTCCCCCAAAAAGCTGTGGATGTTGGGGCTCAATTGGAGTTGTTAAGACTGAGGTCGACAGATTTTTGTTGGGGACGCTTATCAAAGCATGTGGAGCAAAGCCCGGTAAATTGAGCTGAGGTGCAGATCACCCATGATCGAATTGAATGTCGGAACTGCCTCGAGTGGAGGAGTTCCCTCTACCTGTTCCTAATGTTCCTATTTTCCTACGCAATGCCACCCGAATCCAAATCTAGGAATAGTTATCTTTCGAAGCGTCTTGGAGTCTTACTTCATGGCAAAATGCACAATTTGTCCATAGCAGCTGGCCTTACATCTTGGAACAGATTGAGCAACTCGAGCCTGTTCCGCCTTTAAATTAGATCATGTTTGATCTGTAGCTCAGCTTCATTTACGCACCTTCGATCCGCATCTCCTGACACCCTTTTCTAACAAAAACTATAGGCAGATAGTTACAGGTGTACACCACCCTTTGTCTGAAATGTTGCTTCCTGATGTCACTCCTGAATGACCGAGCTCTAATTTTAAGATTATTTCCTTCGTCTTGATTCCCCACCAGATGAAACATGTTCTCAATATTTATCCTATCTAATCCTTTCTTATCATTTTAAACACTTCATTTAAATCGCCATCAACATTGTATACTCAAGGGAGTAAGAAACAAGTTTACGCAGCCTGTTCTCAGAATTTAATATGCCTGTTATTATTGTGGGGAATCTGCACTGCAACGCCTCCAAGGTCAATATATCTTTCGTGAGGTGCGGTGGCCGGAACTGAATTCAATACTCCAGATGGGTTCCGATCAATGGTCTGTAAAACTGAAGCATCGCTTCCTCATATTTTCCTCCAGCCACCTTGCCACCAATGCTATATTTCCATTATCCTTTTAATTCCATTTGTACCTGTATATCAGCTCTATTTTTACACTTATTCATGAGATAACAGGAACATTAACAAAGCTGCATTTATTGCCAATTCTATAAATTCCCATTGCAGTGGCTTAAAAAGCCAGGTGGACGACTGAACAGCGACCTAGTCTTTGAATAAGGACACGGCAAAGCCACGCCAAGCCCAGTCAATCATGCACAATCCTCCCCCTCAACATCTATGGAATTGTGCCCCAGTAGGAAGCCGTTTCCCACTGACCTATCAAACAACAGTCTGGCAGCAGTCATTGTAACAGTATCATAGATAGCAGCCAGCGTCACAGATTCTTCATCACTATGACTGGGTATTTCCATTTCCACCGATCGTCCAGATCCACATGAGTTGGGGGCTTAGTGCTTTAAAGTCGTAGGAGGTTGTCCCTGGGAGTCCTTACCATTGATTCTGGATCCTATGTAGCCTCATGTCTTCAGGAAATGGATGGGAAAGGAAGCCTTCTACTGATTTTCACCTAGTGCTCTCCCCCAGCTGATGAATCAGTACGCAACGATGTTAAACACCACTTGGAGGAAGAACTAAGCATAGCAACGGACAGAATATACTCTGAATAGGGGACTTCAATGTCCATCACCGAGAGTGTATCTGTAGAATCTAAATTGGCTGAGCTGGCCAAGACCTGAAGGAAATAGCTGCTGCAGCTGAGTCTGAGTATATTCAAGGCTGAGATAGATAGTTTTTTGGACTCTAAGGGATTCAAGAGGTATAGAGATCGGGCGGGAAAGTGGAGTTGAATTCGATGATCAGCCATGATCTTATTGAATTTCGGAGCAGTTTCGAGGGGCCATATGCCCTACTCCTCTTCCTATTTCTTATATTCTTATGTTATTTTGTTCTTATAAATGCATGTCAAGCGCAGAACCAGGCATACCTAAACATGAGGTGCCAGCTGGTGAAGTCCCCGGTCAGGCAACGTTACTTTCATGAGCTTTTCTGGCCCAGATTCTTTGATGAGACTACGACAAATATTGACATTAATAGACTTAACTGGTCGTGGTTTCCCTGTTGCTACAATTTTTCCTACCTCTGCTGCTGAAGAGAAAAAGGAACAAAAGCACCAGGGTAATTAGAAGAGTATGACAATGATATGGTGCTTGGTCCCTTTGATTAAATGCGCCACTGATCATGATGGTTGCAATTCAAAATAAAGAAAAGAAAGACTTGCATTTCTCCCGCGCCTTTCACGACCACCAGACGTCTCAAAGCGATTTACAGACAATGAAGAACTTTAAAAAAAAATTATAGCCACTGTTGTAACGTGGGAAAAGCTGCAGCCAATTTGCGCACAGCCAGCTTTCATAAACAGCAACGTCATAATGACCAGCTAATCTGTTTTTTTTGTTATGTTGATTGAGGGCTAAATATTGGACAGGACACTGGGGATCAGTCCCCTGCTCATCTTCGAAATAATGCTTTGGGATTATTTACGTCCACTTGAGAGAGCAGACAGGTCCTCGGTTTAACATCTCATCTGAAAGACGGCAACTCTGACAGTGCAGCACTCCCTCGCCATTTGACTGGCGTGTCAGCTTAGATTTATGTCCTGAAGTCCCATGGACGGCGATTTGATCCCACAACTTTCTGAGTCAGTAAGGCGAATGTGCTATCAACTGAGCCACAGTGGACACTAGATAGAATCCTGCTGATGTGTTTCTTGGATGGGATGTAGGAGGTGATGATGTTGCTCTGTTATTGCTGTCTTGTCCTTGGTGAGAATGTTAAAACAACTGGGAGATTCAGTCAATATAAACATGAGATCTGCAGCTGGACTTCCTGTAGAAAGAGTTTGCCGCAGCGAAGATGGAGGGCGTGAATAATGGGGAAGGGTCACCAAGGAATCAGATTGATTCGGGTGGGATGGTGCCCAGCTGGTTGCAGTGTTTATGTTGATGTACACACATCACGACAATCTGCAAAATATTGTTTTCATTGACATGAGGATCGGTACCAGAGTGCACAGATTTAAAGTAATTATTAGAAGGATCAGAGGGTAGAGGAGGAGAATTGTTTTCACGCTGCGAGTTGTTATGATCTGCAATGCTCTGCCTGAGAGGGTGGTGGAACAAGATTGAATATTAACTTCCAAAAAGTGAATTGTATAAATACTTGAACAGGATAAATTTACAGGGCTTTGGCAAATGACCAAGGGAGTGGGTTTATTGATAGCTCTTTTAACGAGCTGGCAGAAGCACGATGAGCCAATGAACTCCTACTGTGCTGTAAAATTGTATGAAGTTTATTGGCGTCAGTGATTGCTTTGCAACTAGACCAACCGTGTAACGTCTTCAAATATGAGATGGTTAGAGTACAATATCAATATATTTCTAAAATATGGAAAGGGATCCATCAAAACATCGTGGTCTGTCATTAAATAGATAATCCAAAACTAAACTGAACATTAACATGGTGAAGTAGGATAACCATTGCAGGTAACGCCACCAAGAAAATCGCGATGAATGTAGAAAGTGGGATGAAGAGCTGAAAAGTGGGCTTAAAAAGGTACAGAGCATAAAACAAGCCTGATGGTTAACATCAAATTAATCCGTAATGCCTATTAACGTACATTAAAAGGAACATTCATAAGAACATAAGAAAATAAGAAATAGGAGCAGGAGTTGAACAATCGGCCCCTCGAGCCTGCTCCGCCATTCAATAAGTTCATGGCTGATCTGATCCAACCTCAACTCTAAAGAACACAAGAAGTCCTAGCAGGACCAGGCCACTCGGCCCCTGGGCCCGCTCCGCCACCCACAGGGCCTTGACCGATCCGAACTCAAACTCATGTCCAATTTCCAGCCCGCTCCCCGTAACCCCTGATCACCTTTACTTCTAGGAAACGATCTAATTCTTTTTTAAATGTATTTAATGAAGTAGCTTCCACAGCTTCCTGGGGTAGCAAATTCCACAGACACACTACCCTCTGAGTGAAAAAGTTTCTCCTCATCTCAGTTTTGAAAGAGCAGCCCCTTATTCTAAGATTATGTCCCCTAGTTCTAGTTTCACCCATCATTGGGAACATCCTCACCGCGTCCACCCAATCAAGCCCCTTCACAATCTTATATGTTTCAATAAGATCGCCTCTCATTCTTCTGAACTCGAATGAGTAGAGTCCCAATCTACTCAACCTCTCCTCGTATGTCCACCCCCACATCCCCGGAATTAACCGAGTGAACCTTCTTTGTACTGCCTCGAGAGCAAGTATGTCTTTTCTTAAGTATGGACACCAAAACTGTATGCAGTACACCAGGTGCGGTCTCACCAATACCCTATACAACTGCAGCAATACCTCCCTGTTTTTATATTCTATCCCCCTAGCAATAAAAGCCAACATTCCATTGGCTTTCTTGATCACCTGCTGCACCTGCATACTAACTTTTTGATTTTCTTGCACCAAGATCCCCAGATCCGTTTGTACTGCAGTACTTTCCAGTTTCTCGCCATTAAGATAATAACTTGCTCTCTGATTTTTCCTGCCAAAGTGCATAACCTCACATTTTCCAATATTGTATTGCATCTGCCAAATCTCTGCCGACTCACCCAGCCTGTCTATATCCCCTTGTAGGTTTGTTATGTCCTCCACACTCTCTACTTTCCCTCCCATCTTTGTATCATCTGCAAACTTTGATATGTTACACTCGGATCCCCTCCTCCAAATCGTTAATATAGATTGTAAAGAGTTGGGGACCCAGCACAGACCCTTGCGGAACACCACTGGCTGCTGGTTGCCAGTCCAAGAATGTACCATTTATCCCAACTCTCTGCTTCCTGTTAGATAACCAATCCTCCACCCATGCCAGAATATTACCCCCAATCCAGTGATTTTTTATCTTGAGTAATAATCTTTTATGTGGCACCTCGTCGAATGCCTTCTGGAAGTCTAAATACACTACATCCACTGGTTCCCCTTTATCCACCCTGTACGTTATGTCCTCAGAGAACTCGAGCAAATTTGTCAGACATGACTTCCACTTCATAAAGCCATGCTGACTTTGTCCTGTTAAATTATGTTTATCTAAATGTTCCGTTACTGTCTCCTTAATAATAGACTCCAAAATTTTACCCACCACAGATGTTAGGATAACTGGGCTATAATTTCCAGCCTTCTGCCTACAACCCGTTTTAAATAAGGGTGTTACATTAGCAGTTTTCCAATCTGCCGGGACCTTTGCTGAGTTCAGGGAGTTTTGGAAAATTATTACCAAAGCATCCACAATTCCTACTGCCACTTCCCTCAAGACCCTAGGATGTAAGCCATCAGGTCCAGGGGATTGATCCGCCTTGAGTCCCATTATTTTACTGAGTACCAATTCCTTAGTGATTTTAATCGTATTTAGCTCCTCCCCCACTAGAGCCCCTGTTTGTCCAGTGTTGGGATATTCTTAGTGTCCTCTACCGTAAAGACTGAAAGAAAATATTTGTTCGGCATTTTTGCCATCTCCATGTTTCCCACCATTAATTTCCCGGTCTCATCCTCTAAGGGACCTACGTTTGCCTTAACCACCCTTTTTGTTTTTATATAACTATAGAAACTCTTGCTATCTGTTTTTATATTTTTTGCTAATTTATTTTTGCTGTAAAGAACGCTTCCTTGGGTTCAGTGACACTGATTTAACAAGTTTTTTTCCCGATCTCTCTCTTATTTACCTGTTTCACTGGGATCAGCTGCCTTTATATCTGGGTTTCTCATGTTTACTGCGATCACCGCCATCTAAAAGTTTCCCTCCAAGTCACACACCATCCTGACTTAGAAGTATATCGCCGATCCTTCATCGTCGCTTGGTCAAAACCTTACATAACAGCACTGTGGGAGTACCTTCACCACATGGACTGCAGCGGGTCAAGAAGGCAGCTCACCGCCAACTTCTGAAGGACAACTAGGGATGGCCTTGCCAGTGACGCCCACTTCGGATAAAACGAATTAAACAAAAACTACCCTATATATTTGAATTGTCAGAGCTTATTGGAATCACCAGCATATATCTGGATGCATATGTGTTTACTGAGACAACCGGCCTATATATCTGGGTAATCAGGTTTACTGGGTTTATCTCTAGACTAGATAATGCAGACAATGAAAAGCCATTTCATCTTGTCCGGAACTGTAAAATGAGAAGACATCGCTTGCGTTTGAGGCAGTTTTAATCAAACCTAATCCAGTAACAATATTTCAGTGAGCGAGTTGTCAATCTGTGGAGCAGGCTTCCTCGGGAGACGGTGGGCGGAGTTAATATTGATTCATTCAAATTCAAATTGGATAGATTTCTTTCAGCAATTAATATCTCGTCGTACAATATAGGAGTAATTTGAGACTTGGCAAGTGTAGGTGCAGCACATTAGGAGACACAGGCGACTTTGGATCTGTGATTCGCAAAGCTCTCCACAACTGGGGGTTTCCTTGCTGTTGAATATTGATAGAGATTGATTGCTATGATTAGTCACCAATTACATTATCATTGCACCATCTGATAGACAGGATGATAAGAGGTGAAATAAATGGACGTCGGTCTTTTACTGTCTAGCAATTCCTGTGTTCCTCTTACGTGCATTAGAAAGAACATAAGAAATTGGAGCGGGAGTAGTCCATTCGGAACCTCGAGCCTGCTCCGTTATTCGATAAAATCATAGCTGATCTGGTCTTGGCATCAACTCCACTTTCCTGCCCGCTGCCCATAACCCTTGATTCCCTTATCGTTCAAAAATCTGTCTATACCACCTTGAATATATTCAATGATTCCGCCTCTACCGCTCTCTGTTGCAGAGAATTCCAAAGATTCACGACCATCTGAGAGAAGACATTCCTCCTCATCTCCGTTTTAAATTGGGGAGCCCTTATTCTGAAACTATGCCCCCTTGTTTTTGATCCCCGCACGAGGGGAAACATCCTCTCTGCATCTACCCAGGCATGTCCCCTCAGAATCTGATACGTTTCAATAAGAACACCTCTCATTCTTCTAAATTCCAATGAGTATAGGCTAAACGATTTGATGGAAAGGATTGATATGTGTCAATGTGCGGAGAAACGCTCATTGCCTTGAGCAATTGACCATAGTCATTGCATGAGCACAGAGAGTGGGTGCTGCCAACTTTCGATTCCATTCATGAGGGCACCATCGATTCACCATTCCTGTTAATCCCAGGCCTCTTTACCAACCCCCCACCTCAAGACATTAAGGTCAGTTGAATCACACCAACAGCTGACGCACAGACACTACAATTTAAACCTGCAAAATCCCATTTTTTCCTTCTCCCGCTAACTCAGGTGTAAGTGATGCTGCCACTTCACGATTGGATACTTTTGCATTTAATCTAAAATCGGGTCCTGTTTTTAACCATGTTTCATTTCATCCGTTGCGTCACATAATTGCCTACTGATTACTGATTACTCTGATTACAATCTATGTCCAGGACGCCCTGTCAGAGCTAAAATAACCAGGTACCATCACTGGTTTCAAAGCCAAGATGGAACATTCTTGGCGTATTTCAGGTTATTCAGAAAAACGCTAATGACCCTGTTGTATAACCAACCTGTTGTATAACCAACTGCCTAATTTCACTGGAAGCGCATCAAACTACTGTTTGCGTCCGAAGTCCTGAGAATAATTCCTCTATTTTCCTCTTGGTTACATTTGATGTGGTGACAATTGTGATCCTGTCTCGGGGGAAATGCGGTCTCTCCAAATCTGTCACTCGCTACCTGGTGGTTATGGCAGGGGTGGCTCTACTGGTTATTAACATCTAACAACTAATGCAGATTCCTATTGTTTGATGGGAACTATTTCGATTCGTGTGGTCATGTCCCGTGTGTAATATCCACGCCGCCCTGGTATATGCTGCCACAGTCCAGTGCACCGTCCCTTTCACATTTGATTGGTTTGTGGCCATTTGTTGACAGAAGCTGAAAACTAAAGATTGCACCGAGAAAACGGCGGCTGTGATCTAGTACACTGGGCTGCCAATTAGTCTGCGGTGGTGGCGCAAAACGGGCGCTATCGGCTCGGCCCTGTTATACGCAGCGCCTGATATTCAAGTGTATTGTTGTCAATTGTACTGAATATCAAACACTGTATAACTGGCGGCCTACCAGAATACACACCCAGACACCTTAAGTTCTTTATTTCTCAAACATTTCATAATCTGCTCCAATCCGAAAAGGAAGTAAATGTCAAAGCTCGTGTCCTGTTAGCTATATTGCCACGGATTGGACCCAGGCACGAGTTACCTACAGATGCAATTTGAGCAGATATTTGCCCAAGAGCAGTTCACTGCTTTAAACAGTTCGATAGTGAGCTCACAGCCCAGCGGTGTTTTGGGAATGAGCGATTGTTGTGATAATTTCCCGAAAAGAGACCAATCGTTATCAATGTCCTGTACGTCAGGGGTTATTTAGTACAACAGTGCTGACAAGCTTATCTGAACTCTGTTAACCTTTGAAGGATAATTTTTTGAAAATCAGGTCTGACACCAGAATAAAGTCAAGATAGTAGGAAGATTGCAGAATGTATTAATGTCCGCAACATCACTGGGACAGATAGTGAATATGAATCAACGCCAACCCCAAAGCCCCTCTGCACCGCTGCCTTGTGTTAGTCTATCTCTGTTCTTTGTTTTTGTAACAGGTTCCAGGCATATTTTGAAATGATGGCACCGAACTTATTCAATTGTCCTCAGTGTTCTGTATGCTTATACTGTTGTCCAATAAAACAGATTGAGAATTGAACTAAAATTCACTTTGCACTGTGCTAACTTACTCCACCAGTAAAGAGATTTGAAGAGGAAACAGACAGTCCTCGGCCATATCAGAAGGTAATGTCATTGTGACACTCCCGGCTCCCAGTGCAACGCAGTCACGGGTCCACGTACAGCGCACTCGCGGGTCCCGGTACACCACAATCCCGGCACCAGGTACACCAGACAGGCATTTCCTGGTGCAACACACTCCCGGGTCCCGGGACAGGACATTCAACAACAACAACTTACAATTACAATGTGGCTTTCAGGTCGTAAAACGTCTCAAGTCGCTTTACAGGAGCATCATCACGCAAAATTTGACAGTGAGCCGCACATTGTGTCATATAATTATATTTTCAAACTACCTTCGACGTCGCCCTACCACCTATTAAAAGTTTGAGGAAAATTGAAGCCCGTGGTATAAAAGTGGCACTGGCAGCATGGATACAAAATTGGCTAACAGCCAGAAGGTCTGAAAATCTTTTATCAGTATTGGTGAACATGACCCTATCGGATTGTCCTAAAAACCCATCTGGATCACTAATGTCCTTTAGGGAAGGAAGTCTGACGTCCTTACCCGGTCTGGCTCCAGACCTACTGCAATGTGGTTGACTCTTAACTGCCCTCTGAAATTGCCTAGCAAGCCACTGAGTTGTATCATACCGCAACGAAAAACAATGACAACAAAGGATAGAAAACAGAGAGTTGTGGTGAATGGCTGATTTTCGTACTGGAGTTGGTTAGACAGTGGAATGCGCCAAGGTTCAGTATTCGGGGCACTGCTGTTTTTGATAAATATTGATGAATTTAAGTTGTGGGTGGAGGGCAAAATTTAGGAATTCGCTAAAGACACGAAATCTTGAAGTGAGGAAATTATAAAAAGATTTAAAGAGGACATAGACAGGCTGGTGGAATGGGCCGACACATGGCTGTTAAAATTCAACGTAGAATCTTGTGAGTTGATACATATTGGGAGTGAGAATGAGGAGAGACAATACGGGCTAAATGAGTCCATTTTAAAGGGGGTGCAAAAACAGAGAGACCTGGGGATGTTTGTGTAAAATCTTTGAAAGTGGCAAGACACGTAAAAAAGCGTTTGGGATCGTGGGCTTTATGAATAAAGGAATCGAGTACAAAAGGCAGAGAATGATGCTGAACCTATAAAGCACTGGTTCGGCCCCAGCTGGTGTATTGTGAACAAGTCTGCGCTCCTCAATGTAGGAACGACACGGAGGCTTTTGAGAGTGTTCAGGAGAGATTTGTCAGCATGGTTCCAGGAATGAGGGATTACAGTTACCTGCATAGACTGGAGAAGCTGGGGTTGTTATCCTTACAGCAAAGAAGGCTAAGAGGAGATTTGATAGAGATATTTAAAATTATGAAGGGTTTAGATAGATTAAATAAAGATACACTGTTTCCAATGGCTGAAGTATCGATAACCAGAGGGCACAGGTTTAAGGCGATTGGCAAAAGAACCAGAGGCGACATGAGGAAAAACTATGTTACTTAATAAATTGTTAGGATTTTGAATGCCTGATAGGTTGCTAGATACAGATTCAACAGTAGCCTTCCAAAATGAAGGTGGATAAATACTTGAAGGGGAAAAATTGCAAGGCTATGGGGAAAGAGTTGGGGACTCTTTAGACAAACTGGATTGCTCTTTGAAAGAGCTAGTGCAGACTTGATGGACCTAATGACCTCCATCTATAGTACCAGGCTCAATAGGTGAGTCTGTGCCGGTCAGTAGATGGAGGAGGTAGTAGGATTTGTAGTAATGGACTCTGTTGGTGAATCAGCGCTCGTCAGTGATATGGTGGGAAAGGGTGCGAGTGGTATGTGTAGTACTAGGCTCAGTAAGTGAATCAATGCTCGTGAGTAAGGTGGAGGGGCTAATAAGAGAGGTAGTAAAGGTCAATCAGTGCTGGCCAGTGTGAACGGGGGAGTGTAGTGGAATGGGTAGTTCTAGGGTCTAAATTTGAATCAGTTCTGGTTAGTGAGATGTACGAGTAGTGGAACGGGTAGTACTAGGATTAATACTTGATTGTTTGCTGCTCAGTGAGATGATGGTATTAGTGGGATGGGTAACACTAGGATCTACAGGATAATCAGTGCATCAGTGTGTTGGAGTGTGTAGTGGGATAGATATTACTGCTGTCTATAGGAGAATCAAGGCTGGTTAGTGCGCTGGAGGGTAGTAGTGAAATGGGTATTACCAGAATCAATAGGTGAATCAATCATGGTCTGTGTGATGGCGAGGGAGGAAGTAGGATGGGGTAATATTAGTGTCTATAGGTGAATCAATGCTGGTTGGTGAGATGGAAGGGTAGTGAAATGGATAGTCCTTGGCACAATATTTACATCATTGTCTGTCAGATAGATGGTGGCAGAATTGAAATGGGGATTACTAGGGTCTATATGTGAATCAATGCTGAATGGTGAAATAGAGGGGTAGATGGAACGGGTATTACTAGGCTCAGTAGGTGAATTGCTGCAGCTCATTGAAATGAACACAGGAAAAACAAATTGCGCTCGACTAGTCACTCCTGGTCATAATATTGAAGGTTTATCTCAGTGATTTGTACTGTACCAGCAGTTAATTCGCCCTATTCAGTAAAGGGGTCAAGCTGTGGTCATATACTTGGTGAAAGGACTGGCTCACCACTGGTCAAAGTAGAAAATGCACGAGCAGAGCGGGAAAGGCGAGTGTCGGTCGTTCAGCATAAGAAGCAGCTAAAACAGGGTGCGATCAGTCAGGAGATGGAGAGAGCGGCAGAGTGCGGAATCTGCAGCTGGACAATTTCACCAGCTAGTAATTCACTAATGGTGAGTTAAGCTTGTTCAATATTGATAAAACCATAACATTTCGCATAGCAATGGTGGAGTGTATGCACTTGATGCGCTGTTCTTAAATTCTCTATCCCTGTAAATTGAAATGTATTATTAAAGTTTTGTTTTAAGTTGTAAAGGGATCACCAATACACAATAAGGACATAAGAACAAAAGTAATAGGAGCAGGAGTAGGCCATTCGGCCCTTCGAGCCTGCTCCACCATTCAATTAGATCATGGCTGATCTTCTGCCTCAACCTCATTCACCGGCCCTATCGCCATATCCCTTGATGCCTTTACTAATCAGAAATCTATCGACTTCTGTTTTGAATATACCCAATGACTGAGCCTCTACAACCCTCTGGTGTAGAGAATTCCAGAGATTCAACACCCTCTGTGTGAAGACATTTCTTCTCATCTCATCCTCAAGGGTCTACCCTTTATCTTGAGGCTGTGGCTCCTGGTTCTACACTCCCCAGCCAAGGGAAACATTCTCACAGCATCCACCCGATCAAGCCCTGTGATAATTTTGGATGCTTCAATCAAGAATTCAAGAGAAAACAGGCCTAGTTTACTCAATCTCTTCTCATACTACAGTCCCACCATCCCAGGAATCAATCTCGTGAGCATTCGTTGCACTCGCTCCATGGCAAATATATCCTTACTTAGGTAAGGAGACCAAAATTGCACACAGTACTCCAGGTGTAGTCTCAACAATGTCCTATATAATTGGAGTAAGACTTCTTTTACTCCTGTACTCAAATCCTCTTGTAATTACATAGAATACCATTTGCCTTCCGAATGGCTTGCTGCACCTACACATTCACTTGCAGTGACTCATGTACAAGGACACCAAGGATCCATTGAGCATCTGCTTCCCACAATTTTTCACCATTTAGGAAATAGACTGCCTTTCTGTTTTTTCTACCAAAGTGGATAACTTCACATTTATCCACATTATATTCCCTCTACCATGTTCTCGCACACTCGCTGAGCCTGTCGAGAACCCTCTGAAGCCTCTTCACATCTTCTTCACAACTGAAACTGCCACCTAGCTTTGTATCATCAGCAAATTTTGAAATGTTACATTTAGTCCCCTCATCCAAATCATTAATATAGATTGTGAATAGCTGGGGCCCAAGCACCGATCCTTGCGGTACCCCACTAGTCACAGCCTGCCATCCTGAAAAACAGTCATTTATCCCTACTCTTTTGTTTTTTCTCTGTTAACCAATTCTCGTATTTTACCCCCAATTCCACGAGCCCTAATTTTGTTCATCAACCTCTTATGTGGGACATTATCGAAGCCTTCTGAAAAACCAAATACAACACATGCATAACTTCCCCTTTGTCTATTCCATTAGTTACATCCTCAAAGAACTAGAATAGGTTTGTCAAACAGGATTTCCCTTTCATAAATCCATGTTGACACTTCCCCATCTTACTATTAGTTTCAAATTGCCCAGTTATTGAATATTGTATAATAGATTCCAGCATTTTCCCAAATTCTGATGTGAGGCGAAAAGATCTGTAGTTCCCCGTTTTCTCTCTCCCTCCTTTCTTAAATAGCGGGTTTACATTTAGCTAGCCTCCAACCTGCAGGAACCGTTCCAGAATTTATAGAATTTTGGAACATGACAAACAATGCGTCCACTATCCCAACGGCCACCTCTTTCAAAACGCTATGATGTAGGTTACCGGCCCTTGGAATTTATCGAGTTTTAGTCCCATTAAATTTGCTAGTACTGTTTTTTTTGAAAATAATAATTTCTTTAAGTTCCTCATTCTCACCACACCCTTGGTTTTCTCGTATTTCTGGGAGGTTTTTTATGTCTTCTTCCGTGAAGACAGACGCAAAGCATTTATTGAATTTGTAACCATTTCCTCATTCCCCATTACAAATTCACCTGTCTCTGACTGTAAAGGACCTACATTTACCTTCGCCAGTCTTTTCCTTTTCACATACCTAGAGAAGATTTTACAATCCGTTTTCATATTTTTCGCCAATTTTTGCTCATATTCAATTTTCCCTTTCTTTATCGATTTCTTGGTTCCCCTTTGGTGCTCTCTAAAAACATCCCAATCCTCAGGCTGACCGATTTTTCTGGCAACTTTATAAGCTTACTCCTTTGACTTAATACTGGCTTTAATTTCTTTTGTTAGCCATGATTGGATCACTTTTCCTTTTGGATTTTTATGCCCTAGAGGAATATATGTTTGTTGCAAATTATGCATTATTTCCTTGAATGTTCGCTATTGTTTATTCACCTTCATACATTTTAGTGTAGACTCCCAACCTACCATGGCCAACTTGTCCCTCATACCCTTGTAGTTTCCTCTGTTTAAATCGAAGACCTTAGTTTCAGATTGGACGACAATAATCTCAAACTTAATGTAAAATGCAATCATGTTATGCTCACTTGTCCCTAAAGGCCCCTTTACCACAAGATTATTGATTAGCCTTTCTCATTACACAGTACCAGATCCAGAATAGCCTGTTCCCTGGTTGATTCCTCCACATTCTGATCCAGGAAATCATCTCGCATGCATTCCAAGAAATCGTCCTCCACACCATTAGTGGTAATTTGCTTATCCCAGTCTATATGTAGATTAAAGTCCCCCAGTCTCTAGGAGTCTCCTGTTAATTGTGGCCAGTGATTGTTACAATATTGCCTACATCACAACAGTTACTTCATTCCTTTCTTTCCTTATTTCTTTCTTTCATTCTTTCTTTACTTCGTTCGTTCTTTGTTACTGCATAACATACACTTGCTGACCGGTATAATCAACTGGAATAGATGTTTTCGGCGGCAAATTTACTTTATTAAACAGGAAACCAGAGTAAATGGTCAGCCTATGTTTTCTAAATTCATAAAACACTAGAAAAATATTGTGGATGCGGGAAGACTTCAATTAAACAAGTAAACACTTGAAACAGTCAGCAGTCAGGTAGCATCTGTTGAACACGCACCGCAGGGACTCCAGGGCGTGTTGGATACAGGGAATAAGATTATTATTTCAGTTCATAAGATTCCTTTGTTTAGTTTTATTGCGTAAATTCTTTATGATACGTGCATCTCTAAAAGTGTGCACTTTATTAGAATTTTTCTTCGATGACACTAGGAAAAACTCGTGTTTCCTTATAGTTTGATTCAGCAAATGCATCTAGGAAAGTTCTTTTTAGGCTGGTGGGATTGGTCTTCGGGGCTTTGGCTGATTGGAAATTCCGTGTTTCTCGTTAACAGTCTTGTTGTGAAAGTTATTGACTTCATCTGTTTGTTCACTGGCTGTAATTAAGCCCAGTCAACATGGGACCCGATATTCTGACCTGATGGTTTTACTCTCCTATAAATAAAGGGAATCTTCTGAATGTCTTAATCGGAGAACTGCTGCCAGCATCAACACCAACCACTGAACCAGCGATTCTTGCCGAAAGGGAAATAATGTCTCTTGGTTTCCTGATCAAACTCCAGATTCTCTGTGTGATTTATGATGTACAAAAGATTTACTTGCCCATCTTGGCTGCGGTCGGTATCCCGGGTAAGTTGCTCCCATCGGGGCATTAGAATTCTTAGTTTACGTTAATTTTTATTATTATTTAGCTGATTTAATTGCTTTATTTCTAATAATTAATTTGTACATTATCGGGAATAACCAATTGCCGAGCTGGCAGCGTAGTGTGTCTGTAAATCGACACATCAAATTGTTGACCATTCGGAATCCAGGGGCAGAGGATCAGACTGTATCTCATTTCTAGAGTCCAAAACAACCTGGGATTCCATATTTAATATTTCGGCCCAGGAGCAGAAACGTGTGACAATTACATTACGAGCGTTGGATGGGGAGGACTGATTTCTGTCATTGTACAGATGCGTTCAATGAATTTAATAAGTGACCATAGTCAATGTATGAGCACAGAGAGGGCCTATTGTTAACTAACTGCCCCATTCAGAGAGCACCATCGACTCTCCAATTCCTTTTACTCCCAGGCTTCCATTATCATTCCCAACATCTGGTCATTAAGGTCAGTTGTATGCCGCAAACAGCTAACTCACACACGCTGCAAATCAAACCTGGAAACGTCCCAGTTTTTCCTTCTAACACTGGCTAACATGGAAATAATTAAAAAGGCCGCTGGAATGCTGGCCTTTATCTCAAGAGAGCTGGGATACAAAGCGGTGGAAGTAAGTTTGAAGCGGTCCGGAGCTCTGCTGAGATCCCACCTGGAGAACTGCATTCTGTTCTTGTCACCGCACCTAATGAAGAATATATTGGTCTTCGAGAGGACGCAGCTCAGATTCACCGGAATGATACTGGGGCGAAACGTGTTAAATTGGAGGACGAGTTTCCTAGACGAAGTTTTTATTTCCCTGAATATAAAAGCTTAAGTGGTGATATAATTGAGGTGTTTAAGATGATTGAAGGATTTGATAGGGTAGAGAAGAATTATTTCCTCTGGTGGAACTTTCCAGAAAAAGTGGGCATAAACTTACATTTACAGCTAAGACATTCGGGGATGATTTCACTAACTATTGTTCACACAAAGGGCAGTGGGAATAGAATCAAAGACATATAGAATAATAAAGTACAGGAGGAGGCCATTCGTCCCATCGAGCCTGTGCCGGCTCCTTCGAAGTTAGTTTCACTGACCCGCTCTCCTCCCATATCCATGGAAATTTTACTCCTTCAAGTAGCTATCCAATTCCCTTTTTGCAGGCTGCTATTGATTCTCTATCCTCAACCCTATCAGGGAGTGCATTCCAAATTCTAAACGCTCGCTCCATAGATTTATTTTCCTCATGTCGCCTCTGTTTCTTTTTTCAATCAATGTAAATCTGCGCCCTTTGGTTATCGAACCGTCAGCCATTGGCAACAGTTCGATTTTTATACTCTATCTAAACACATCTTGATTTTAAACACTTCTGACTAATCTCCTCTTATCCATCTCTGTTCTAATAAGAACACCATCTTCTCCAGTCTATCCATGGAACTATAATCCTTCATCCCTGGAACGATTCCAGTAATTCTCTTCCGTACCCTCTCCAAAGACTTCACGTCCTTCCTAAAGTCTGGTGTCCAGAATTGGACATAATACTCCAGCTGGGACCGATCTATTTTTTATACATATGTTCAGCATAACTTCTTAGCATGTGTATTCTATGCCTCTATTGATAAAGCCCAGGGTACCATATGCTTTATTAAACTGATTTGTTAATCTGTTTTGCCACTTTCAAAGATTTGTTGAAGAACGCCGCCAGGTCTCTCTGTTCTTGCACCCCCTTCAAAATTGTACCATTTAGCTAATATTGCCTATTTTCATTCTTCCTAACAAAATGTTTCACCTCATACTTTCTGGCGTTGAATTTCATCTGCCATGTGCCTGCGCATTCCACCCGCCTGTCTATGTTTTTTTGAGTCTATTAATATCTTCCTCACTGTTAACTACTATTCAAAATACGGGGCGTGTGTTGCCCTTTATTCACAAGTCTAATCATTAATGTATATCAACAACAGCACTGGTCCTCGTACTGAACCTTGGGGAACGCCATTGTATACCGTCCTCCAGTCCAAAAAAACGCCATTCACCGAACTCTTTTTTTTATCCCTTAGCCAATTATTGTCTCAATGCTACTACGGCCCATTTCAGCTCATGGTCTTTAATTTTGCTAACAAGCCCATTATGTGTTACTTTTTCAAACGTCTTTTGAATGTCCAGATACACACCATGAACTGCACTGCCCTCAACAACACTGTTTGTTATGTCATCAAAAAACTCAATCAAGATAGTCAAACACGTTTTACCCTCAGCAAACCTGTGCTGCTTCTCTCTCCTTTGTTAGTCCATGCTTGTCCAAGTGGCTGTTGTCTCCCGTGTTATTGCTTCGAACAGCTTCCCCACCACTGACATAAAACTAACTAGCCTGTAATTGCCAGGTTTATCCTTCTCCCCTTTTACGAACAAGGATATAACATTTTCAATCCAACAGTCCTCTGCCACCAATCTTGTATCTAAAGCGATTGGGAGGTTGTTGCCAATACTTCCATATATTTCTACCCATACTTCTCTCAGCATCCTAGGATTCATCCCATCCAGACCGGGTAGCTTATCCACTTTTAGAACTGTCAGTCTTTAAAGTATCTCCACTTTATCTATTTTTTTTATCTCATACCGTAATCCCGATAACCTCCTCGCTTATCAAAGCTTTGGCAAAGTCATCTAATTTGGTATACGCCTGTGCAAATCTGGAACTATCTCCCGAAAAAAACTTTAGCGCCAAGGAGAATTGAAATTGTCAAAACTGAAAATGCTATTTGTTTCATAGGCAAGACTATTAAGGTTTACATAACCGAGGCGTGTAGATAGAGTTAAGTTATAGATCAACCATGATCTAATTTAAATGTGGGACAGTCCCAAGGATCTTAATGGCCTATTCCTGATCCGTGTTCTTATATAAGTGCGGCTCACATTTCCTGATTGGTTACTTAAGTATTTATTGTAAATTCAGTTTCTGAATGTAACCATGTTCCATTTGATGCCACTTTATGTCTTATATGCCGATTCATTACTGCTTGCTCTGATTTAAAAAAATATCCAGGACGGCCTCTCACAGGTAAAATAATTAGAATCCATCACTGGAAGCAAAGCCATGCTGCACATGTGTTGGCGAATTTCAATTTATTGCAAATAACTTTTAGGTAGATAGTCTACAAGCTACTCGGTTACTTCACTGGGAACGCATCAAACTTCTGTTATTACCCAGTGTCTGGTGAATAATTTTCCTATTTTCCTCCTGCTTGCAGTTAACGTGGTGACGATTGTGATCCTGTCTCGGGGGAAGTGCCGTCTCTCCAAATGTGTCACTCATTACCTGGTGGCCATGGCAGCGAGAGATCTACTGGCCATTATCATTGATCTGGTACTAAGGCAGATTCCTATTATTTATCGGGAACAATTTAGATTTGTGCGGTCCATTCACGTGTGCAATATCCACGCAGTTCTGCTTTATGCTGCCACAGACTGTTCGGTCTGGTTGACCGTCACCTTCACTTTTGATCGATTTGTAGCCATTTGCTGCCAGAAGCTGAAAGTTAAATACTGCACAGAGAAAACGGCCGTTATGATTCTCGGAACAGTGACTGTGCTGAGCTGTTTAAAGAATATTTTCTGGTATTTTCTGTACACAGGTAAATATTGGCTTACTAACAGACCCTGGTTTTGCTTCGTGATACTCCGTGTAGCTATGTTCGCTGGGCTGGGCTGGACCGTGGTTGAATTAATGCATTACATTTTAACACCATTTATTCCTTTTCTTTTGATTCTACTGTTAAATGCTTTAACAGTCCGACACATTTTAATGTCCAGCAGAGCCCGCAGGAGACTCCGGGGTCAGAGCAATGTGGAGTGTCCTACTGACCCAGAGATGGGGAATCGAAGGAAGTCCATGATTTTGCTGTTTGTTATATCGGGGAATTTCATGCTGTTATGGGTGATGTTCATGGTCTGTTCTATATTGAAACGAATGCATTACTTGGGATACCCTGTCCCTCTGCCCATATTTGTACCCGAAATCGGCTTCATGCTCCAGCTCCTGAGTTGCTGCACGAACACTTTTATTTATGCAGTGACCCAGAGGAAATTCAGAGAGGAGGTGTGTAACGGAGTGAAATATCCCCTTGCGAAGATGATCAAGTTAATTAAATGAGAAGACCTCACACTTTATAATACTATTATGTATATCGAAAGTATAGAGGAGATCTAAAAAAGGAAATACGAGTGGCAAAGACAGCATCTAAGATTAAATTAGCGGCTAACATAAAAAGGAAGCAAACGTCTCTATAAACATAAAAATAGTAAGAAGATCTGGGATGAGGGATTAAATGAGTACTTTGCACCTGTCATCACGAGAGAAGGGGATGCTAACAATGCCCTTGTAAAGGAGGAGCCTGTAGATATATTGGTTAGGATAAAAAACAGAAACTGAGCATGTACTTAAAATGTTCGCAGTCCTCAATGTTGAAAAGCCACCCGGTTCGAATGGAAAGCATTCTAGGTTACTGTGGGAATTAAGGGTGGAAATCGGGGAGCCTCTGGCCGCAATCCTCCAAACTTCTTTGGATATGGGGGCCCTGCCAGAGGACTGGAGGATTGCAAATGTTACACCTCTGTTCAATAAACGAAGAGAGATAAACCTGGCAACTACATGTCTGTCAACCTAACGTCAGTGGTGGCAAAACTTTTAGAGCAATGGCCCCGATTTTGCTGTGGGTATGATGGCGTACTCTGACAGTATGCTGTCATACAACCTTTAAAATACACAAGTTTGGGATTTCCACATGAGCTTGTGCATGTGCTGAATCCAGAAGTTGCAATCTGTCAAGATACGCCTTGACAGATCATCTGAACCACCGAGAAACTGTCAACTGCTGGCGCAGGGTTGGGCTATTTGCTCACTAACTGCCCAGCAGTTATGGAGGAAACTCTCATGGTTGTTGACATCAAGCGAAGGAGCCTAATTTCCTGTTAACTGTCAGTAAATCTGTACCTGACAAGCTGGGCAAGGTGATTCCTTGATAAGAATTGATGTGTTTACATGCTGCATATGGTTTAAAGAACATAGATCTTTTTTACAGCAAGAATATATTAGCCTTTACTGAATATCAGAATGTGAATACATCTAACACGCCTCAGAGATGTCATGCATATATACATTTGTAGAAACAAACATTACATTATACGTTTATATATTTTCCTTAGTTACAATTGCTTTGCTATGATTTATTTTAATGCTATGTAAATGAGACGTTATTGTATGTATTTCTCTTACTGCTGTTCGGACCTCGAGAATTACGAATTAGCTTAACAACGAAAGACAAGGATGTGATCAATAAAATTGATCTTTATTCACACTATAGTTCAAAATTCGAGTGCGCATAGAAGCAGCTTCGGAAATAAATTCAAGGAATTCTCGGCAATGAATATGCATGCATCTTATTAATTCAAACGTACATAAAAGTACACCCTTAACAATTGAAAGTGTACATAAAGCAACCCTTTAACAACATCTAAGCTTATGTCCGACTTTCATACATACTCCTTTATCACTAGGTGATTGGTCCAGGGAAATTGTAAGTTGAAATATAGACTGGCCAGCTTTCTCAACTCATTCTTCCTCCTGCTCTGTCTTCTGGGCTTATTCTGAATCCCTCTTGGTTCCTTTGGTGTTCCTTCTGAATCTTGAATCTATCGGCATATCCCTCTCTTCGCTTCTCCATCATCTGCTTATCTTGCCTCCCCTTAAATGTATCTATACTATTCGCTTTAGCCACTCCCTGTGGTAGCTAATTCCACATTCGCATCACTCGCTGGATGAAGAAGTTTATTCTGAATTCCCTATTTGAATTCTTCTTGACTGTCTTATATTAATAGCCTCTAGATATGTTGTTCCCCACAAGTGGAAACATTCTCTCTTTATCCACTCTATCAAAATCTTTCATAATTTTAAAGACCTCTATTGGTCACCCTCCACACGTGTACGAAATCGTGAATTGCAAGAAATAACTTGAGGTAAAAAGACTCTTCAGACCGGTGTTAGAATAACTGGATAGACGCTTAGAATTTGCTGATGTTCTTGGTTCCCTGTGGATGTTAGAACATTCTGCACCGTGGAGGTGACCTTGTTTCCAGATTCGCTGTCTGCTGTTTGTGTGGTAGAAAGGTTGTTAACTGTATCTTTGATAATGTTACCTACCGCCCCCCCCCCACCCCCCGCCCCCCGCCACCGCCCCTAAAAAGAGAGTAAAAGAGTTTTCAGCATAGACGGGCAAGGGAAGGGAAGAGCTGTTTAGGCACGGCAGCCGTCTGTCCAATCGGGACCGATACCAGCTGCTTGTCACAGTGGTATGTCTACTATGTCTATCTTGATTGCGTGTTGTACTTAACTTAAACTGAGCTCCTTAATAAAATACCTTACAACTCCTAAGACCAGTTGGGTAATCTGTGTGTGACCAGTGATCCAAATCTTAAAGTGGTGTCAGAAGTGGAATCACAGAATTGGGAGTTGTAATGTTGTGGGGACCAGAGGGATTGGTCGCGAGTGATCGTCGCTTAAGACTGAGTAGCAAACTGCCTGAAAGAAGGGAGTGGGAGAGAGTGGGGTAAAGCTAAATCCAGAGATACAATGGGGCAGGAATGCCACCGAGAACAGCTGGTAGACAGCCTTACAGAGAAAGTCAGCACGTCCGCTACAGCGGACCTCCTCAAAATCTCAGAAGATGGTAATGGGGACTATGACCACATCCTGGATAACATTTCTGAGGATGAACAGAAAAAAAACTTAAAATAAACAGAGGTCGAGACAGGTTAGCTTACGGGGCACACTTGTGCGCTGCCCAGTTAAATAGGGAGACCTAAGATATAAAATATTTAGTGAGCCAGATACGGAGCGAAAGAAGTGAATGGCGAGAGCACCTTTCAGCCCTTCGCAAACGGTTGGGCTGGGAGCAAAATATTCATGAGAAAATGCAGTGTACTCAAAAGAAACGAGATCAAATACTGGAGCAGAATATTGAACTACAGGCAGACAACACCAGATTGTGTGAGGAGCTAGAGGATGCAAGGGGAGCGTGAAGGGAATTAAACCGGCGCCAAACCACTGCCTCCCCCGAAGCAGATCACGGCCCGTGCTTAGAAAAAAACAACAGCTGCAGGCACCAATCGGCCAACAACGGCCAGTGATGGCTGCTGTCTCCAAAATCAAACCGAAAGATGCCGGCCTTTGCTGGGCCAATATAACTGAGGACCCAACTCTATCTGCTCCCTCTGCTCTGCCTCCACCGGACAAGGATGGTGAAGCTAACAAAGCAAACAAGACAATACCGGTGTGTGTGGTCACTCGGGCCAATGCTGCCCGCCAGGCTCAGTAGCAGACTGAAGACAAAAATACTTGCATTTATATAGTGCCTTTCACGACCACCGGACGTCTGAAAGTGCTTTACAGTCAATAAAGTGCAGTCATAGATTGGGAAAAGTGGAAGTGCAACGAGACCTGGGTGTCCTTGTGCACCAGTCGCTGAAGGTAAGCATGCAGGTGCAGCAGGCGGTTAAGAAGGCAAATGGTATGTTGGCCTTCATAGCTTGAGGATTCGAATACAGGAGCAAGGATGTCTTGCTGCAGTTGTACAGGGCCTTGGTGAGACCACACCTTGAGTATTATGTGCAATTTTGGTCGCCTTATCTGAGGAAGGATGTTCTTGCCATGGAGGGAGTGCAGCGAAGATTCACCAGACTGATAACTGGGATGGCAGGAATGACGTATGAAGAGAGATTGGGTCGATTAGGCTTATATTCGCTAGAGTTTAGAAGAATGAGAGGGGATCTTATTGACACTTATAAAATTCTAAGAGGACTAGAAAGACTAGATGCAGGAAGGATGTCCCCGATGGCGGGAGAATCCAGAACCAGGTGTCACAGTCGAAGGTTAGGGGTAAGCTATTTCGGACTGAGATGCGGAGGAATTTCTTCACCCAGAGAGTGATGAGCCTTGTCAATTCTCTACCACAGAAGGCAGTCCAGGCCAATTCATTAAATATATTCCAGAAGGATTTAGATATATTTCTTAAGGCTAAAGGCATCAAGGGATATGGTTAGAAAGCAGGGACATGGTACTGAATTTGGATGATCAGCCATGATCTCATTAAATGGCAGAGCAGGCTCGAGGGGCCGAATGGCCTACTCCTGCTCCTATCTTCTATGTCACTGTTTTAATGTAGGAAACGCGGCAGTCCACAACCAGCAATGATATAATGATAAGATAAATCTGTTTTTTTTTGTTATCTTGGTTGAGGATTAAATATTGTCTGGGTCACTGGGGATAACTCCCCTGCTCGTCTTCGAAATAATCCTGTGGGATCTTTTACGTCCACCTGAGAGAGCAGACGGGGCCTCGATTTAACGTCTCATCCGAAAAATGGCACCTCCAACAGTGCAGCACTCCCACTGCTTTGTCAGCCTAGCTTTATCTGTACAAGTTCCGGGAGTGGGACTTGAACCAACAACATTCTGACTCACAGCTGACACTGAAGAGCAAATGAGGAGGTGGAAGACGTCCAATCCTTCTCCTTGACCACTAATGACAAAAGGGAAACGGTCACCACGACCATGCATAGGCCCCTTTCCGCTGTTGAGGTCAGGGTACGAAAGGATGACTTAGGGACGGTGGAAATGAACACCAGTCCCCTCGACCTCAGGCAGCGGTGAAGGATTTTTATAATCACCCACCCTGAACTAGAAGGGGACGACCTTAAACAGATCCTCCTGGCTGCGTGTCCATCAGAATTAAAACAAGAAATGGATCAGGACATTCTGGTGTTTGATGTGATAAAGGATATTGATGGCTGGTAATCCAGAGACCTGGACTAATGATCCAGGAATGTGAGTTCAAATCCCACCACGGCAGCTGGGGAATTTATGTTCAATTAATTAAATAAATCTGGAATAAAAAGCTTGTATCAGTAAAGGTGTCCACGAAACTATCGGATTGTCGTAGAAACCCATCTGGTTCACTAATATCCTTTAGGGAAGAGAATCTGAAGTCCTTACCTGGTCTGGACTATATGTAACTCCAGACCCACAGAAATGTGGTTGACTCTTAACTGCCCTCTGAAATGGCCGAGCAAGCCACTCAGTTGAAGCAAACCGCTATGAAACAAAATAATAAAAATGAAACCGGATGGACCCCCCGCACCGGCTACGGAAACGGAAACGGCAACGGCACACCCAGCCCAGTCAACCCTGCAAATTCCTCCTCACCAACATCTGGGGGCCTGTGTCAAAATTTGGAGAGCTGTCGCCCAGACTAGTCAAGCAGCAGCCGAACATATTCATACTCACAGATTCATACCTTTCAGCCAATGTCCCAAATTCCTCCATCACCATCCCTGGATATGTCCTGCGGCACAGTGTTGTACAGCCGGAAATGAGTGTCCCTGGGTGTCCACAAAATTGAATTCTGACCTCATGAAGTCTCATGACTTCAGATCAAGCATAGGCAAGGAAAACTCCTTCTGATTACCACCTACCGCCCTCGCTCAGCTGATGAATCAGTACTCCTTCATGTTGAAAAACACTTGGAAGAAGCACTGAGAGTAGAAAGGGCACAGAATATAATTTGGGTGGGGGACTTCAATGTACAACACCAAGAGTGTCTCGGTAGCACCACTACTGATCGATCTGGCTGAGTCCTGAAGGACAAAACTGCCATCTGGGCCTGCGAGAGGTGGTGAGAGAACCAACAAGAGGGAAAAACCTACTTGACCTCGTCCTTACCAATCTACCTGTCGCAGATGCATCTGTCCATGGGAGTTTGGTAGAAGTGACCACCGCTCAGTCATTGTGGAGAATAAGTCCCGTCTTCACACTGAGGCCATCCTCCATCGTGTTGTTTGGCACTACCACCGTGCTAAATGGAATAGATTCAGAACAGATCTAGTAGCTCAAAACAGGGCATCCATGAGGCGCTGTGCGCCATCAGCAGCAGCAGAATTGGATTCCACCACAGTCTTTAACCTCATGGCCCGAAATATCCCTCACTCTACCATTACGACCACGCCAGGTACCCAACTCTGGTTCAAAAAGGAGTGGAGAAGAGCACGCCGGGAGCAGCACCAGGCCCACCTAAAAATGAGGTGGCAACATGGGGAAGCTGCAACACAGGATTATATGCATGCTTAAAAGCGGAAGCAGCATGCTATAGACAGGGCTAAGCGATCCCAGAATCAACGGATCAGATCAAAGCTCTGCAGTCTTGCCACATCCAGTCGTGAATGGTGGTGGACCATTAAACAACCAGCAGGAGGAGGAGTTTCCATGAATATCCCCATCCTCAATGATGGTAGAGCCCAGCACGTGAGTGCAAAATACAAGGCTGAAGCGTTTGCAACCATCTTCAGCCAGAAGTGCCGAGTGGATGATCCATATCGGCCTACTCCCGAGGTCCCCACCATCACAGAAGCCAATTCTATTCACTCCACGTGTTAGCAAGAAACGGCTGAGCGCACTGGATACAGCAAAGCCAGTGGGCCCCGACAACATCCCCGCAATCATGCTGAAGACTTGTGCTCCAGAACTAGCCGCGCTTCTGACCAAGCTGTTCCAGTACAGTAACAACACTGACATCTATCCGACAATGTGGAGAATTGCCCAGGTGTGCTCTGTCCACAAAAAGCAGGACAATTCCAACCCGGCCCATTACCGCCCCATCAGTCTAACCTCAATCATCGGCAAAGTGATGGAAGGTGTCATCGACAGTGCTATCACCCGGTACTTACTCCCCAATTACCTGCTCACTGATGCCCAGTTTGGATTCCGCCAAGTCAACTCGGCTCCCGACCTCATTACAGCCTTGGTCCAAACATGGACAAAGGAATTGCATTCCAGAGGTGAGGTGAGAGTGGCTGCCATTGACTTCAAGGCAACATTTGAACGAGTGTGGCATGAAGGAGCTCCAGTAAAACTGAAGTCAATTGGAATTAGGGGGAAAACGCTCCACTGGCTGGAGTCATACCTAGCACAAAGGAGGATGGTTGTGGTGATTGAAGGTCAGTCATCACAGCCCCAGGACATCGCTGCAGTAGTTCATCAGGGCAGTGTCCTTTGCCCAACCATCTTCAGCTGCTTCATCAATGAACTTCCCTCCAACATAAGGTCAGAAATGCGGATGTTCGCTGATGACTGCACAGTGTTCAGTGCCATTCGCATATCCTCAGATAATGAAGCAATCCATGCCCGCATGCAACGAGACCTGGACGATATTCAGGCTTGGGCTGAAAAATGGCAGGTAACATTCGAGCCACAGAAGTGCCAGGCAATGACTAGCACCAACATGCGAGATTCTGACCACCGCCCCTTGACATTCAATGGCATTACCATCGCCGAATCCCCCACCATCAACATCCTGGGGTTTAACATTTACCAGAAACTTAACTGGACCAGCCACATAAATGCTGTGGCAACAACAGCAGGTCAGAGGTTAGTTATTCTGCGGCCAGTGTCTCACCTCCTGACTACAAAATACGTTCTACTATCTACAAGGCAAAAGTAAGGAGTTTGATGGAATATTCTCCACTTGCCTCGATGAGTGCAGCTCCAACAACACTCAAGAAGCTCGACACCTTCCAGGACAAAGCAGCTCACTTGAATGGCACCACATCTACCACATCAAACATTAACTCCCTCCACCACCGGCGTACCGTGGCTGCAGTGTGTACCATCTAGAAGATGCACTGCAGCAACTCGCCAAGGCTTCTTCAGCAGCAACTCCCAAACCTCTTCCACCTAGAAGGAGAAGGGCAGCAAACACATGGGAACACTACTACCTCCAAGTTCCCCTCCACGTCACTCACCATCCTGAGTTAGAAGTAAATCGCCGATCCTTCATCGTCGCTGGGTCAAAATCCTGGAACTCCATACCTAACAGGTACCTTCACAACACGGACTGCAGCGATTCCAGAAGGCGGCTCACCACAACCTTCTGAAAAGCAATTAGGAATGGGCAATAAATGCTGGCCTTGCCAGCGACGTCCACATCCCATAAACGAAGATAAAATACTTTGCCAAGCACTAGGGGAAGAGGGTATTTACTTCCACCTGCACATAGCTGACAACAAGTAGGGCCCTACCGAAAGCATGAATGCCTTTGTGCATTAACTCCATGACATTTTCCAGCGCTCCAGGTTTGGTAGAGGGGACTACTTTATCTCCCCAGGCTTCAAAATCCATTTTCTGAACGGCCTCTAACCATTGGTCCGTAACGCGCTGGGCGTTTATGTCTCCAAAGACACACTGTGGGAGCAAGTACACGCCTATACCGGAACAGCTTGGTATCAGACCCGTGCCATTAACCCTGGGACAACTGCCAAGTTTACAGTAGCGGCCGTTGAGGGCCCGCTGCCTAAGGAAATCTCAGGGCCATCTCGAACTTCAGGGAATAGTACTTTGGTGCGCTGCTATCTCTGCCACCGTCTAGTCACTATGTCATCCACTGCAACAGAATCACCCCTAGACAGGCAGGCCCCGAATCAATCGAACGAAAGGATGGAGGCAGCATTAGGGGCTTTGAGCGTCGGCCAGGGAATCCGACCGGTCGCTGCGGTGCATCAGCAACCCGAGTCAATGGAATCATTTCCACCTCTCTATGATTCCCGAAGCCCCACCGGGGGAAGGCAACCTCCTCTCTCCGAAACGATGGTGGTGGGAGACCGGTAGTCCACACTTTTGACTCCCGAGGCCGTCAACAATTGATGCTGGTCGACTCCAGCTCCTCCGCCACCAGCATTCATGATCCCCACCCTGACCCTACAAAGGGCCTGCTCCAAGTTCTATCGGGCTTCGACAATTCGACACAGACGACAATACAGGGTCCCTTCCTTTGGTGTTAGACGTGGACGGGGTTCAGGTCACTGCCCTGTCTCCCATCTATATGTCTATGCACAATGGGCAGGGACTGTTGGGTAGCAATGTGCTAAACCTGCGGGGAGCGGTGATTGATTAAGTCAAAAATTGTATCTGGTGGAACCTGAGGTACAGACCCCCTACTCCAGTGTCCAGCGTGAGCTCGGTATTCGCGACTAAACAAACAGAGGAGTAGGAGCCAGCCACCTCCGATGACCCGGAGGTACAGGCGGTCCTAGATTCTGTCCCGGGCGCGTTTGCAATGCATAAACATGATTGCAGAAGCATGACTGAGCCCATAAACCAATACTCGTATCCAGCCGAGTGCGTACCGTATATTCGAACCACCATCGAGTCATTGTTAAAGCAGGGTGTTGTTCGCCAAGGCACGTTTACATTAACTCCACAGTTTTGCTGGTTCGGAAACCAGACCACAGTTGGCGACTGACTATTGACTAACAGAAACTCAACTCAGTCACCCCAGCGTGTGCCCCGGTGGTTCGGGAGACACCCACCCTGCGCTCTCAGATTCCCAGTGGCAGTAATTAGTACAGAATGAGATTCAGTAGAAAACATCAGAAATTGAAAATTGGCTTTTGGGAAAAAGGATAAGATGAAATATCGAGTGGAGAAAAGAAAGATTCTGTCCCTTTTCTACTTCCAGTGTTTTGTCCCTTTTTTAAAAAGTGCCTGTATGAATGTTTCGAAGCTAAAAGCTGAGGAAAACACAAACGTTTGTTTAACAAAAGATTAAGATTAATTTTAAGATTATACTTGGCGTTGCACTTGCTATCTTGAATTTTCCAAGGAAGTTTGTTTTATTTTGTTTTAATGTGAAAAACAAACGGTGTTTTCGATCGGTCACATCTGCCGGCACAATCCTGACCACATCCCACACACCACTGAAACTCTCATCCAGAACTTTTCATCTCCGACTTCAAGATTTCCAATATTCTTCCAGTCGGCCATCCCATCATCTCTGCGACCCATCTCTGCACAAACCAAGACACACTCCCGGCCCCTCAGTCGTTGCTAAACATTAATCACTACTGTTACCCCAACGTCTCAAAGTTAAAATTCATGTTATTGTATTTAACTCCATCACTGCAATCGTTCCTCCCTATCTCTATGGACTAATCGAGTGTTGCATCGCTCCCCATAATGTCCCATCCTATACCTCCCGTCTCTTGTCCATTCCCTTTCTCGTCAGTTGTCTGGGATTCACTTTTGAAATTCTGCCATTAACAACAACAACCGCAGCAACAACTTGGATTTACATAGCGCCTTTAATGTAGAAAGACGTCACAAGGCGCGCCACAGGAGCGTAATCGCACAAAATGTGACACCCACTCACACAAAGAGATATTAGGACACATGACAAAAAGCTTGGTCTAAAGTTAGAATTTAAGGAGCGTTTTAACGAGAGGGTGGTAGCGAGGCGGAGGTTTAGGGAGCGAATTGCAGAGTTTAGGGCTGAACAGCACTCTCGCCACCTCCCGCTGACCCTTTAATACAAAGAAAGCAGGCGTAGGACCCGCTTTTAACAAGGTAAGTAGTTAATTAAGTGTTATTTAAAAAAAATTTCAACAGGTTTATCTTTTTTAGAGACTTTAAAGAAAGGTAAGTTTATTTTTACAAATTTTAAAAAGATTTTAAATGTTTTCAAAAATTTAATTTTTTGTTTAAAGTGGTTAATGTATTTAACTATAGTTATTTTATTAAAGTGATGGCTTTTTTTTAATTTAATTGAGGTTTAGCTGTTCTTTTGGGGGCTTGTACTATTCATAGCTTTGACAGCCCTTGCTGTCAAAACTATGAATGAAAGATGTTGTGCTGCCATTGGCTCTAACTGAATCACGTGATCCCAAAGCTCGCACGAACTAATTGCGCCTCTGGGACGCGCAAGCACTGCACGCTGGCAACAGGGAGAGGCCCTGAAACTGAAGTTCGTGTGGGGCCGAAACAAAAAGGTAGGCGCGGAGTACGATATCGCGGGGAATCCTTACCCCCGCGGGAACAACCGATTTTTAATTTCTTGGCCATTGTTTAATAACCCCGCTTTAGACCAAGCTTTTGGTCAGTTCTCTTATCATCTCCAACTTTGGCATGAAGTCTGTTTCTTACTTGTCTGGATGAAGCATCAAGAGAGCGTTTTCTACATTACATGCGCAACCTAAAATAATGTCTTGGTGCTGATGCAATGTTGATTCCTGGAATAAATATCATCTCATGGTCGTGGCACAGATTAGTCAGTCCCACAAGGCAATGGTTAATATTATGTGGTGTAGGTGAATCAGTGCTGGTCAGTGAGATGGAGAGGCAAGTGGATGGGTAATATTAGGAACAACAGGTAACTCAGTGAGCTTCAGTGTGAAAGATGGGAGGCAAAACGAGTAGTACTTCGCTCAACAGGAGACTCAAAGCAGGTCAGTGAGATGGGAGTAGTGGTATGTATTGTACTGAATGAAAAGGCGAGTAAATGCAGGTCACTGAGATGGAGCGGGTAGTGGAACTGTAAATACGAGTCTCAGTAGATGAATCAATGGTGGTCAGTGAGTTGGAGGGCTTTAGTAAAACGGGTATTACTAGGCTAAATCGGTGACGTAGTGCTGGTTAGTGAGATGGAGGGTTAGTGAAAGGTGTAGTACTGGGCTGAATAGGCAAATCAGGATCAATAGGTGATTCAATGTTGATTAGTGAGATGGAGAGGAAGTGGAAGATTTGGTGCGACTAGGTTCAGTAGGTGAATAGCTGCAGGTCATTGAGATTAACACAAAGTAAAAGAAATAGCTTTAGGAGCGTCACTACTTGTCAGAATGCTGAAGGTATATTGAATTGACCTGTACTGTACTGTAGATCCCGCTGCTCAATGAATGGGTCAAGTTGTGGTCATATATTTGGCGAAATAATTGATGCACCACAGGCCAAAGAGACAATTGCACAAGCAGAATGGGTAAGGTGACAGTTGGTCTTTCAGGGTAAGAAGTGGGTAAAACACGGGGCAATGAGTGTCGAATAATCAGCTCGACAATATTACCAGGTCGGAAGTAGCTAAAGGTCAGGGTGGCACGCTTTTTGAGATAATCTTCTTCCAATATCGCTAAAGCCCTATAATGTGTCTGTCTGTCTGTCTTTCTATCTTACTTTCTTTCTTCCTCTCTTACTCTCTTTTTGTATTTCACTACTTCTCACTGTCTTTATTTATTTCGATAGTTCCTTCGTTCCTTCTGTTTTCTCTCTTTCATTCTTTATTACTTGATTTAATTCTTTCTTTTTTTATTCTTTCATTATGTTTGATCTTTCTTTCTCTCTTTAAGACTTTCTTCATTTCTTTGCAGCTTTATTTCTTTTTCTCCTTTAATTCTAACAATCTCCCGTCATTTTCTCACTCTTTATTTCATCAGTACTCTCTTTCTTCCTTTATTTCGTTATAGCTTTCTCTCCCTCTTTCTTTTTAACTTACTCTCTCTCTCTCTCTTTCGTTCTCTTTTATTGATTTCCAACATTCTTTATTTCGTGTGTTTCATATTGTCCCACGTTCCAAATGTTGCTGTGAAAGACGCTATCGCAAAAGGAAAGCTTTCTTTCTTTGTTGTTTTCCGCTCATTTCTTCTTTTATTCTTTCATCCTTTCTTTCTTTCTCTTTTCTCTCTTTCTACCTTGTTTCTTTCTTTCTTATTTATTTCCTTCCTTTCTTCCTTCCTTCCACCTATCCTCCTTTCTTGCTTGCTTTCTTTTTTCTTTCTTTCCTTCTTTCTTTCTTTCTGTCTTTCTTCCTTTCTTTCTTTCTCTCTCTAAGTCTTTATCTTTAATTTCAGTCTTACTTTCTTTCTTTCCAACTTTCTTTCTATCATTCTCTCTTTCTCTCTCGTGTGTTTGTAATGGCACCTGTTGCACAGATGTGCACTGCCTATTGATGGTGGCAGTTCAATCATTGGTGCATCCTTAATTCTCATTATTATTTACGTTTCAGGCAATCATAAGAACATAAGAACATAAGAAATAGGAGCAGGAGTAGGCCAATTGGCCGCTCGAGCCTGCTCCGCCATTCAATAAGATCATGGCTGATCTGATCCTAACCGCCAATCTACTATCACAGAACCATCTCCTGAATATAACAGAATTGGACACACGAAATAGGAGCAGGATCAGGCTACACGGACCCTTGGCCCGCTCCGCTACCCACAGGGCCATGACCGATCCGAAACTAGACTCATGTCCAAATTCCTGCCCGCTCCCCGTAACCCTTAATTCCCTTTACTTCTAGGAAACTGTCTATTTTTGTTTTAAATGTATATAATGATGTAGCTTCTACAGCTTTTTATGGTAGCATATTCCATTGACCTACCACCCTCTGAGTGAAGTAGTTCCTCCTCATCTCAGTTTTGAAAGAGCAGCCCCTTATTCTAAGACTATGCCCCCTAGTTCTAGTTTCATCCATCATCGGGAACATCCTCCCCGCATCCACCCGATCCAACCCCTTCACAATCTTATAGGTTTCAATAAGATCGCCTCTCATTCTTCTGAACTCCAATGAGTAGAGTCCCAATCTACCCAACCTCTCCTCATATGTTCATCCCCTCATCCCCGGGATTAACCGAGTGAACCTTCTTTGTACTGCCTCGAGAGCAAGTATGTCTTTTCTTAAGTATGGACACCAAAACTGTTTGCAGTATTCCAAGTGCGGTCTCACCAATACCTTGTACAACTGAAGCAATACCTCCCTATTTTTATATTCTATCCCCCTCGCAATGAATGCCATCATTCCATTGGCCTTCTTAATCACTTGCTGCATCTGCATACTAACCTTTTGAGTTTCGTGCACCAGGAACCCCAGATCCCTTTGTACTTCAGTACTTTCCAGTTTCTTGCCATTTAGATAATAACTTGCTCTACTATTTTTCCTGCCAAAGTGCATAACCTCACACTTTCCAGTATTGTATTCAATCTGCCAAAACTCTGCCCACTTACTTAGCCTGTTTAAGACCACTTGCAGATTTTTTATGTCCTCCTCACTCACTACTTTCCCTCCCATCTTAGTTTCATCTGCAAACTTTGATATGTTACTCCTCCAAATCGTTAATATAGATTGTAAAGTGTTGGGGACACAGCACTGACCCCTGCGGAACACCACTAGTTACTGATTGCCAGTCCGAGAATGAACCATTTATCCCAACTCTCTGCCTTCTGTTAGATACTTAATCCTCTATCCATGCCAGAATATTACCCCCAATCCCGTGATTTTTTATCTTAAGCAATAATCTTTTGTGTGGCACCTTGTCAAATGCCTTTTGGAAGTCTAAATACACCACATCCACTGGTTCCCCTTTATCCACCCTGCATGCTACTTCCTCACAGAACTCCAGCAAATTTGTCTCACATGACTTCCCCTTCATAAAACCATGCTGACTTTGTCCCATTAAATTATGATTATCCAAATGTCCCGTTAATGTCTCCTTAATAATGGACTCCAAAAGTTTACCTTCCACAGATGTTAGGCTAACCGGTCTATAGTTGCCTGCCTTCTGTCTACTGCCCTTTTTAAATAAGGGTTTTGCATTAGCAGTTTTCCAGTCTGCCGGGATCCTTGCTGAGTCCAGGGAGTTTTGGAAAATTATTACCAATGCATCCACAATCCCTACCGCCACTTCCCTCAAGACGCATAAAGACCCCATTGTTCTTTCAGTCTACAGGCGCACGATGTGTTATTATATTATTCACTTACTTTGCTTTAAATACTAAGTCAGAATATCAGATGAGCAATTGTTTCGTGACCTCACACAGTCTTAGGTTTCTGCAGGATACATTTAGTAATTTAATCGTGCAATTCTGTGCTAACAGATAAAACACAAATGCAATGGTGATCCAATTTTGCTCAGCTGTCTCACTTTCAAAAGTTTCCTGCTCCACATTAGTTTGACTATTTCTGAATGGTTACATTAGAATTATAAGTTTGAGTTACTGATTATTATTATTCAACTCAATTAAGGTTGTTACTTCGAATAAAGAAATGTCATTTACAATGTATCCCCTTGCCACTTTAGTAAAGTTCTTCGTATCTCTGATTTGGATTCACAATGATTGAAAGTTGAGTGTTTTAACAGTGAAATAATTCGATCGTGGATTGTGAATACTGAATTGGAAGCCTACTGAATCTACACCACCTGAGTAAAAGAGCAAAATTAGCACAAATATGACTAGAATTCCGATCTTTTCTGAAATCCCAGGATGGTGTATTATATTATCAATGATATTATGCCACCATTTAAGGTAAATGACCGTAGTTACAATTCTAACCTCCAATTAATTCAAAAACTTGCCTCTAACATGAATTACATTAAATATTAATTCTTTGCATTTGTAGCTTTAGTGACCCTGTATGTTCAATTACCGAGCATGGAGCTAACCGTGTCTGTAACTCGGCTGATACAATGATTGACACTTGGTAATCCAGGAGCAGAGGATCCAACGGTGCCTCACGTCTCATATCCAAAACAACCAGGGATTCAGTATATATTATTTCCCATCAGAAGCATAAAAATGAAAAAAAAAAACAATACAAGCATTGGATGGGAATATTTTATTTCTGCCATTGCACCGAAGCACACAATGCCTTTAAAAAATGACCATAGACAATGTGTGAGCACAAAGAGTGGGCGTCGTTAGCTCATTGCTGTATTCAGAGGACTCCAAAAATTCACCCATTCCTCTTACACCCATGCCTTTTTTATCGCAGCCCCCGCCCCCGCCCCCCCCCCCCATCGCGGGACATGAAGGTCAAATATAACAGCCCAACAACTACTCACACATACACTGAAATTTAAACATGAAAACTTCCGACTGTTCCTTCGCCGCTGGCTCAGCTGCAAGTGAGGTTCCCACTTCCCGATTGGTTATTTTTGTATTTATTCTAAACTCCAGTTTCTGTTTTTAAACTTGTTTCATTTAGGATAATGGAGTGCAGGCTATTCACCGCCTTGAGCCTATTCCACCTTTCAAATAGACAATGGCTGATCTGTTTCTTAACTCCATCTACCCACCTTGGTTCCATATCCATTATTATCCTTGTCTAACAAGCTATCAGCTTTAAGTGGAAATTTTCAATTGAGCCCCAGCCTCAACAGCTTTTTTGGGGAGAGAGGTCCCGAATCCTTATCCCTACTTGTAAAGAAGTTCTTCCTGACATCACCCTTGAACGGCCAAGCTCTAATTTTAAGGTTAATCCTAAACCTTCAGAACTACCCAATCAGAGTTAATAGATTATGACTATCTACTTTATCAAATCCTTTAATTAACTTAAACACATCAAATGGATCGCACTTAATATTATATACTAAATGGAATACAAAACTAGTCTGTGTAATTTGATCTCATTGCTTCAGATAATTGATGATTAATGGCTGGTCAATCTGGTTAAAAGCCCTAGCGCCAGAATGCCCTATCACAGGTAAAATAATAAGATTCCCTCTCTGGAAGCAAAGCCAAACATCACATTGTTGGTGCATTTCAGGTTAATGTGAAGAACGTTAATGACCCTATGATATAACCGAATCCGTAATTTCATTGAAATCGCACAAAACTACTGTTGTTGGACGGTGTCCGGTGAATGATAGCCATATTTTATTCTTGCTCGCAGTTAACGTGGTGACGATTGCGATCCTGTCTCGGTGAAAGTGCAGTCTCTCCAAATGTGTCACTCACTACTTGGTGGCCATGGCAGCGGCAGATCTAATGGTCGTTATCTTCGATCTGATAATAAGGCAGATTCCTATTTTTTATCAGGAAGAGTTTTCGTTTTTGAGGTATATTAGAGTCTGTAATATCCGCGCCGTCCTGCTTTATGCCTCCACAGACTGTTCTGTCTGGTTCACAGTCACTTTCACTTTTGATCGATTTGTGGCCATTTGTTGTCAGAAGATGAAATCGAAATATTGCACCGAGAAAACGGCGGCTGTGGTTCAAGGCACAGTCACTGTGCTGAGCTGTTTGAAGAACGTTTTCTGGTTTTTTCTATATACAAGTCAATATTGGCTTTCTAACAGTCCCTGGTTTTGCAACGTGAGATACACTGTAGCTCATTCGCTGGTCTGGGCCGTGGTTGAATTAATGAACTACATTTTAACGCCATTAATTCCATTTCTTTTCATTCTACTTTTCAATGCATTGACAGTCAGACACAATGTAGTGGCCAGCAGAGCCCGAAGCAGACTCCGGGGTCGGAATTAAGGAAATGGCAGACCAACTAAATGCATACTTTAGGTCAATCTTTACGAAGGAAGACACAAAAAACCTCCCTGGGATATCGGGAAAAATAGGGACATTGGCAAAGGAGGAACTGACGCAAATCTCTAAGGATTTGGTGTTAAGGAAGCTAAAGGGATTGAAGGCGGACAAATCCCCAGGGCCTGATAACATGCATCCTAGGGTACTGAAGGAGGTGGCCCTAGAGATAGCGGATGCACTAAGTATGATTTTTCAGAATTCATTAGACTCGGGAACAGTGCCCATGGATTGGAGGGTAGCTAACGTTACCCCACTATTCAAAAAGGGGGGTAGGGAAAAAGCAGGTAATTACAGACCTGTAAGCCTTACATCAGTTGTGGGCAAAATGCTGGAGTCCATCATTAAGGATGAAATAGCGGAGCACTTAGCAAATGGGGATAGGATAGGACAGAGTCAACATGGATTTACAAAGGGCAAATCGTGCTTGACTAATCTATTGGAATTTTTTGTGGGAGTAACTGGTAAAATAGATGGGGGAGTGCCAGTAGATGTGGTGTACCTGGAATTCCAAAAGGCCTTCGATAAGGTCCCACATAAAAGATTAGCATGGAAAATTGAAGCTCATGGGATAAAGGGGAAAGTATTGACGTGGATAGAGAACTGGCTGCCAGATAGAAAACAAAGAGTTGGAATAAACGGCTAATTTTCTGAATGGCAGGCAGTAACAAGTGGGGTACCACAGGGATCTGTCCTGGGTCCCCAGCTGTTCACAATTTACATTAATGACCTGGATCAGGGAGTCGGATGCAGCATTTCCAAATTTGCAGACGACACTAAACTAGGAGGGGGGGGTGGGCTCAGAGGAGGAGACCAGGAAGCTCCAGAGCGATTTGGACAGACTGGGTGATTGGGCGGATAAATGGCAGATGCACTATAATGTGGACAAGTGCGAAGTTATCCACCTTGGGTGCAGGAACGGGAGGGCAAATTATTATTTAAATGGCAATAAATTGGGAGAGGGGGAAGTACAGAGAGACCTGGGTGTTCTTGTACACCAGTCACTGAAGGCGAGCATGCAGGTGCAACAGGCGGTCAAGAAGGCAAACGGTATGCTGGCCTTCATAGCAAAAGGGTTGGAATACAGGAACAGGGATACCTTGCTGCAGCTTTACAGGGCACTGGTGAGACCACACCTCGAGTACTGTGTACAGTTTTGGTCGCCTCATCTGAGGAAAGATGTTCTTGACCATGGAGTGGGTGCAGCGGCGATTCACCAGGCTGATACCAGGAATGGCGGGATTGACCTATGAGGAGAGACTATGTAATTTAGGGATGTACACACTGGAGTTTAGAAGATTGAGAGGGGACCTCATAGAAGTGTATAAAATTCTGACAGGTCTAGACAGACTAGATGCAGAAGGAATGTTTCCCTTGGCGGGTGAGAACAGAACCAGAGGACATAATTTAAGGATAAGGGCTAAACCATTTAGGACAGAAATGAGGGGGAATTTCTTCACTCAGAGGGTGGTGAACCTGTGGAACTCATTGCCACAGAGGGCAGTGTACGCCAGCTCATTAAATATATTTAAGAGGGAATTAGATATATTTCTACAGGCAAAAGGGGTTAAGGGTTATGGAGAGAAGGCGGGGACGGGATACTGAATTGGAGGATCAGCCATGATCTCATTAAATGGCGGAGCAGGCTCGAAGGGCCGGTTGGCCTACTCCTGCTCCTATCTTCTATGTATCTATGTATCTATGGAACAATGGCGACAGACCCTCTGACCCAGAGATGGAGAGCCGGAGGAAATCCATGATTGTACTGTTTGTTATATCGGGGAATTTCATACTGCTTTGGGTGGTGTTCATGGTTTGTTCTATATAGAGACGGTTGGATTACGTTGGATATCCTGTCTCTCTGCCCACATTTGTTCGGGAAATCGGCTTCATGCTCCAGCTCCTGAGTTGCTGCACAAAAACTTTTCTTTATGCTGTGACCCAGAGGAAATTTAGAGAGGAGTTGAGGAGAGGAATGAAGTATCCACTCGCAAAGATAGACAAATTAATTAGATGAGAAGACCTTACACGTTCTAACATTATAATGCATTTTTTATTTCATATATTGTAGATACCACTGTTGGGCTTATTTAAGTCTTAATATTTTGTGAAACATTTTATAATTTGATCCAGGATTAAAAGTAAGTTAATGTCATAGTTCGGGAAATTGTACTCATTTTTCGCAAGGACAGGACCCAGACACGATTTATCTACAGCTCTGGTTTTAGCAAATACTTGCCCAAGATCGGTCAGTTGCTGGAGTAAGTCCCATGCTGAGCTCGCAGTCCAAGGGTGTTTTGGGAATGAGACCTTGTTGTTTAATTTTCCCAAAAAGTAGTCAAATGATGTGAAATGTATCGACATTCAGGCGGTGTTTATTTCCTCTGGGGTTATCCGATCTGTGCTAGTTTTTAAAGGAAGACTTGTTTTAAAAATAAAGAAGAGCACCAGAACAAATAAGGCAGCAGGTTGACTGTGATGTATATTAATCCCTGCCTCGACACTGCAACAGAGAGTGAGAAGGAATCAATGTATCAATATTAAATTCCAGTCAGCCCCGTGAGTTCGTCTTAATCTGGGATTTTGGTAACATTTCGGGCAAAATCTGCTACCATCATGTAAACAGTAAGAGGGTAGTAAGAGCGGGGTGGGGCTATTAGAGACAAAGAATGTGATATATGCTTAGAGGCGCAGGGCAAGGCTAGAATTCTCAATTAATACTTTGTATCGGTGTTTACTAAGGAGGTGGATGCTGACTAAATGTCGGTAAAAGCTTGGTTATGCTTAGAGTGAACAAGTCGCTTGATGCAGATAGCTTGCATTCCAGGTTTCTAAGGGAATTGGAGGAGGACATAGCGAAAGGGCTTGCCATAATTTTACAATCTTCCCCAGATGCGGGGAGGTTCCTGAGAACTGTAAAATGACAAATGTGAAACCATTGTTCAAGAAAGTGTGTAATGACAATCCGAGTAACTACAGGCCGGTCAGTTTAACATCAGTGGTGGGTAAAGTTTTAGAAACAATAATCAAGGAAAATATTAAGGGTCATTTGGAGAGGTTTAAGTTAATTAAGGAGAGCCAACACGGGTTTGTAAAGGAAGATCGTGTTTGACTAATTTTTTGATGAAGTAACAGAGTGGTTTGATCAAATGAATGCAATGGATGTTGTCAACATGGATTTTCGGAAGGCGTTTGACAAAATATCACATAGGTTAACAAAATTGAGGTTCATGGAATAAGTGGGTCAGTGGCAGCTTGGATTTGGAATTGTCTTAAGGAAAGAAAACAGCGAGTTTTGGTAAATGGCTGTTTCTGAGACTAAAGGATGCTAGCCAGTGGTGTTCCCCATGGGTCAGTGCTGGGGCCAAATTATTTTGATATCTATAATATACCTGGATATTGCAATACAATGTATAACTTTCTAAAGTTGCCGATGACACCAAACTTGGCGATGTTGCAAACAGTGATAATGATATCAATCGACTGCAACAGGTCATAGAAAGGCTAGCAGAATGGGCAGACAAGTGGCAGATGTAATTTAATACAGAGAAGTGGGAGGTGATGCATTTTGACAGAAGGAACATGGAGAGGCAATATACTCTTAATGGCACATTTTTAAAGATTGTGCAGGGACAGACAGAGGGACCTCGGAGTTAATGCATATAGTTCCCTGAAGGTTGCAGGACTTATTGAAGAGTGGTTATCAAAGCACATGGGATCTTGTGCTTCATAAATAGAGGTATTGAGTACAAAAGTAGTGAAGTTATGCTGAACTTTTATAAAACGCTGGTTAGGACACAATTGGAGTATTGCATCCAGTTCTGGTCACCACAATTTAGGAAGAATGTGAAGTCCCTTGAGAGGGTGCAGAAGAGATTTAACAGAATGGTTCCGGGGGAGGGAGATCTTAGCTACCAGGATAGTTTGGAGAAGCTGGATTTGTTTTCATTAGAGCAAAGGAGGTTGAGGGTTGACTTGATGGATGTGTACAAGATTATGACGGGTTTGGATAGGCTAGACGGAGAAAGGCTTTTCCCATTAGATGATGGTACCAGGATTGGGGACACAGATTTAAGGTTTTGGGCAAACGATACTGGTGGGATGTGAGGAAAATCTTTTTTAAACAGCGAGTGTTGATGACCTGGAATTCGCTGCCGACAGAAGTGGTGAAAGCGGAGACACGCAATGTTTTCAAAGGGAGACTGCATAGGCAATTGAGGAAAATAAACTTGCAGGGCTACAGGAATAGAGCAGGGGAATGAGAGTGACTGGATCGCTCTACAGAGAGCCGGCACGGGCTCCATGGACCGAATATAATCAATCTGTGCCGTTATGACTCTTTGACTCTATGAGATATTGATCTGATTAAACCGAACATATTACATCACACTCAGTGTTATGTATGTTTTAACTGTTGTTGAATAAAGCAGATTCTGAATCGAAATAAAATACGTTTTTCCCAGTAATAACTTCGTTTACATTTGGAGAGACTTTAACAGGAATCCTAGAGCACTGGACTGATTAGAAGTGAATAACATTGCTCAACACCTCGGTTCCTGTGCAGCACATTCAGTGGTTCCGTACTGCACACTACAGGGTCCTGGTAGAGCAGACACCCGCGTTGTTATTACAGCACATTTCCTGGTCCCATTACAACACACCGCCTGGTCCCAATATGGGACACCAAACCCGGTCCGGTACAGCACCTTCCCTGTCCCAGTATAGCACATTCTTCGGTTCGGGTATAGCACATTTACTGATCCCGGTATAGCACAATCCCCGGTCCCAGTATAGCACATTCTTCGGTCCTGGTATAGCACAATCACCCGTCCCGATACAACACAATCCCCGGTCCCAGTATAGCACATTTACTGAACCCGGTATAGCAAAATCAGCGGTCCTGGTACAACACAATCCTCGTTCCCAATATAGCACAACCCCGGTCCCAAATTAGCACAATCACCGGTTCGGTACAGCACAATCCCCAGTCCCAATATAGCACAATCTCCGGTCGTGGTACAGCGCAATCCCCGGTCCCCGGTATAGCACAATCACCGGTCCTGGTAAAGCACAATCCCCGGACCCAATATAGCACATTCCCGGTTTCTGTACAGCACAATCTCCGGTCCCAGAATAGCACAATCCCCCGTCCCAGTATAGCAGATTTCCGGGCCCCAATAGAGCACACTCCCGGGTCCAAATAGCTCACACTCCCGGGTCCCAATTTAGCACAATCCCCGGTTCTAATACAGCACAATCTCCGGTCCCAGTATCACACATTCCCGATTCCCAATGCAGCACATTTTCCGCTCCTGGTACAGCAGTACCAGAAAACCGCTGGGAGTGACTGAACTGCAGTAGACACCTGCAGCAGAATTGAATTGATTAGAGTTTGCAGCTTCAGATATCTGTTAAAGGGTTATACTTTCTCTATATCGATTGATCAAGTAGCAACTCATAATCATGAAATCATGTTAAATTCTCATCAGCAAAAAATCGCTTGAAATATTTCATTCATCGATCTCTGTTGTTATTTGTGCCTAAGCTCATATACTGCTGTTGGTATCCATAGTGGTGCAAGACTTGAGACTCTCTCTTTTATTTTTAAAGACTTTTTTTTAAAGAGTGTGTTGAATAGTTTCATAACCAGAGTGTTGTATTGGTTAATACCAGGAGTGTTAAATGGTATAATGCCCCGTGTGTTAAATGGGTTAATACACGCCTTACGATAGCGACTGGGGAAAGTAAATGAGACAGATTCAAGGTTTAGAAAATAATTCCCAAGAATGTCATAAACGAGCTCCGAAGTGTAACCTGTCCTGGTCCTTTCAGCAACCCCGTTCTTCATCCCAGTGACGTCTAAATCAGCTCTCAGAGGAAGGAGCAGTGGAGCCCGCAGGATTTAACATGAGTATCAAGGTTTAATATTGAGGTAAGGATCTCAGATGCAAGATTAAAACACTGGAATAAGTACACCGGTATTATAAAAGCGTGACATTTTTGCCGCCTGCCTTCTGCTGGAGTAACATTCCGGACCCGGAGACACCACACGATATCAGGTTGGTGATTGTTTGGGATCCCATGCGTCTGCTGAACTTATCCTTCTCGGTAGAATTCGTGGGTTTGGGAGCTGCTTTTGAATAAGCCTTGCTGAGGTGCATAAGTGTATCTTGTAGATGTTACACAGTGCAGATATGTTGCGATGGTGGTGGGGGGAGTGAATGTTTAAGGTGGTGGATGGGGTGCCAGTCAAGCTGGCCGCTTTGTCATGTCGAGCTTCTTGAGTGTTGTTGGAGCTGCACTCTTCCACCCAAGTGGAGAGAATTCCATCACACTCCTGACTTGTGCCTTGTAGATGGTGGAAAGAATTTGAAGAGTCAGAAAGTGAGTCACTCGCCGCAGAATACACAGCCTCTGACCTGCTCTTGTAGCCACAGTATTTACATGACTGGCCCAGTTAAGTTTCTTGTCAATGGTGACCCCCAGGGTGTTGATTGTGGGTTATTCGACGATAGTAATGTCTTTGAATATCAAGGGGAGGTGGTTGGACTTTCATTTGTAGATCGTCAATGCTTGGCACTACTGTGGCATGAATGTTACTTCCCACTTATCGTCCCAAGCCTGAATGCTGTTCAGGATGTGATGCATGCGGGCACGGACTGTTTCATTATCTGAGGAGTTTAGAAGGCATACGAAGGCATTTCTAAGGTGATTAAGAAGGCATACGGAATGCTTGCCTTAATTAGCCGTGGCATAGAATGCGAGAACAGGGGGGTTATGCCTCAACTGTATAAAACTCTAGTTAAGCCTCAGCTAGAGTACTGCGTGCAGTTCTGCTCCCACATTACGGGAAAGATGTGATTGCACTAGAGAGGGTACAGAGGAGATTGACAAGGACGTTGCCGTTTGTAGAGAATCTTAGCTGTGAGGAAAGATTGGATAGGCTGGGTTTGTGTTCCTTGAAACAGCGGAGGATGAGGGGAGACCTTATTGAGGTGTATAAAATTATGAGGGGCATGGATAAAGTGGATAGAAGGACCTATTTCTCTTAGCAGAGGGGTCAAAAACCAGGGGGCACATATTTAAGTTATTGGTGGAAGGTTTAGAGGCGATTTGATGGGAAATTACTTCACCCAGAGGGTTGTGGGGGTCTGGAACTCACTGCATGAATGGGTGGTAGAGGCAGAAACCCTAACCACATTTAAAAGGTACTTGGTTGTTCACTTGGGATGCTGTAACCTGCAGGGCTACGGAACAAAACATGGGAAGTGGGATTAGGCTGGAAAGCTCTTAGTTGGCCGGCGCAGACATGATGGGCCGAAATGGCCTCCTTCCGTGCGGTAACTTTCTATGATTCTATGATTCCTTGAGCATTTAGCAAAAGACACTCCATTGAGCTGCCAGTGCTGTTTCTCCTTTCTCATTATCTATCAATTCCAGACTGCCGCCTCATCTCCCCACACTCTACCCCTGAGCATTGGCCTCTCTTTAAATTCTCCCATCTGCCTCCCCCTCTTTGACCTCAATCCAAATTGGAGTCTCTCCACCAGCTTAAAAACATAAATTTCCCATATGTACCTCCGGCACATCTCCCACCTCAATGCTGACCACATTTCACCCACCACTGAAAATCTTGCCTTTTTTTCATCTCCGATCAAAAGATTTCCAATATTCTTCTGGTAGGCACACTCGCTACCACCTCCGTCGTTGCGAACCTTTATTCAATACTGGTACGCCAGCGTCTCAAATTTAAAATTCATATTATTCTATTTAAATGCATCACAGCCCTCGTGACTCCCTACCTCTATAGACCAACCGAGTGCTGCAACCCTTCCAATACATTTCCCATCCGATAACTCCCGTCTCTTGTCCATTCCCTTTCCAGTCAGCTGTCTGGGATTCGATTGTGAAATTCCCTCATTAACAACAACAACTGCAGCAACAACTTTTATTAACATGGCGCTTTTAAGTTAGCAAAACGTCACAAAGCGTTTCACAGGAGAGTAATCACAAAAAATTGTAACACAAGGAGATATTAGGACACGTGACCAAAAGCTTGGTCGAAAGTTTGATTTTAAGGAGCGTTTTAATGAGCAGAGGGCGGTAGAGACCCCACTTTGTCTTAGCTTTTTTCATTTAGCTTATTTTCTCCTTCTTTGGTATGATGTCTATCTCTTACTTGTCTGTTTGAAGCACACGTGAGCGTTTTCTTCAGTAAATTCAGTACTTAAAAATAAGTTCTTGGTGCTGATGCAATGTTGATTCCTAGAATTAATATCGTCTCATGGACCTGGCACAGATTAGTCATCCCACAATGCAATGGTTAATATTATATACTAGATGTGAATCAGTGCTGGTCGGTGAGATGGAGGGGATAATGGTTTGGGTAGTTCAAGCCTAAACTCAGTGCAGGTCAGTGAGATGGTGTAGTGGTATGGCGAGTAATAACTCAATGGGCGAGTCAGTGCAAGTCACTGAGTTGGAGCGGGTAGCGGAACGGTCAGTACTTGGCTCAATAGGTGATTTAGTGCTGATGAGTGAGATGGAGTATTCATGGAAAGGGTAGTACTGGGCTCAATAAGCAAATCAGTGCCGATGAGTGAGATGGAGGGGCAAGTAGGAAGTGCTGTACGAGGATCTATAGATGAATCTAAGTAAGTTAGTGAGATGGAGAGTTAGTAGAATGGTTGTTAATATTAGGCGTAATACTTGAATAGCTGTAGCTAATTGAGATGAACACAGCATAAAGGTAATGGTATAGGCGGGTCACTGCTTGTCAGAATGCTGAAGGTATATGGAATTGACCTGTACTGTAGGTCCCACTGCTCAGTGAAAGAGTCAAGTGTTGTTACATAAATGGTGATAGGATTGTTGCACCACAGGCCAAAGAGACAATTGCACGAGCAGAATGAGAAAGGCGGCTGTTGGGCTTTCAAGGTAAGAAGTTAGTAAAACACGGGGCAATCAGCAAGTAAACGGTTGAGCGGCAGAGTGCCGAATTTGCAGCGAGGCATATCACCAGTTCGAAAGTAGATAAAGGTGTGGCTGGCACACTTTTTGAGATAACCTCAGTGGTGGAAAAATTTAAGGAAATAATTCTGAAGGAGAGGATAAATCTTCATTTAGAAAGACATGGATTAATCAAGGATAGTCAGCACGGATTTGTTAAGGGAATGCCTTGTCTGACAAATTGATTGAATTTTTTGAAGAGATAACTAGGATGGTAGATGAGGGTAGTGCGTTTGATGTAGTGTATATGGAATTTAGCAAGGCCTTTGATAAGGTTCCACATGGCAGACTGGTCACGAAGTTAAAACCAATGGGATCCAGGGCAAAGTGTAAAGTTGGATTCAAAACTGGCTCGGAGACAGGAAGCAGAGTGCAATGATTGATGGGTGTTTTTGTGACTGGAAGGCTGTTTCCAGTGGGTTTCCGCAGGGCTCAGTACCAGGTCCCTTGCTTTTTGTGTTATATATCAATGATCTTGACTTGAATATAGGGGGTATGATTAAGAAGTTTGCAGATGATAATACAATCGGCTGTGTGGTTGATACTGAAGAAGGAAGCTGTAGACTGCAGGAAGATATCAATAAATTGTCAGGTGGGCAGAACAGTGGCAAATGGAATTCAATCCAGAGAAGTGTGAGGTAATGCATTTGGGGAGGGCTAACAAGGAAAAAGAATACACATAAAATGGTCGGCAATTGATTAGTGTAGAGGAACAAACGTACCTTGGAGTGAATATCCACAGATCCCTGAGGGGAGCAGGTCATGTAGATAAGTTGGTTAAAAGGGATACGGAATGCTTGCCTTTTTTAGCCGTGGCACAGAATACAAAAGCAGGAGGGGGTTATGCTTCATCTGTAAAAAACACTAGTTAGGCCTCAGCTGCAGTACTGCGTTACACGAAATATGTGATTGCACTCGAGAGGGTACATAGGAAATTTACAAGGATGTTGCCGGGAGTAGAGAACCTTAGCTATGAGGAAAGACTGGATAGGCTGGGTCTGTTTTCCTTGGAACAGAGGAGGCTGAGGGGAGACCTTATTGAGGTGTATAAATTTATGAGGGTCATAGATAAAGTGGATACAGAGGACCTATTTCCCTTAGCAGTGGGGTCAAAAACCAGGGGGCTCAGATTTAAAGTAATTGATGGAAGGTTTAGTGGTGATTTGACGAAAATTTCTTCACCCGGAGGGTTGTGAGGATCTGGAACTCACTGCCTGAAAGGGTGGTAGAAGCAGGAACCCTAACCACATTTAAGAAGTACTTGGATGCGCAATTGGGATGATCTAACCTGCAGGGCTACGGACCAAGAGCTGGGAAGTGGGATTAGGCTGGATAGCTCTTTGTTGGCCGGCACGGACATGATGGACCGACATGGCCTCCTTCCGTGCTGTAACTTTCTATGATACTATGATTCTATAATCTCCATTCAACATTGAAAAAGCCCTAAAATGTGGCGGTGATATTGTGGAGTACAAATACTTGATCTGCTGGTCTCAAATCCCTCTCCCAGTTAATCAATCAAGAATATTAATTTTATATCAATCAATAATACAGGATTTCTGCAATTACACGTGGCCAGTGCTGGTTACAATGTTGCCTACATTACAACAGTGAGTACATTTTGCATATGTCTTGCTTTCTTACAATCTTGTGTCTTTCCTACTATTGTTCTATCTTTCTTTCCTTCTTTCTGCACAGCATACATATTCTGCTGGGTGTAATCAACTGGAATACATATGCAAAGCGATGAATGTATTTTATGAAAAGGGAACCCAGAATAAATGGACAGACTCTGCTTTATAGATTCTTACAACAGAAGTAAATTGCTGCAAATGCTGGAAATCTGAAATAAGAGAATAACATACAGTAAATGTCAACAGTTCAGGCAGCATCTGTGGAAACTGCACCGCAGGGACTGGAGGGTGGGTTGCACACTGGGAATAACATTATTATTTCAGTTCATAAGTTTCCTTTCTTTAGTTTTTCGCTAGTGTTCTTTGTTAGTTTTGCCCCTCTGAAATGAAGGAATTTTGCTAAGTTATTTGTTTACTGGCACTGGGGTGTCGCATTGTTTAGAAAAGCCATCTCTGGAAATTTTTGTTGGGATTGTGAGACTTATTTGTGTGTTTGAAGGTGCAGCATTCATCCTGGTCATCGGGGCTTTATCTGATTGGGCATTCCACCGTTCTTTTTAAAAGTCTTGTTGTGAAAGTTGTTGACATCATCTGTTTGTTGAGTGACTGTAATTAAAGCCAGTTACCAGGGGACCCGACTTTCTGACTGGATGGATTCTCTCTCCTTTTAATAAGTGGAATCTTCTCAATGTCTCAATCAGAAAATTGCTCCCAGCATCAACACCAAACATCGAATCGTCGATTCTAACCTAAGGGGATTAAATGTCTCTTGGTTTTCTAATCAAGCTTCAGATTCTATGGGCGATTAATGATATGCAAAAAGTTTACTACCCGACTCTGGCTGCGGTCGGTGTCCCAGGTAATTATTTATGGGTTTAGCACTTCAGGAACTGGGGTGTAACAGTATGTGACATCTGAGTCCGACTGTCGAGGTTCATTCTTTCTTACTTTCTATCCTTGTTCTATCTTTCTTTCTTTCTTCCTTCTTTTCTTTCTTTCTTTCTTTTTTCATTCTCTCTTTATTTATTCATTATTGAATTTATTTCTTTCTAACATTCTTTCCATCTTTCTTTCACATGTTCTTGATTTCCTCTTTCTTTCATTATTTCTTGCTCTCTTTATTTCTTTCTAGCTTTCTTTCTTCTTTCTTTCACTGTCTCTTTCTTTCCTTCTTTCTTCCTAACTTTTTTCCTTCTTTAGTTCGTTTTACATTCTTTCTGTCTGTCTTTGCCCCTTTCTTTCTTTCTTCATTACTTACTTTCTCTCGTTCTTTCTTTCGCTCTTTCTTTCCTTCTTTCTTTCTAAATTACTGACTTGCTCTCTTTCTTTCTTTCTCTACTTCTTTCTTTCTTTCAGTCTTCATTACTGAATTTATTTCTTTCTCGCTTTCTTAACTTCTTTCTTTCAATCGTTCTTTCTTTCCTTCTTTCTTTTTTAATGATTTCCAATTTTCTTCCCTTTGTTTGTTTCATAATGTCTCCTGATTGTTGTGAAAGATTCTATAGAAATGAGAGCGCTTTCTTTCTTTTTTCTTTCTTTTTTTCTTTTTATCTAGCCTTCCTTCTTTCTCTCTTGCTTTCTTTCTTTCTAATTTTCTTTCCTTCTTTGTTAGAACTGTTCGATCTTTATTTTTCTCTGTTTATTTTTTCTTTCTTCCTTTATTGATTTCCAACTTTCTTTCTATTGTTGTTACATAATGTCCCATATTCCACTGATTGTTGTGGAATACCCTACAGACATGAGAGCGCTTTTTTTATTTCCTTCTTTCTTCTTTCATTCTTCCTTTCTTTCTTTCTTTCTTTCTTTCTTTCTTGCTTTCTATCTTTCTTTCGTTTTCCCTCTTTCTCTCTCTTTGTCTTTTTTAATTACTGACTTTCTTTAGTTCTATCATTCTTTCATTCTTTCTTTAAAACTTTCTGTCTTTTTCTTTCTTTCTACCTTGATTTTCAGCTTTCGTTCATTTTTCTTTTTTTCTTTCCTTCCTCCTCACTTTCTTTATTTTTCTATATCTTTTTTACTTCATTACTTACTGCCCTTCTTTCTTTCACTATTTCTTCTTTATTTTTCCTCTCTAGCTTCCTTTGTTAATTATTTGCTTTCTTTCCTTCATTCATTTGCTTTCTTTCTTTCTTTCTCCATTCCTGCCTACCTCCCTACCTGCCTTCCATCCTTCCATCCTTCTTTCCTTCCTCCATTCCTTCCTTCCTTCCTTCCATCATTCCTTCCTTCATACATTCCTTCCTTCCTTCCTTCCTTCCATCCTTCCTTCCTTCCTTCCATCCTTCCTTCCTTCCTACCTTCCTTCCTTCGTTCCTTCCTTCCTTCCTTCAATCATTCCTTCCTTTATTTCTTTTTCACTTTTTCTTTCGTTCTTTCTTTTCTCTCTTTCTTTCTTACTCTCTTTCTTTCTTTATCTCTGTCTTCATTGCTTTCTTTCTTTCTATCTGGCTTTCTTTCATTATTTCCCTCTTTTTTCTTTTATTGATTTCCAACGTTCTTTCTCTCTTTCTTCGTTCTTTCTTCTTCTCTCTGTTTCCTACTCTCTTTCTTTGTTTATTCACCAATAATGCCTTTCCATCGTTCTTTCCAGCTTTCTTTCGTTTTTTATTCTTTCTTTTTCTCCCTTTCTTTCTTGCTTTCTTTCTTTCCTTCTTTCTTCTAGCTTTATTGCCTTCTTTTTTCACACTTTTTTTTCTAAGCTCTCTCTATCTCTCTTTCTTCTTTTTTAATTATTTTCAACTTTCTTTCTTTTGTGCCTTTCATAATGTCCCGTGTTCCACTGATGTGATCGCTTTCATTGGTACCAGTTCAATGATTATTGTGTCCTTAATGGTCATTATTAGTGGCATTTCACTCAATCTTATTGAGATCGCAATGTTCTTTCAGACTAAAGCAAAAAACAGATTAGTAGATTCTATTCTTAATTGCATGTGTACAATTTGCTGTAACTACAGATTCCGAGTGTCAGATGAGAATTTTTTTTTATGAACTCACGCCGTCTTCAATTTCTCCATGATACAATTAATTGTTTAGTTGTGTAAATCTGTCCTAACAGGTAAGTGAAAAAAAATCATCAATGATTCAATCTGCTTCAGATATTTCGCTTTCTACCATTTCCTGTTGCACGTTAGCGTCACTGTTTCTTAATGGTTATATTATAATTCGAATTTTGTGTGACTGTTTGCTATTATTCAGCTCATTTAATGGGTTTACTTCCAAAAAATATTTTGCACATGACTCTAGTTATCCAATTACCGAGCACTGAATTGTAACATGTCCATAACTCGGCTCAACTCCATTGGGAATGCAGGAGCAGAGGATCTGACAGTGCCTCACGTCTAATACACAAAACACGCAGGGATTCAGTGTTTCATATTTCGGACCAGGAGCAGAAAAGTGGAACAATGACATGACAAGCACTGGAGGGGACGATTTGGTTTGTGCCTTTTATGTAACGCACAATACCTTGAACAGTTGACCATAGTCAACCTATCAGCACAGAGTGTGGGTGTGGTTTGCTCACAATTCCATTCAGAGGGCTCCCTCCATTCTCCCATTCCTCTTACATTCAGGCCTCTTTCTATCAACTGCTCACCTCAGGAAATTAAGTTAAGTTTTATTCCCCCAACAGCTAACTCACACACGCTGCAATTACAACCTGCAAACGTCCCACCTTTTCCTTCTACCACTGGCTCAGATGAAAATAATTTAAACGGCTAATGGTATTCTGGCCTTTATGTGAAAAACGCTGGAATACAAAATGGTGCAAATTATATTGTAACTTCACTGAGATCTGGTGAGACCCCATCTGGAAAACTGCGTTCAGTTCTGGGCAACGCACCTCAAGATGCATATATTGTTTTGAAGAGGGTGCAGCGCAGATTCACCGGAATGATACCGGGGCTAAAGGGGTTAATTATGAGGACAAGCTTCATAGACGAAGATTTTACTCCCCAGAAAAAGTATTTAATGTTAACCTAATTGAGTTGTTTAAGAAGATTAAAGTATTTGCTAGTGTAGGAAGATAAATAAAGAGAGAGAGAGAGACTATTTCCTCTTGCGGGAGAGTCTAAAACAATGGCCCAGAAATTGCAGTGTGAGGGTTCGTGCGAGGGTAAGCCCTTCCCGCGATGTCTCACTGCGCGTTGGCTTTTTCAGTCCCAGCTCGCTGGAACTTCATGTTCCAGCCATCAGCTGCGAGTGCATCGTGATCCCACAGTGCGAAGTTAGTTCGAGCGTACTGTGGGATCACGTGACTGAGTTACAGCCAATGGCAGCACACCAAGCTCTCATTCATAGAATTCACAGCGGCCATTGAACTGCTGTGAAAACTAGGAATACAACAAGCCCCCAAAAGAAGAGCTAAACCTCCATTAAATTAAAAAAAAACCATCACATAATTAAAATAAGTGTAATTAAATAAATTAACCTTTTTAAACAAAAAAATAAATTTTTGAAAAAATTTTAAATCTTTTAAAATGTTATAAAAATAAACTTACCTGTCTTTAAAGTCGCTACTAAAGATTTACCTGTAAAAAAAAATTCTAAATACTACTTAATTATGTACTTACCTGGTTAAAAGAGTCTCCTGCGCTTCCTTTTTTCTTTTCCAGATTCTTCAATACTTACCTGCGTGCGCAAGCGATGAAGTGCACTGCGTGCGCGCAGCCTGTAGCGCGCACGCGGTGCACTGAGGACCCGCCCCCTTTTCGAAAGATCAATTGCCGGTTTTCAGTGCATGCGCAGTGCATGCTGAAAACCGGCAATTGAAGTCTGGCTGCGTGAGTGTACACTGTGCGTACTCTCGCGCAGCCGGATCAATTTCTGGGCCATTGAGGCATAACCTTAAGATTAAAGCTAGGCCGTTCAGGCGTGATGTCCTCAAGCAACTTGTCACACAAAGGGTATTGGAAATCTGGAACTCTCTCCCCCAATAAGCAGCTGAGGGTAGGTACATTGCCAATTAAAAAATTTGCGATTCCTATTTTTTTTTCATATGCAAAGGTATTAAGGGTTACGGACCCATCAATGGGGTTAAGATACAAATCAGCCATATTTAATTGAATGGAGCAACAGACCCAAGCGTCTTAATGGATTTGTGTTGTTCCTTTGCTGTCTGTATGTCTGAATCACATTTCCTGATTGGTTATTTTCGCATTTGCACTAAAAACTGTTTATGTTTTTATCCATGTTTCATTTGATCAGTTGCCCACTTTTTTGCCGATTCGTTACTGACTTAATTGAGTGAAAACACTATCTGCAGGACACCCTGTGACCGGTAAAATTTTTCGAATCCATCACTGGATGCCAAGCCAAATATCAATTTATTTGGCATATCTCAGTTTATTGTGATGATCGTTAATATCCATGTTATATAACCTATTCCGTTCTTTCACTGGAAACGCATCAAATTACTGTCTGTGCCACGTGTCTGGTGAATAATTTTCCGACTCTCCTCTTGCTTAAAGTTAATGTGGTGACGATTGGGATCCTGTCTCGGGGAAAGTGCGGTATCTCCAAATGTATCACTCGCTACCTGGTGGCCATGGCATCTGCAGATCTACTGGTCATTATCATCGATCTGATAGTGAGGCAGATTCCTATTGTTTATCGTGAAGAATTTCTTTTTATATTGAAAATTAGAGTTGGTAATATCCACGCCATCCTGCTTTATGCCGCCACAGACTGTTCTGTCTGGTTTACCGTCACTTTCACCTTTGATCGATTTGTTGCCATTTGTTGTCAGAAACTGAAAGCAAAATATTGCACCGAGAAAACGGCCGCTGTGGTTTTAGGAACTGTGACTGTGCTGAGCTGTTTGAAGAACACTTTCTGGTATTTTCTGTATTCAAGGACATATTGGCTTTCTAACACTCCCTGGTTTTGCACCGTGACATTCGATGCATTTCGTTCGCTGGCCTGGGCAATCGTTGAATTAATGCATTACATTTTAACTCCATTTATTCCATTTATTTTGATTCTACTGTTCAACGCATTGACGGTCAGACACATTTTAGTGGCCAATAGAGTCCGCAGCAGACTCCGGGGTCGCAGCAGTGGCGAGAGTCCCAGTGACCCAGAGATGGAGAGCCGAAGAAAATCCATGATTGTACTGTTTGTTATATCGGGGAATTTCATTCTGTTATGGGTGGTGTTCATGGTTTGTTCTATATTGAGACGATTTGATTACTTGGGATATCCTGTTTCTCTGCCCACATTTGTACCAGAAATCGGCTTCATACTTCAGCTCCTGAGTTGCTGCACGAACACTTTTATTTATGCAGTGACCCAGAGGAAATTTAGAGAGGAGTTGATTAACGGAGTGAAATATCCCCTCACAATGATGGTCAAATTAATGAGATGAAAAGGCCGTACTCTTTCGAACATTGCCATGTATTTTTGCGTCCTAATCTGTAGAATTATCTGTCGGGTTACTTAAATTTTTCCTGAAACTTTTCACAATGTAGTCCAATCTTAAAAGTGAGTTCATGTCATAGTTAGGGACATTGCAGTCATTTGTTTCCAAGGATAAGTCCCAGATTTGGATTAGCTACAGCTGCGTTTTAAGCAGATACTTGTCCAAGTGCCATTAGTTGCTTTACAGAGTCTGATGCTGAGCTCGCAGTCCAGGGGTATGAACACTGGTTGTGATCATTTCCCAGCAAAAGAGCATTAGTTCGCAAAGTTCCGTCATTCAGGCGGTACTTATTGCCCCAGTGTTGAAAAGATTATTTTGTCTCTGCTAGTCTTTGAAGGAAGGCTTTTGGAAAATCAGAACAAACACCAAGCAAAAGTCAAGACAGCAGGAAGACAGTGAAGGATATAAATCTCTATAGCGTCATGGGGACAGATAGAGACAATGAATCAATGGTTGTACATTAATTCCAATTACCCACAGTTCGTCAGTCTAAGTGTGTTCTTTAAACGTGAACAGTATCCGGCAGATGAATGGATCACACCGAGCATAATACATCGCCCTCAGTGTGCTGTATGTTTTAACTGTTGTTGAATAAAGCAGATTGAGAATTGAACTAAAAGACATTGTGCACAATGTAACTCGATCCACATTAGAGGGATTGTAAGAGGAAACATAGCGATCTGGGCTGGGACATAAGGGAATGCCGTTGCTAAAATTCGGGTCCTGGTACAGCACGGTTCCCCATCACGGTATAGATCACTCCCGGGTCCCAGTACAGCTCAATCCCGGGTCCCGGGACAGCAAACTCCCGAGTCCCGGGACAGCTCACTCCCGGGTCCCGCTACAGCTCACTCCCGGGCCCCGCTGCAGCTCACTCCCGGCTCCCGGGACAGCACACAATAAGGTCGAAGTACAGCACACTCCTCGGTCCTGATTCAACACACTCTTCGGTCCCGGTACAGCAAATTCCTGGCTCCTGGTACAACACATTAGTGAGTCCCGGTAAGCCACAATCAGCAGCCTATAATTCTGAGTTTAACTGGAATAATCCGATCACAAACGTATATATTTGCGTTTTGCGTGGTTTACTGGAAGCTGCCGCCTATATCTGGGTTTATCAGGGTTTTTTGGGACAGCAGCCTATATAGCTTGATCTACAAAGGTTTACTCTGATCAACAGCCTATATATCTCTGTTTATCAGGTTTTAGTGGGAGCATCGGCCTATATTTATATGCGTTGCTTTATCAGGGTGTGTTATCAGCACCAGCATATCTATTTGGCTTTATCCGGGTTCACTGGAATCACCAGCATATATATTTTGGTTTATCGGAGATTGCAGGCACAACCAGCCTATATATCTTGATTTATGAGGGTTCACTACAATCACCAGCCAATATTCACATTTACACGTCCTCTACACCCAGCTTAGCTTTCTTTAATTGTCCTATTACCATCTCCCTTTGCTTTGCACCATCATTCATTTTGTCATAGAATCTCTCCTGGCTGCCACCCTATCACTGACCTTCCCTTCTGTTCTTTCCTCCCCTCCCCCCTTTCCCTGCCTCTAAACTTGCAGAAAACCTGATACATCTCTAACATTTTTCCAGTGCTGACGAAAGGTCTTCGAACTGAAACGTTAACTCTGTTTCTCTCGCCACACATGCTCCCTCAGCTGCTGAGTATCCCCTACATTCTTTTTGAGAGTTCCAGCACCTGCAGCATTTTGCTTTTGTATCCAGGTTTATCGGTGTTTTCTGGGATCGCAAACATATATATTTGGTTTTATCCGTGTTCACTGGGGTCACCAGCTAACATATTTGGGTTTACCAGTATTCCTGGGATTACCAGTGTATATATCTGCTTTTATCGCGGCTCACTGGTATCACAAGCCGACACATTTAGCTTATAGAAGTTTACTGTGATCACCATAATATATAATTAAATTTATTAGTATTTAGTGAGATGAGCAGCCGTTTTTTTTTAGTTTATTGCAGTTTACTGTTCTTACCAGCCAGGTTATCGGGAATTATGATGGGTTACTGAGATCACGAGCTTGTACATAAGAACATAAGAACATAAGAACATAAGAAATAGGAGCAGCAGTAGGCCAATCGGCCCCTCGAGCCTGCTCCGCCATTCAATAAGATCATGGCTGATCTGATCCTAACCGCCAATCTACTATCTATCACAGCACCATCTCCTGCATCTAACAGAATTGCACACACGAAATAGGAGCAGAATCAGGCTACACGGTCCCTGCGCCCGCTCCACTACCCACAGGGCCATGACCGATCCGAACCTAGACTCATGTCCAAATTCCTGCCCGCTCCCCGTAACTCTTAATGCCTTTTACTTCTAGTAAACTGTCTATTTCTGTTTTAAATTTATTTAATGATGTAGCTTCTACAGCTTTTTGTGGCAGCATATTCCATGGACCTACCACCCTCTGAGTGAAGTAGTTCCTCCTCATCTCAGTTTTGAAAGAGCAGCCCCTTATTCTAAGACTATGTCCCCTAGTTCTAGTCTCACCCGTCATCGGGAACATCCTCCCCGCATCCACCCGATCCAACCCCTTCACAATCTTATATGTTTCAATAAGATCGCCTCTCATTCTTCTGAACTCCAATGAGTAGAGTCCCAATCTACCCAACCTCTCCTCATATGACCACCCCCTCATCCCCGGGATTAACCGAGTGAACCTTTTTTGCACTGCCTCGAGAGCAAGGATGTCTTTCCTTAAGGACGAACACCAGAACTGTATGCAGTATTCCAGGTGCGGTCTCACCAATACCTTGTACAACTGAAGCAATACCTCCCTATTTTTATATTCTATCCCCCTAGCAATGAAAGCCAACATTCCATTTGCCTTCTTAATCACTTGCTGCACCTGCATACTAACCTTTTGAGTTTCGTGCACCAGGACCCCCAGATCACTTTGCACTTCAGTACTCTCCAGTTTCTTGCCAGTAAGATAATAAATTGCTCTAGGATTTTTCCTGCCAAAGTGCATCACCTCACACTTTCCAGTGTTGCATTCCATCTGCCAAATCTCTGCCCACTTACTTAGCCTGTCTATGTCCCCTTGCAGGTTTTTTATGTCCTCCTCACTCACTACTTTCCCTCCCATCTTTGTATCATCTGCAAATTTTGATATGTTACACTTGGTCCCTTCCTCCAAATCGTTAATATAGATTGTGAAGAGTTGGGGACCCAGCACTGACACCTGTGGAACACCACTAGTTACTGATTGCCAGTCTGAGAATGAACCATTTATCCCAACTCTTTGCTTTCTGTTAGATAGCCAATCCTCTATCCATGCCAGAATATTACCCCCAATCCCGTGATTTTTTACCTTAAGCAATAATCTTTTGTGTGGCACCTTGTCAAATGCCTTTTGGAAGTCTAAATACACTACGTCCACTGGTTCCCCTTTATCCACTCTATATGTTACTTCCTCAAAGAACTCCAGCAAATTTGTCAAACATGACTTCCCCTTCGTAAAACCATGCTGACTTTGTCCTATTAAATTATGATTATCCAAATGTCCTGTCACTGTTTCCTTAATAATGGACTCCAAAAATTTACCTACCACAGATGTTAGGCTAACCGGTCTATAGTTACCAGCCTTCTGTCTACTGCCCTTTTTAAATAAGGGTGTTACATTAGCAGTTTTCCAGTCTGCCGGGACCTTAGCGGAATCCAGGGAGTTTTGAAAAATTATTACCAATGCATCTACAATCCCTACCGCCACTTCCTTCAAGACTCTAGGATGTAAGCCATCAGGTCCAGGTGATTTATCCGCCTTGAGTACCATTATTTTACCGAGTACCACTTCCTTAGTGGTTTTGATCGATGGGATTATCATGTTATTTTGGGATCACAAGAGTATATATCTTCGTTTGTCGAGATTTATTGGGAACACCAGCCTATATCATAGAATCATAGAAACTTAAGGCACAGACTGAGGCCATTCGATCCATCGTGTCCTTGCTGGTCGAAAAAGAGCTATCCAGCCTAATCCGACTTTCCAGCTCTTGGTCCGTAGCCTTGTAGTTTACGACACTTCAAGTGCTTATCCAAGTACTTTTTAAATGTAATGAGCGTTTCTGCCTCTACCACCATTTCAGGCAGTGAGTTCCAAACCCACACCACCGTCTGGGTGAAAACAGTTCTCCTCAACTCCCCCCTGATCTTTCAGCAAATTACTTTAAATCTATGGTCCCTCGTTATTTACCACAATGCCAGAGTCAATAGTCCCTTCCTATTCACTCTATCAAGGCCCCTCATAGCTTTTTACACCTCAATCTAGTCTCCCGTCAGCCTCCTCTGTTCCAAAGAAAACAACCCCAGCCTATCCGATCTTTCCTTATGCCCAAATTCTCCAGTCCTGGCAACATCCTCGTAAATCTCCTGTGCACCCTCTCGAGTGCACTCACATATTTCCTGTAATGTGGTGATGAGAAATGTGCACAGTATTTTAGCTGTGGTCTAACTTGTGTTTTATACAGTTCAAGCATAACCTCCCCGCTCTTATATTGTATGTCTCGGCTAACAAAGGAAATATCCCGTCTTCCTTCTTAACCACCTACCTTCAAGGATCTGTTGAGATGCGCTCCAAGGTCCCTCTGTTCCTCTGCAGTACACAGTATCTAACCGTTGATTGTCTATTCCCTTGCCTTGTTCGCCCTCACCAAATGAATTACCTCATCCTTCTCCGGATTGAATTCCATTTCCCACCTGACCAGTCCATTGAAGTTCAGCATGCCAGGGATACATTTGTAACTGATTTCGCATTGTTTCTGACGAGCCTGGAAACTCATATCAGAAGGCGATAGAGTTGGACCAGCGCCAAGTAGCTTTGGCAAAGGTCAAATTAGACAAAAGAAAGCGCTTGTTCAGCTGTGCAGCACATTTCCGTGTGCAGCAAAATAAAGTAAGAGAAGAGAATCATTTAGAAGCACAGAGAATAAGAGAAGGGGAACATTTGGATGTGCAGACGATAATAGAGAGAAAAAGAATGGCAGCAGCTAAAAGCCAATTGTGAAAAGTTCGCCAGCTGCTAGAAATCATGAAGCTAAGAACACAGCAACGGCCGGGAACAAACAGGATGTTTGTGAACCGAAAAAAACTGCTGAGATAATAGCCCTGATGAGCGGGATTGGAGGCGGGTCGGCAGCGAAAATCGGAAAACATGGCTTCAGACACCCAACCCGCCTCCATCCCGCCCCCACCCGAGTGTGGACACTCCTGAGCAGTTGCTGTCAAAGTTACCACCGCACTCAACTTCATTGCTTCGGGCTCCTTCCAGGCATCATCTGTCCAATAAACGCTGGTTTGCACTCAGTGTCACCACCAACATTGTAAATTGAATTCTCCCTGAGCCCTCATTCTTGAACTTCCATTTCCCAGAACACAGAGGCTACACTTTACGATAGCAAAATACTGCAGATGCTGGAAATCCGGAATAACAACAGAAAACGCTGGAAAAACTCAGCAGGCCAGGCAACATCCGTTGAGAAAGAAACAGAGTTAACGTTTCAGTTCGAAACCTTTCGTCGGAACTGAAAGAGCAGGAAAGTAAACAGAAAAAAATGCAAGGGGGAGGCTGGGGGGAGGAATAAAAGAACAAAAGGGCGGGGGTCTATGTTAAGTAGAGACATTAAGAGATGCTCAAGGCAAGACGAGATGTTAAAGGGACAGGTTAAGAAACAAAAGGTGAGGTGTGAAATGCTGGCAGAATGAGAGACAGCTGCCATGGGGGGAGAGAGAGAGAAAAAAAAAAGGAAAACGGCAGGGACCAAAAGAGTGGATAAAATGTATACATATGTGGTAGGGGCCGGGGTTATGATCTGAAATTGTTGAACTCGATATTGATTCCGGAATGCTGTAAAGTGCCTAAACGGAAGATGAGGGGCTGTTCCTCGAGCTCACGCTGTGCTTCCGTGGAACAATGCAAGAGGCCGAGGACGGTGAGGTCTGAGTGGGCATGGAGGGGTGAATTAAAATGACAAACGACCGGAAGCTAGGGGTCACCCTTACGGACTGAACGGAGGTTTTCCGCAAAGCGGTCACCCAATCTGCGTTTGGTCTCCCCAATGTAGAGGAGACCACATCATGAGCATCGAATACAGTATACTAGATTGCAAGAAGTACAAGTAAATCGCTGTTTCACCTGGAAGGGGTGTTTGGGGCCCTGGAGAGTGAGAAGGGGGTATGTATAAGGGCAGGTGTTGCATCTCCTGCGCTTGCACGGGAAGGTGAAGGGTGAAGGGGAAGGGGTGCTGGGGGTGATTGAGGAGTGGACTAGGTTGTCTCGGAGGGAGCGGTCCCTACAGAATGCTGAAAGGGGAGGTGAGGGGAAGATACGTTTGGTGGTGGGATCACGTTGGAGGTGGCGTAAATGGCGGAGGATGATCCGTTGAAAGTGGAGGCTGGTGGGGTGAAAGGTGAGGACAAGGGGAACTCTATCACGGTTCCGGGAGGGAGGGGCCGGGGTGAGGGCAGAAGTGTGGGTGATGGAACGGACGTGGTCGAAGGCCGTGTCGACCACGGTAGAGGGGAATCCTCGGTTGAGGAAAAAGGAAGACATGTCGGAAGCACTGGTATGGAAGGTGGCAACGTCGGAGCAGATGCGGCGGAGACAGAGAAACTGGGAGAAGGGAATAGAGTCCTTACAGGAGGCGGGGTGGGAGGAAGTGTAGTACAGGTAGCTGTGGAGTCAGTGGGCTTGTAGTGAAGGTTGGTCAATATCCTATCCCCAGAGATGGAGACGGAGAAGTCGAGGAAGAAAAGGGAAGAGTCGGAGATGGACCATGTGAAGGTGAGGGAAGGGTGGAAATTGAAGGCAAAGTGAATGAAATTGTCTAGTTCGGAGCGAGAGCAGGAAACGGCAGCGATGCAGTCGTCAATGTACCGGAAAAAGAGGTGAGGGAGGGGAGAAGAGTAGGACTGGATCAAAGAGTGTTCCACATATCCCACGAAAAGGCAGGCATAGCTAGGACCCATACGGGTACCCATAGAAAAACATTTGATTTGGAGGAAATGAGTGGAGTCAAAGGAGAAGTTGTTCAATGTGAGAACAGGTTCAGCCAGGCGGAGGAGGCTGGCGGTGGATGGGGACTGGTTGGGCCTCTTTTCAAGGAAGAAGCGGAGCGCCCTCAGGGTACATCAATGGTGAAAAGGAGGCGGTTGGGGCCAGGAAACTGGAAACTGTTAAAGTGGCGGAGGGCGTCAGAGGAATCGCGGATGTAGGTGGGAACGGACTGGACAAGGGGACAAAAAATAGTGTCGAGATAGGAAGAGATAAGTTCCGTGGGGCAAGTGTAGGTTGAAACGCTGGGTCTACCAGGGCAGTCCTGTTTCTGGATCTTGGGAAGGAGGTAGAAGTGGGCTGTGCGGGATTGGGGAACTAAGAGTTTGGCGGCCGTGGGGGGAAGATCTCCAGAGGAGATGAGGTCAGTGACAGTCTTGGACATGGTGGCTTCATGATCGGTAGTGGGGTCATGGTCCAGGTGGAGGTAGGAGGATGTGTCGGAGAGTTGCCGTTCAACTTCCGCTAGGTAGAGGTCATTTCGCCAAACAACAACAGCACCACCCTTTTCAGCATGTTTAATGACAATGCCAGTGTTGGATCGGAGAGAATGGAATGCTGAAAGTTCAGAGGGAGGTAGGTTGGAGTGAGAGAGAGGAGCAGAGAAATTGAGACGGCCGATGTCACGGCGGCAGTTAGCAATGAAAAGATCTAGAGAGGGTAAGAGGGCGGAGGGAGGGGTCCAGGTGGAACGAGAATTCTGAAAGCGGCAGAAAGGATCAGCCGTGCGGGGGGAAGACTCTTGGCCAGAGAAGTGGGCACAGAGACGGAGGCGGCGGAAAAAGAGCTCAGTATCATGCCGAGCTCGAAATTCATTGAGGTGGGTGCGTAAGGGGATGAAGCTCAGGCCTTTGCTGAAGACTGATCATTCACAGTAAGAGAGGGGAATGTCAGAGGGGATAGTGAAAACGCGGCTGGGGGGGGAGATTGGGAGAAGTGGGGTCAGAGGAAGGTCAATGGGAAGAAGGTTCCGGAGGGGCGTTATTGTCCAAAGTTGTTGAAGCTTGCGATCCTTGACATCGGAAAGGAAGAAGAAAAGTTTGAAGTTGAAGCGTCGGATGAGTCTAAGGATGAAATGGAACCGTGGACCCGGACAGCTTTGAGATAGACTGCGTCGGTGCTGCTGAAGAGAGATGTCGAGAGTGTTCATTTGGTGCCGCATGGCGTTGAGCGTGGATCTCAAGATGCGGCGGGAGCAGTAGTTCGAGGAACGATGAATATCTTGGAGATATTTGTAATCCTGGGTTGATTCGAAACACGAAGGGTGGAAGTTTAGTTGGAATCCACGTGGGATAAGTCGGAACCGGAGACAGTTGCTGAGGAAAGTAATGTGGCTGTGAAACCGAGTGTTGGCAGATACCTGATCAAGCACGAGAAGGGAAACTGAAAGCAATGAAGTTGAACAGAGTTGAAGAGCCAAACGGAAATCCCGTCGAAGAGAAGAGCAGAACTTCTTCAAGGTAGGCATTCCTAGAAGAGAGATGGCAGTGAACCAAACACTAATACGATAGCAAAATACTGCGGATGCTGGAAATCCGAAATAACAACAGAAAACGCTGGAAAAACTCACCAGGCCAGGCAACATTCGTGGAGAGAGAAACAGAGTTAATTTTTCCGGTCGAAACCCTTCGTCGGAACTGAAAGAGCAGGAAATTAAACAGATAAAAATGCAGGGGGGAGGCTGGGGGGAGGAATAAAAGAACAAAAGGGCGGGGGTCTATGGTAGGTAGAGACATTAAGAGATGCTCAAGGCAAGACGAGATGGTAATGGGACAGGTTAAGAAACAAAAGGTGAGGTGTGAAATGCTGGCAGAATGAGAGACAGCTGCCGTGGAGGTACAGAGAGAAAAAAAAAGGAAAACGGCACGGAACAAAAGAGTGGCTAAATGTATACATATGTGGTAGGGGCCGGGGTTATGATCTGAAATTGTTCAACTCGATATTGATTCCGGAATGCTGTAAAGTGCCTATACGAAAGATGAGGTGCTGTTCCTCGAGCTTACGCTGCGCTTCCGTGGAACAATGCAAGAGGCCGAGGACGGTGAGGTCTGAGTGGGCGTGGAGGGGTGAATTAAAACGACAAGCGACCAGAAGCTCGGGGTCACCCTTACGGACTGAACGGAGGTGTTCCGCAAAGCGATCACCCAATCTGCGTTTGGTCTCCCCAATGTAGAGGAGACCACATCGTGAGCAGCGAATACAGTATACTAGATTGCAAGAAGTACAAGTAAATCGCTGTTTCACCTGGAAGGGGTGTTTGGGGCCCTGGAGAGTGGGAAGGGGGGATATATGAGTGCAGGTGTTGCATCTCATGCGCTTGCACGGGAAGGTGCCGGGTGAAGGGGAAGGGGTGCTGGGGGTGATAGAGGAGTGGAGTAGGGTGTCTCGGAGGGAGCGGTCCCTACGGAATGCTGAAAGGGGAGGTGAGGGGAAGATACGTTTGGTGGTGGGATCACGTTAGAGGTGGCGGAAATGGCGGTGGATGATCCGTTGAATGTGGGGGCTGGTGGGGTGAAAGGTGAGGACAAGGGGAACTCTATCTTGGTTCCGGGAGGGAGGGGCTACACTTTAGATGGTCTCAGCAGATTATTCAACCTTTTTTCCACACTGAACCCATGTGCGTCTGCACACAGATCTCGAACTCACATCCTCAGCAAATAGCATCCATGCTGCCTTGCTTTGCTGAGTAGGCCTCCTCCTTTCGTTTCCATGGAAGATGACCTCCTGACGTCCTATAGATCCCTCCACAAGAGCATGGAGGGAGCCCTCATTGAACCTGGGTGCGGCCTTATTTTTTGGTGCTGCCATTGCTGTAGCAGCCAGTACTTCTGACAGAAACAAGCTAATGCTTCTGCAAAGGGGACATGGCCCCTTTATATACTTGGAAGTCTTGATTGACGTGCTAATAACTTAGAATCAGTCTACCTCCTGCAGGAGGATCAGAAATAAGATTGAGTGATGGTCGGAGAAGGAGCTCCTCCCATTCAAGCCGGGGACAGTAAGAGTATCATCGCTTAGTTGCGATTTTAATATATATATTTTATAACTTTAGTGATATAATCATCATTAATGGATTTATAATCGTGCATAAGAATAAAATGTAGAAGTTTGCAATCATTAGATTTATACAATGATAACCGGAATTATATTAGACATGTAACCCTTTACTTACAAGTAAAGTCTGTGAGTAAACCCTATCCCAAAAGCCTAGGGTGAGATAGAGGACTGATATATTGGAATAGGGAAGCTAAGGGTGAAAGGTATACATTAGTCAACTGTAAGGAAAAGGCATAGAGTGCAGTTCGCTTGGGAACTAAGTTTAGATTTCGCTGTAACTGTGTTGTAATATTATGATGTCCGCAGTGAGATAAAAACAGAGACCTTTTCACAGATCCAGCAAGGGCGCAATATATCTAGAGTGTATCGGCATTTATAGTGTTCCTTTCCGTGTTGTCATAACTACCCCAGATGAGTCTTGAGGGTCAAAAAGAGATGATGTCAGGTTGTCAAAAGACTCGAACCTGTGTAAGCCATGGTGATGCAGACGAGGATTGTATTTTAGGTTTTGGGTACAAGCCAGTGATTGGTTCAATCAGACTCCATAGGTTTTGAATGAGAGTACGTGTATAAGAAGGGGGTTTCAACAGCCAATTAGTGTAGTAGATTTCAGAAAGAGTAGAATATTTCAGGAAGAATCAAAGAGACTACCGAGATACACAGAGAGGCGAGAGACAAGAGGCACGGGGTGCATCTTACTCACGGTTGCAGCTTCTACCCAGATGATAATGGTGTAATATAAGTCTCAATTATACTCTGGAAACTGCTGCTCGAATACTGTAATGTATTAAATCTAACTCTGCTGAATAAAGTTTATTGACTGTCATCAATACGGGTCAAATTGGAACCATTCGGAACAGGGTCCATCTGGGATCTTTCTACCTATCAGCAAATATCAGTTTACACTTTCATGCATTAAATTTCAGCCACCAATGCGTCTGCCCATTTCACCAGTCCATCAATGTAATCCTGGAGTGTGTTACCATCCTCGTCGTGCTGTTTACTACATTACAGAGTTTTGTCTCATCATCAGACTTTAAAATGATGTCCTGTATACGCAAGTCCAGGTCATTACTATATATCAGAAACAGTCAGTGATTCTAATCCCGGTTCCCGGGGAACACCGCTGTACACTTCCCTCCAGTTTGAAAACCGGTTGCCACCAGTACTCTCGGTTTGCTACCCCTTAGACAATTTCGTATCCACGCTGCTGCGGTCCCTTTATTCCAGTTAGCTTTAATTTTGCTAGCAAGTATATTACGTGGTATTTTGTCAAAACGCCTTTTGAATGTCCATGTACACCAACTGCACTTCCTGAAACAGAAAAGGCCAGCATCTACTGCCCATCCCTAATTGCCCAAGAGAAGGTGGTGCTGAGCCGCCTTCTTGGAACGCAACTGTCCGTCGGGTGAAGATACTCCCATTATTGAAGATAATCATTGACACATCTATGTCGCAAATATTACTTGCAACTTATCATGCCAAGCCTGAATATTGTCCAGGTTTTCTGCATGCGGCCACGGAGTGTTTCATTATCTGAGGAGTAGCGAATGGCACTGAATAGTGTGCAATCACAGCGAACATCCCCACTTCTGAACTTATTGCGGAGTGAAGGTCCTTGATTAAGCACCTGAAGGTGTTTCGGCTGAAGAGACTGGGAACTCCTGCAATGATGTCTTGGGGCTGAGATAATGGCCACCAACAACCATAACCATCTTCCTTTGTGATAGGTATGACTCCAACCTGTGGAGAGAATTCCCCCTGATACCCATTGGCTTCAATTTTACTGGGGATCCTAGATGTCTCACTCCATCAATTGCTACTCTGATGTCAAGGGCAGTCATTCCAGCTCACTTCTGGAATTCGTCTCTTTTGTCCCTGTTTGGACCAAGGCTGTAATTAGCTCTGGAGTCGAGTGGTCATAGCGGAAACCAAACTGAGCATCAGTGAGAAGATTATTGGTGAGTAAATGCCGATTGATAGCACCCTCTACAGCAGCTTCCATCACTTTGCTGATGATTGAGAATAGAGAAATGGGGCGGTAATTGGCTGGATCGGATAAGTCCTGATTTAAGAGGACATGGCATCCCTGGGCAATTTTTCACATTGTCGGTTAGATTCCAGTCCTGAAGCTGTACTAGGTAGCTCTAACTTTAGTATGAAGTGGGGTTCAGGCTCCCCTGTATCAGAGTAGAGTGTGGTTCAGGCCCTTGTATCAGTGTGGAGTGGGGTTCAGGCCCACTGTATCAGTGAGGAGTGGGGTTCACGCTCACTGTATCAGTGTGGAGTGGGGTTCAGGCCCCCGGTATCAGCAAGGAGTGAGGGTTAGGCTCCCTGTATCAGTGTGGAGCGGGATTCAGACCCCCTGTATCAGTGAGGACGGGGTTCAGGCCCCCCTGTATCAGTGTGGAGTTGGGGTCAGGCCCCCCCTGTATCAGTGTGGAGTTGGATTCAGGGCCCCCCTGTATCAGTGTGGAGTTGGGTTCAGCCCCCCCCCACTGTATCAGTGAGGAGTGGGGTTCAGGCCCCCCCTGTATCAGTGTGCATTGCGTTCCAGATCTTTAAAAATCTTTTTGTGAAAACATTTCAGCCAATTTCTGCTCGAGTTCTTTTGCCAATTATTTTAAATCTTTGACCTCTGGTTATTGACCCACTACCAGAGGAAACAATTTATCCCGATTTGCTTTATCAAAACGCCTCATAATTTTGTATTCCTCTATTTGGTCTCCCCTTATCCTTCTCTTCTCGCAGGAGAACAGTCCCAGCTTCTCCAATCCCGGCACAGAACTCATCCCTGCTATCATCCTGGGAAACCTCCTCTGTGCCCTCTCCAGGGCCTTGACATCCGCCCGAAAGTGTCGTGCCCAGAATTGTCACAGTGCTTCAACTGAGGCCTTTCAGAAATTGGGGGAAATTATCAACTTTTCTTAAAATAACTGAGCTGAAAAACTTTAAACCAAACAATCAGCCCAAAGAATGTGGGATCAGGGGACGGTCACATCATTTAAATAGGGGATGCGGGGGTGGGGTAGCCCGGGGGGAGGGGGCAGGTGTGGAGGGACCCCGGGGGGAGGGGACGGAGGTGTGGGTACCCCGGGGGAATGGGATGGAGGTGGGTGGAGCCCGGGGGGAGGGGGCGGGGTGGGGAACCCCTGGGGGAGGGGGCGAGGTGGGGGACCACGGGTGTAGAGGGCGGGGTGGGACCACGGGGGAGGGGGCGGGGGTGGCGGGTCCCCGGGGGTTGGGACAGGGGTGGGGGTCCCTGGGCGGAGGGGACGGGGCTGGGGGGAGCCGGGAGGATGGGGCGGGTGTGGGGGGACCCAGGGGAGAGGGGACGAGTTTGGGGTGAGCCCGGGGTGATGGGGCGGGGGTGGGGGGACCGCGGGGGGAGGGGACGAGGGTTGGGGTTTCCCGGAGGGAGGGAGCGGGGGTGGCGGGAGCCCGGGGGGAGGGGACGTGGGTGTGGGGAGCCCGGGGTTGGCGTGGGTGGGGGAAGCCCGGGGGAAGGGGGCGTTGCTGGGTGGAACCCGGGGGGAGGGACAGGGATGGAATGATCCTGTGGTGAGGGGACGGTGTTGGGGGGAAGCCGGGGTGAGGAGACGGGGTGGGGGGAGCCCGGGGGGAGGGGACGGAGGCGGGGGTTCCCCGGGGGGTGGGGGTGGGTGTGGGCGGACCCCAGGGGGAGGGAGCGGGGGTGGGGAGAACCCGGGTGGAGGGGGCGCGGGTGGGGGAACCCCGGGGGTGGGGCGGGGTTTAGGTGACCCCGGGAGGGAGGGGCCGGGGGTGTGGGGAGCCCGGGGGTTGGGGTCGGGGGTGTGGGGGACCCCGGGGGGTGGGGGAGAGCAATTAGACAGAAATAAGCTGGGTCGTCTGCCCGATAGGTCCAGACTCCAGCTTCCAAAGGTGTCCAAGCCCGCACCTCGATACTGGGGTCAGAAACAAGGAAATCCGAGCATTGGCGCCGCCATCTGTGGTCACACCCCCTCCCTGGTCACACACACTCTCTAGCCACACCACTCCTTGGCCAGAATCTGATGTAAGGTACATGTTTGGGGTGGGCTTCCTCCCAAGCAGCGGAGAAGGCCTGGACCTGGACCCGGAACCGGCCTAATCCCCAGCCATTCTGACAGACTGCTGCCAGGTGTCTAAAGTGACAGTCTGAGAATAGATTGGGGCTAACATAAAAGGGAATCCAATGGTCTTCTATAGGCATATTCACAGTGTTATCAGAGGAGCAGTGGTGACGATTAGGGACCAAAATGGAGATCTATTGGTGGAGGCAGAGTGCATGGCTGTGGAACTAAATGAATAATTTGCATTAGTGTTTACCAAGGAAGAGGACTTTGTCAAAGCCACATTAAATGAGGAGTTTGCCAGGATACTGGATGAGATAAAAATAGATAAATCGGATGTACAAGAAAGGCTGGCGGCATTTAAAGTAGAAAATCATCCGGTCCGCATGCGATGCATCCTCGGTTATTGAGGGAAATAAGGGTAGAAATTGCGGAGGCGCGGGCTACAATCTTCCAATCCTCCTTACATGCAGGGGTGGTGCCAGAGGACTGGAGGATTGCAAATGTTCAAATAAGGGGATAAGGTTAAACCTGATAATTACAGGCCAGTTAGTTTAATGTCGGTGGTGGGGAAGCTTTTAGAAACAATAATCGGAAGAAAATTAATGGCCACTTGGACAAGCATAGATGACTAAAGGAGAGCCAGCATGGATCTGTTATGGGGAAATCGTGATTGACTAATTGATTGATTTTTTTGATGAGGTAACAGAGAGGGTGGATGTGGGCAGTGCAGTTGATGTTGTGTATATGGATTTTCAAAAGGTGTTTGATAATGTGCCACATATTTGGCTTGTGAGCAAAATTGAAGCCCATGGGATAAAAATTGGCTATGGGATAGAAAACAGAGAGTTGTGGTGAATGGGTGTTTTTTAGACTGGAGGGAGGTATCCACTGGAGTACCCCAGGGTTCAGTACTAGGACCACTGCTGTTTTTAATATACATTCATGACTTGGACATGGGGGTACAGGGCACAATTTCCAAATTTGCAGACAGCACGAAGCTTGGAACTGTAGTAAAGAGTAAGGAACATAGTAATAGACTTCAAGAGGACATTGACCGGCTGCTGGAATGGGTGGGCACGTGGCAGATGGAATTCAATGCAGAAAAGTGTGAGGTGATACATTTTGGTGGGAAGAATGAGGAGAAACAATACATGCTCAATGGTACAATATTAAAGGGGGTACAAGAAGAGACAGACCTGGGGGTTTTTGTGCACAATTCATTGACGGTGGCAGGGCAGGTTCACAAAGCAGTTAAGCGTATGGGATTCTGGGCTTTATAATTGAGGCCTAGAGTACAAAAGCCAGGAAGTTATGCTAAACCTACATAAAACACTAGTTCGGAGAATTGTGTCCAATTCGGGCACCACACTTTAGGAAGAATGTGAAGGCTTTGGAGAGGGTACGGAAGATACTTAGTAGAATGGTTCCAGGGATGAAGGATTGCAGTTAGGTGGATAGACTGGAGAAGCTGTGGTTGTTCTCCTTAGAGCAGAGAAGTCTAAGAGGAGATTTGATGCAGGGGTTCAAAATCATGAAGGATTTGGATAGAGTAAATGAAGAGAAATTGTTTCCTGTGGCTGAAGGGTCGATAGCAAGAGGGCACAGATTGAAGTTGATTGGCAAAAAAATCAGAGGCAACATGAGGAAAAACGTTTTGATGCAACGAGTGGTTAAGATTCGGAATTCACTGCCTGATAGGGTGGTGGAAACAGATTCAAAAGGGAATTGGATAAATGCTTAAAGGAGAAAAAAAAGGCAAGGTTATGGGGAAAGAGCGGGGAAGTGGGACTGACTGGATTGCTCTTCGAAAGAGCCGGCGCAGACTCGATGGTCTGAATGACCTCGTTCTAAGAACATAAGTACATAAGAACATAAGAAATAGGAGCAGGAGTAGGCCAATTGGCCCTCGAGCCTGCTCCGCCATTCAATAAGATAATGGCTGATCTGATCCTAACCGCCAATCTATTATCACAGAACCATTTCCTGAACTTAACAGAATTGGACACACGAAATAGGAGCAGGATCAGGCTACACGGCCCCTGGGCGCGCTACGCTACCCACAGGGCCATGAACGATCCGAACCGAGACTCATGTCCAAATTCCTGCCGGCTCCCTGTAACCCTTAATTCCCTTTACTTCTAGGAAACTGTCTATTTCTGTTTTAAATTTATTTAATGATGTAGCTTCTACAGCTTTTTGGGGCAGCATATTCCATGGTCCTACCACCCTCTGAGTGAAGTAGTTCCTTCTCATCTCAGTTTTGAAAGAGCAGCCCCTTATTCTAAGACTATGCTCCCTAGTTCTAGTTTCACCCATCATCGGGAACATCCTCCCCGCATCCACCCGATCCAACCCCTTCACAATCTTATATGTTTCAATAAGATCGCCTCTCATTCTTCTGAACTCTAATGAGTAGAGTCCCAATCTACCCAACCTCTCCTCATATGTCCATCCCCTCATCCCCGGGATTAACCGAGTGAACCTTCTTTGTACTGACTCGAGAGCAAGCATGTCTTTTCTTAAGTATGGACACCAAAACTGTATGCATTATTCCAGGTGCGGTCTCACCAATACCTTGTACAACTGAAGCAATACCTCCCTATTTTTATATTCTATCCCCTTAGCAATGAAAGCCATCATTCCATTGGCCTTCTTAATCACTTGCTGCACCTGCATACTAACATTTTGAGTATCGTGCACCAGGACCCCCCGATCCCTTTTTACTTCAGTACTTTCCAGTTTCTTGCCATTTAGATAATAACTTGCTCTGCTACTTTTCCTGCCAAAGTGCATAACCTCATCCTTTCCAGTATTGTATTCCATCTGCCAAATCTCTGCCCACTTACTTAGCCTGTCTATGTCCCCTTGCAGATTTTTTGTGTCCTCTTCACTCACTACTTTCCCTCCCATGTTAATATCATCTGCATACTTAGATATGTTACACTCTGTCACCTCCTCCAAATCGTTAATATAGATTGTAAAGAGTTGGGGATCCAGCACTGACCCCTGCGGAACACCACTAGTTACTGATTGCCAGTCTGAGAATGAATCATTTATCCCAACTGTCTGCCGTCTGTTAGATAGCCAATCCTCTATCCATGCCAGAATATTACCCCCAATCCCGTGATTTTTTATCTTAAGCAATAATCTTTTGTGTGGCACCTTGTCAAATGCCTTTTGGAAGTCTAAATACACCACATCCAGTGGTTCCCCTTTATCCACCTCAAAGAACTCCAGCAAATTTGTCAAACATGACTTCCCCTTCATAAAACCATTTTGACTTTGTCCTATTAAATTATGATTATCCAAATGTCCCGTTACTCTCTCCTTAATAATGGACTCCAAAATTTTGCCTACCACAGATGTTAGGCTAACCGGTCTATAGTTTCCAGCCTTCTGTCTACTGCCCTTTTTAAATAAGGGTGTTACATTAGCAGTTTTCCAGTCTGCCGGGATCTTGGCTGAGTCCAGGGAGCTTTGGAAAATTATTACCAATGCATCCACAATCCCTAGCGCCACTTCCATCAAGACCCTAGGATGTAAGCCCTCAGGTCCAGGTGATTTATCCGCCTTGAGTCCCATTATTTTACCGAGTACCACTTCCTTAGTGATTTTGATCGTGTTCAGCTCCTCCCCCCCTATAGCCCCCTGTTTGTCCAGTGTTGGGATATTCTTAGTGTCCTCTACAGTAAAGACTGATACAAAATATGCATCCAGTGTATTTGCCATCTCAATATTTTCCACCATTAATTTTCCGGTCTCATCCTCTAAGGGACCAACATTTACTTGAGCCACACTTTTTCTTTTTTTTAACTATAAAAACTCTTACTATCTGTTTCTATATTTTTTGCTAATTTACTTTCATAATCTATCTTCCCTTTCTTAATCAATCTTTTTGTTATTTTTTGCTGTCTGTTAAAGTTTTCCCAATCCTCTAGCCTCCTACTAGATTTGTCTACCTTATAATCCCTTCTTTTTAGTCGAATACTATCCTTAATTTCTTTACTTAGCCACAGATGACTGTCTTTTCTTTTACACCCTTTTCTTCTCAGTGGAAGATATATTTTTTGGAAGTTGTAAAATAACTCCTTAAATGTACTCCACTGATCATGTATCGTCTTACCCTTTAAACAATTTTCCCAATCCACTCTGCTAAATTCCGCTTGCATACCTTCATAGTCTCCTTTATTCAAGCTTAGTACGCTTGTTTGAGATCCAACCTTCTCACCCTAAATTGAATATGGAATTCAACCATGTTATGATCACTCATTCAAAGGGGATCCTTTGCTAGGACATTTTTAATTAATCCTGTCTCGTTACACAGGACCAGATGTAAGGTTGCTTGCCCACTGGTCGGTTCAGTTATATACTGCTCAAGAAACCAATTCCTAATACACTCACACGTGGTATAATATTCACTCACACCTGGTATAATATTCACTCACAGGTGATGTAATATTCACTGACACGTGGTATAATATTCCCTCACACGTGGTATAATATTCACTCACACGTGGTATAATATTCACCCGCACGTGGTATAATATTCACTCAAACGTTGTGTAATATTGACTGACACGTGGAATAATATTCACTCGCACGTGGTATAATATTCACTCAAACGTTGTGTAATATTCACTCACACTTGGTATAATATTCACTCACACGTGGTATAATATTCACTCAAACGTGGTGTAATATTCACTCACACGTGGTATAATATTCACTCACACCTGGTATAATATTCACTCACACGTGGTATAACATTCACTCACACGTGGTATAATATTCACTCACACGTGGTATAATATTCAATCACACGTGGTATAATATTCACCCACAAGTGGTATAAAATTCACTCACACGTGGTATTATATTCACCCACAGGTGGTATAAAATTCACTCACACGTGGTATAATATTCACTCACACATGTTATAATATTCACTCACACGTGGTATAATATTCACCCACACGTGGTATAAAATTCACTCACAGGTGGTATAATATTCACTCACACGGGGTATAATATTCACACACACGTGCGTTAATATTCCCTCACATGTGGTTTAATATGGACTCACACGTGGTATAATATTCACTCACACGTGGTGTAATATTCACTCACACGCGGTATAATATTCATTCGCACGTGGTATAATATTCACTCACACGTGGTATGATATTCACTCACACGTGGTATAATATTCACTCACACGTTGTGTAATATTCACTCACACGTGGTGTAATATTCGCTCACACGTGGTGTAATATTCACTCACACGTGGTACAATATTCACTCACACGTGGTGTAATATTCACTCACACGTGGTATAATATTCACTCAAACGTTGTGTAATATTCACTCACACTTGGTATAATATTCACTCACACGTGGTATAATATTCACTCAAACGTGGTGTAATATTCACTCACACGTGGTATAATATTAACTCACACCTGGTATAATATTCACTCACAGGTGATGTAATATTCACTGACACGTGGTATAATATTCCCTCACACGTGGTATAATATTCACTCACACGTGGGATAATATTCACCCACACGTGGTATAATATTCACTCAAACGTTGTGTAATATTCACTCACACGTGGAATAATATTCACTCACACGTGGTATAATATTCACTCACACGTGGTATAATATTCACTCACACGTGGTATAACATTCACTCACACGTGGTGTAATATTCACTCACACGTGGTATAATATTCACTCACACGTGGCATAATATTCACTCACACGTGGTATAACATTCACTCACACGTGGTGTAATATTAACTCACACATGGTGTAATATTCACTCACACGTGGTATAATATACACTCACACGTGGTCTAATATTCACTCTCATTGGTACAATATTCACTCACACGTGGTATAATATTCACTCACACGTGGTATAATATTCACACTCACGTGGTACAATATTCACTCGCACGTGGTATAATATTCACTCACACGTAGTATAATATTCACCCACACGTGGTATAAAATTCACTCACACGTGGTATAATATTCACTCACACGTGGTATAATATTCAATCACACGTGGTATAATATTCACCCACAAGTGGTATAAAATTCACTCACACGTGGTATAATATTCACTCACACGTGGTATAAAATTCACTCACACGTGGTATAATATTCACTCACACATGTTATAATATTCACTCTCATTGGTACAATATTCACTCACACGTGGTATAATATTCACTCACACATGTTATAATATTCACTCACACGTGGTATAATATTCACCCACACGTGGTATAAAATTCACTCACACGTGGTATAATATTCACTCACACGGGGTATAATATTCACACTCACGTGGTATAATATTCACTCACACGTGGTATAATATTCACACACACGTGCGTTAATATTCCCTCACATGTGGTTTAATATGCACTCACACGTGGTATAATATTCACTCACACGTGGTGTAATATTCACTCACACGCGGTATAATATTCATTCGCACGTGGTATAATATTCACTCACACGTGGTGTAATATTCACTCACACGTGGTATAATATTCACCCACATGTTGTATAATATTCACACGCACGTGGTATAATATTCACTCACACGTGGTATAATATTCACTCACACGTGGTGTAATATACACTCACACGCGGTGTAATATTCACTCAGACGTGGTATAATATTCACTCACACGTGGTGTAATATTCATTCACATGCGGTGTAATATTCACTCACACGTGGTATGATATTCACTCACACGTGGTATAATATTCACTCACACGTGGTGTAATATTCACTCACACGTGGTGTAATATTCGCTCACACGTGGTGTAATATTCACTCACACGTGGTACAATATTCACTCACACGTGGTGTAATATTCACTCACACGTGGTGTAATATTCACTCACACGTGGTTTAATATTCACTCACACGCGGTGTAATATTCACTCACACGTGGTATAATATTCACTCACACGCGGTATAATATTCACTCACACGTGGTGTAATATTCACTCACGCGTGGTATAATATTCACTCACACATGGTATAATATTCACTCACACGTGGTATAATATTCACTCACGCGTGGTATAATATTCACTCACACGTGGTATAATATTCACTCACACGTGGTGTAATATTCACTCACACGCGGTATAATATTCACTCACACGTGGTATAATATTCACTCAAACGTGGTGTAATATTCACTCACACGTGGTATAATATTCACTCACACCTGGTATAATATTCACTCACAGGTGATGTAATATTCACTGACACGTGGTATAATATTCCCTCACATTTGGTATAATATTCACTCACACGTGGTATAATATTTCACCCGCACGTGGTATAATATTCACTCAAACGTTGTGTAATATTCACTCACACGTGGAATAATATTCACTCACACGTGGTATAATATTCACTCACACGTGGTATAATATTCACTCACACGTGGTATAACATTCACTCACACGTGGTGTAATATTCACTCACACGTGGTATAATATTCACCCACACGTGGCATAATATTCACTCACACGTGGTATAATATTCACTCACACGTGGTATAATATTCACTCACACAGTGGTATAATATTCACTCACACGTGGTATAATATTCACTCACACGTGGTATAATATTCACTCACACGTGGTATAATATTCACTCACACGTGGTATAATATTCACTCACACGTGGTATAATATTCACCCACACGTGGTATAAAATTCACTCACAGGTGGTATAATATTCACTCACACGGGGTATAATATTCACACACACGTGCGTTAATATTCCCTCACATGTGGTTTAATATGCACTCACACGTGGTATAATATTCACTCACACGTGGTGTAATATTCACTCACACGCGGTATAATATTCATTCGCACGTGGTATAATATTCACTCACACGTGGTATGATATTCACTCACACGTGGTATAATATTCACTCACACGTTGTGTAATATTCACTCACACGTGGTATAAAATTCACTCACACGTGGTATAATATTCACTCACACATGTTATAATATTCACTCTCATTGGTACAATATTCACTCACACGTGGTATAATATTCACTCACACATGTTATAATATTCACTCACACGTGGTATAATATTCACCCACACGTGGTATAAAATTCACTCACAGGTGGTATAATATTCACTCACACGGGGTATAATATTCACTCACACGTGGTATAATATTCACTCACACGTGGTATAATATTCACTCACACGTGGTTAATATTCACTCACACGTGGTTTAATATTCACTCACACGTGGTATAATATTCACTCACACGTGGTGTAATATTCACTCACACGTGGTATAATATTCACTCACACGTGGTATAATATTCACTCACACGTGTGTAATATTCACTCACACGTGGTATAATATTCACTCACACGTGTATAATATTCACTCACACGTGGTATAATATTCACTCACACGTGGTATAATATTCACTCACACGTGGTGTAATATTCACTCACACGTGGTGTAATATTCACTCACACGTGGTATAATATTCACTCACACGTGGTGTAATATTCACTCACACGTGGTGTAATATTCACTCACACGTGGTATATATTCACTCACACGTGGTATAATATTCACTCACACGTGGTGTAATATTCACTCACACGTGGTGTAATATTCACTCACACGTGGTGTAATATTCACTCACACGTGGTGTAATATTCACTCACACGTGGTGTAATATTCACTCACACGTGGTATAATATTCACTCACACGTGGTTTAATATTCACTCACACGCGGTGTAATATTCACTCACACGTGGTATAATATTCACTCACACGTGGTATAATATTCACTCACACGTGGTGTAATATTCACTCACACGTGGTATAATATTCACTCACACGTGGTATAATATTCACTCACACGTGGTATAATATTCACTCACACGTGGTATAATATTCACTCACACGTGGTATAATATTCACTCACACGTGGTGTAATATTCACTCACACGCGGTATAATATTCACTCACACGTGGTATAATATTCACTCAAACGTGGTGTAATATTCACTCACACGTGGTATAATATTCACTCACACCTGGTATAATATTCACTCACAGGTGATGTAATATTCACTGACACGTGGTATAATATTCCCTCACACGTGGTATAATATTCACTCACACGTGGTATAATATTTCACCCGCACGTGGTATAATATTCACTCAAACGTTGTGTAATATTCACTCACACGTGGAATAATATTCACTCACACGTGGTATAATATTCACTCACACGTGGTATAATATTCACTCACACGTGGTATAACATTCACTCACACGTGGTGTAATATTCACTCACACGTGGTATAATATTCACCCACACGTGGCATAATATTCACTCACACGTGGTATAATATTCAATCACACGTGGTATAATATTCACCCACAAGTGGTATAAAATTCACTCACACGTGGTATAATATTCACCCACACGTGGTATAAAATTCACTCACACGTGGTATAATATTCACTCACACATGGTATAATATTCACTCACACGTGGTATAATATTCACCCACACGTGGTATAAAATTCACTCACAGGTGGTATAATATTCACTCACACGTGGTATAATATTCACACACACGTGCGTTAATATTCCCTCACATGTGGTTTAATATGCACTCACACGTGGTATAATATTCACTCACACGTGGTGTAATATTCACTCACACGTGGTATAATATTCACTCACACGTGGTATAATATTCACTCACACGTGGTATAATATTCACTCACACGTGGTATAATATTCACTCACACGTGTGTAATATTCACTCACACGTGGTGTAATATTCACTCACACGTGGTATAATATTCACTCACACGTGGTATAATATTCACTCACACGTGGTGTAATATTCACTCACACGTGGTATAATATTCACTCACACGTGGTGTAATATTCACTCACACGTGGTATAATATTCACTCACACGTGGTATAATATTCACTCAAACGTGGTGTAATATTCACTCACACGTGGTATAATATTCACTCACACCTGGTATAATATTCACTCACAGGTGATGTAATATTCACTGACACGTGGTATAATATTCACTCACACGTGGTATAATATTCACTCACACGTGGTATAATATTCACCCACACGTGGTATAATATTCACTCAAACGTTGTGTAATATTCACTCACACGTGGAATAATATTCACTCACACGTGGTATAATATTCACTCACACGTGGTATAATATTCACTCACACGTGGTATAACATTCACTCACACGTGGTGTAATATTCACTCACACGTGGTATAATATTCACTCACACGTGGCATAATATTCACTCACACGTGGTATAACATTCACTCACACGTGGTGTAATATTCACTCACACGTGGTGTAATATTCACTCACACGTGGTATAATATTCACTCACACGTGGTATAATATTCACTCACACGTGGTATAATATTCACTCACACGTGGTATAATATTCACTCACACGTGGTATAATATTCACACTCACGTGGTATAATATTCACTCACACGTGGTATAATATTCACTCACACGTAGTATAATATTCACTCACACGTGGTATAAAATTCACTCACACGTGGTATAATATTCACTCACACGTGGTATAATATTCACTCACACGTGGTATAATATTCACCCACAAGTGGTATAAAATTCACTCACACGTGGTATAATATTCACTCACACGTGGTATAAAATTCACTCACACGTGGTATAATATTCACTCACACATGGTATAATATTCACTCTCATTGGTACAATATTCACTCACACGTGGTATAATATTCACTCACACATGGTATAATATTCACTCACACGTGGTATAATATTCACCCACACGTGGTATAAAATTCACTCACACGTGGTATAATATTCACTCACACGGGGTATAATATTCACACTCACGTGGTATAATATTCACTCACACGTGGTATAATATTCACACACACGTGCGTTAATATTCCCTCACATGTGGTTTAATATGCACTCACACGTGGTATAATATTTTCTCACACGTGGTGTAATATTCACTCACACACGGTATAATATTCATTCGCACGTGCTATAATATTCACACACACGTAGTGTAATATTCACTCACACGTGGTATAATATTCACCCACATGTGGTATAATATTCACTCACACGTGGTATAATATTCACTCACACGTGGTATAATATTCACTCACACGTGGTGTAATATTCACTCACACGGTGTAATATTCACTCACACGTGGTATAATATTCACTCACACGTGGTATAATATTCACTCACACGTGGTGTAATATTCACTCACACGTGGTGTAATATTCACTCACACGTGGTATAATATTCACTCACACGTGGTATAATATTCACTCACACGTGGTGTAATATTCACTCACACGTGGTGTAATATTCACTCACACGTGGTATAATATTCACTCACACGTGGTATAATATTCACTCACACGTGGTGTAATATTCACTCACACGTGGTTTAATATTCACTCACACGTGGTGTAATATTCACTCACACGTGGTATAATATTCACTCACACGTGGTATAATATTCACTCACACGTGGTGTAATATTCACTCACACGTGGTGTAATATTCACTCACACGTGGTATAATATTCAATCACACGTGGTATAATATTCACTCACGCGTGGTATAATATTCACTCACACGTGGTATAATATTCACTCACACGTGGTGTAATATTCACTCACACGCGGTATAATATTCACTCACACGTGGTATAATATTCACTCAAACGTGGTGTAATATTCACTCACACGTGGTATAATATTCACTCACACCTGGTATAATATTCACTCACAGGTGATGTAATATTCACTGACACGTGGTATAATATTCCCTCACATTTGGTGTAATATTCACTCACACGTGGTATAATATTTCACCCGCACGTGGTATAATATTCACTCAAACGTTGTGTAATATTCACTCACACGTGGAATAATATTCACTCACACGTGGTATAATATTCACTCACACGTGGTATAATATTCACTCACACGTGGTATAACATTCACTCACACGTGGTGTAATATTCACTCACACGTGGTATAATATTCAGCCACACGTGGCATAATATTCACTCACACGTGGTATAACATTTACTCACACGTGGTGTAATATTAACTCACACATGGTGTAATATTCACTCACACGTGGTATAATATACACTCACACGTGGTATAATATTCACTCACACGTGGTATAATATTCACTCACACGTGGTATAATATTCACTCAGACGTGGTATAACATTCACTCACACGTGGTGTAATATTCACTCACACATGGTGTAATATTCACTCACACGTGGTATAATATTCACTCACACGTGGTATAATATTCACTCACACGTGGTATAATATTCACTCACACGTGGTATAATATTCACTCACACGTGGTATAATATTCACTCACACGTGGTATAATATTCACTCACACGGTGGTATAATATTCACTCACACGTGGTATAATATTCACTCACACGTGGTATAATATTCACTCACACGTGGTTAATATTCACTCACACGTGGTTTAATATTCACTCACACGTGGTATAATATTCACTCACACGTGGTGTAATATTCACTCACACGTGGTGTAATATTCACTCACACGTGGTATAATATTCACTCACACGTGGTATAATATTCACTCACACGTGGTATAATATTCACTCACACGTGGTATAATATTCACTCACACGTGGTATAATATTCACTCACACGTGGTATAATATTCACTCACACGTGGTATAATATTCACTCACACGTGGTATAATATTCACTCACACGTGGTGTAATATTCACTCACACGTGGTATAATATTCACTCACACGTGGTATAATATTCACTCAAACGTTGTGTAATATTCACTCACACTTCGTATAATATTCACTCACACCTGGTATAATATTCACTCAAACGTGGTGTAATATTCACTCACACGTGGTATAATATTCACTCACACCTGGTATAATATTCACTCACAGGTGATGTAATATTCACTGACACGTGGTATAATATTCCCTCACACGTGCTATAATATTCACTCACACGTGGTATAATATTCACCCACACGTGGTATAATTTTCACTCAAACGTTGTGTAATATTCACTCACACGTGGAATAATATTCACTCACACGTGGTATAATATTCACTCACACGTGGTTTAATATTCACTCACACGTGGTATAACATTCACTCACACGTGGTGTAATATTCACTCACACGTGGTATAATATTCACTCACACGTGGTATAATATTCACTCACACGTGGTATAATATTCACTCACACGCGGTATAATATTCACTCACACGTGGCATAATATTCACTCACACGTGGTATAATATTCACTCACACGTGGTGTAATATTCACTCACACATGGTGTAATATTCACTCACACGTGGTATAATATTCACTCACACGTGGTATAATATTCACTCACAGTGGTACAATATTCACTCACACGTGGTATAATATTCACTCACACGTGGTATAATATTCACTCACACGTGGTATAATATTCACTCGCACGTGGTATAATATTCACTCACACGTGGTATAATATTCACTCACACGTGGTATAATATTCACTCACACGTGGTATAATATTCACTCACACGTGGTATAATATTCAATCACACGTGGTATAATATTCACCCACAAGTGGTATAAAATTCACTCACACGTGGTATAATATTCACCCACACGTGGTATAAAATTCACTCACACGTGGTATAATATTCACTCACACATGGTATAATATTCACTCACACGTGGTATAATATTCACCCACACGTGGTATAAAATTCACTCACAGGTGGTATAATATTCACTCACACGTGGTATAATATTCACACACACGTGCGTTAATATTCCCTCACATGTGGTTTAATATGCACTCACACGTGGTATAATATTCACTCACACGTGGTGTAATATTCACTCACACGCGGTATAATATTCATTCGCACGTGGTATAATATTCACTCACACGTGGTGTAATATTCACTCACACGTGGTATAATATTCACCCACATGTTGTATAATATTCACACGCACGTGGTATAATATTCACTCACACGTGGTATAATATTCACTCACACGTGGTGTAATATTCACTCACACGCGGTGTAATATTCACTCACACGTGGTATAATATTCACTCACACGTGGTATAATATTCACTCACACGTGGTGTAATATTCATTCACATGCGGTGTAATATTCACTCACACGTGGTATGATATTCACTCACACGTGGTATAATATTCACTCACACGTGGTGTAATATTCACTCACACGTGGTGTAATATTCACTCACACGTGGTGTAATATTCACTCACACGTGGTATAATATTCACTCACACGTGGTGTAATATTCACTCACACGTGGTATAATATTCACTCACACGTGTGTAATATTCACTCACACGTGGTATAATATTCACTCACACGTGGTATAATATTCACTCACACGTGGTGTAATATTCACTCACACGTGGTATAATATTCACTCACACGTGGTATAATATTCACTCACACGTGATGTAATATTCACTCACACGTGGTATAATATTCACTCACACGTGGTATAATATTCACTCACACTGTGTGTAATATTCACTCACACGTGGTATAATATTCACTCACACGTGGTATAATATTCACTCACACGTGGTATAATATTCACTCACACGTGGTATAATATTCACTCACACGTTGTGTAATATTCACTCACACGTGGTATAATATTCACTCACACGTGGTATAATATTCACTCACACGTGGTTTAATATTCACTCACACGTGGTATAATATTCACTCACACGTGGTGTAATATTCACTCACACGTGGTATAATATTCACTCACACGTGGTATAATATTCACTCACACGTGGTATAATATTCACTCACACGTGGTATAATATTCACTCACACGTGGTATAATATTCACTCACACGTGGTATAATATTCACTCACACGTGGTGTAATATTCACTCACACGTGGTGTAATATTCACTCACACGTGGTATAATATTCACTCACACGTGGTATAATATTCACTCACACGTGGTATAATATTCACTCACACGTGGTATAATATTCACTCACACGTGGTATAATATTCACTCACACGTGGTATAATATTCACTCACACGTGGTATAATATTCACTCACACGTGGTATAATATTCACTCACACGTGGTATAAAATTCACTCACACGTGGTATAATATTCACTCACACGTGGTATAATATTCACTCACACGTGGTATAATATTCACTCACACGTGGTATAATATTCACTCACACGTGGTATAATATTCACTCACACGTGGTGTAATATTCACTCACACGTGGTGTAATATTCACTCACACGTGGTATAATATTCACTCACACGTGGTATAATATTCACTCACACGTGGTGTAATATTCACTCACACGTGGTGTAATATTCACTCACACGTGGTATAATATTCACTCACACGTGGTATAATATTCACTCACACGTGGTGTAATATTCACTCACACGTGGTGTAATATTCACTCACACGTGGTGTAATATTCACTCACACGTGGTATAATATTCACTCACACGTGGTATAATATTCACTCACACGTGGTATAATATTCACTCACACGTGGTATAATATTCACTCACACGTGGTATAATATTCACTCACACGTGGTATAATATTCACTCACACGTGGTGTAATATTCACTCACACGTGGTATAATATTCACTCACACGTGGTATAATATTCACTCACACGTGGTGTAATATTCACTCACACGTGGTATAATATTCACTCACACGTGGTATAATATTCACTCACACGTGGTATAATATTCACTCACACGTGGTATAATATTCACTCACACGTGGTATAATATTCACTCACACGTGGTGTAATATTCACTCACACGTGGTGTAATATTCACTCACACGTGGTATAATATTCACTCACACGTGGTGTAATATTCACTCACACGTGGTATAATATTCACTCACACGTGGTATAATATTCACTCACACGTGGTATAATATTCACTCACACGTGGTGTAATATTCACTCACACGTGGTATAATATTCACTCACACGTGGTATAATATTCACTCACACGTGGTATAATATTCACTCACACGTGGTATAATATTCACTCACACGTGGTGTAATATTCACTCACACGTGGTGTAATATTCACTCACACGTGGTATAATATTCACTCACACGTGGTATAATATTCACTCACACGTGGTGTAATATTCACTCACACGTGGTATAATATTCACTCACACGTGGTATAATATTCACTCACACGTGGTATAATATTCACTCACACGTGGTATAATATTCACTCACACGTGGTATAATATTCACTCACACGTGGTATAATATTCACTCACACGTGGTATAATATTCACTCACACGTGGTATAATATTCACTCACACGTGGTGTAATATTCACTCACACGTGGTATAATATTCACTCACACGTGGTATAATATTCACTCACACGTGGTATAATATTCACTCACACGTGGTATAATATTCACTCACACGTGGTATAATATTCACTCACACGTGGTATAATATTCACTCACACGTGGTATAATATTCACTCACACGTGGTGTAATATTCACTCACACGTGGTATAATATTCACTCACACGTGGTATAATATTCACTCACACTGTGTGTAATATTCACTCACACGTGGTATAATATTCACTCACACGTGGTATAATATTCACTCACACGTGGTATAATATTCACTCACACGTGGTATAATATTCACTCACACGTGGTATAATATTCACTCACACGTGGTGTAATATTCACTCACACGTGGTGTAATATTCACTCACACGTGGTATAATATTCACTCACACGTGGTATAATATTCACTCACACGTGGTATAATATTCACTCACACGTGGTATAATATTCACTCACACGTTGTGTAATATTCACTCACACGTGGTGTAATATTCACTCACACGTGGTATAATATTCACTCACACGTGGTGTAATATTCACTCACACGTGGTATAATATTCACTCACACGTGGTATAATATTCACTCACACGTGGTATAATATTCACTCACACGTGGTGTAATATTCACTCACACGTGGTATAATATTCACTCACACGTGGTATAATATTCACTCACACGTGGTATAATATTCACTCACACGTGGTATAATATTCACTCACACGTGGTATAATATTCACTCACACGTGGTATAATATTCACTCACACGTGGTATAATATTCACTCACACGTGGTGTAATATTCACTCACACGTGGTGTAATATTCACTCACACGTGGTATAATATTCACTCACACGTGGTATAATATTCACTCACACGTGGTGTAATATTCACTCACACGTGGTATAATATTCACTCACACGTGGTATAATATTCACTCACACGTGGTATAATATTCACTCACACTGTGTGTAATATTTACTCACACATGGAGTAATATTCACTCACACGTGGTGTAATATTCACTCACACGTGGTATAATATTCACTCACACGTGGTGTAATATTCACTCACACGTGGTATAATATTCACTCACACGTGGTATAATATTCACTCACACGTGGTATAATATTCACTCACACGTGGTATAATATTCACTCACACGTGGTGTAATATTCACTCACACGTGGTATAATATTCACTCACACGTGGTATAATATTCACTCACACTGTGTGTAATATTCACTCACACGTGGTATAATATTCACTCACACGTGGTATAATATTCACTCACACGTGGTATAATATTCACTCACACGTGGTATAATATTCACTCACACGTGGTATAATATTCACTCACACGTGGTGTAATATTCACTCACACGTGGTGTAATATTCACTCACACGTGGTATAATATTCACTCACACGTGGTGTAATATTCACTCACACGTGGTATAATATTCACTCACACGTGGTATAATATTCACTCACACGTGGTATAATATTCACTCACACGTGGTGTAATATTCACTCACACGTGGTATAATATTCACTCACACGTGGTATAATATTCACTCACACGTGGTATAATATTCACTCACACGTGGTATAATATTCACTCACACGTGGTGTAATATTCACTCACACGTGGTGTAATATTCACTCACACGTGGTATAATATTCACTCACACGTGGTATAATATTCACTCACACGTGGTGTAATATTCACTCACACGTGGTATAATATTCACTCACACGTGGTATAATATTCACTCACACTGTGAGTAATATTCACTCACACGTGGTATAATATTCACTCACACGTGGTATAATATTCACTCACACGTGGTATAATATTCACTCACACGTGGTATAATATTCACTCACACGTGGTATAATATTCACTCACACGTGGTGTAATATTCACTCACACGTGGTGTAATATTCACTCACACGTGGTATAATATTCACTCACACGTGGTGTAATATTCACTCACACGTGGTATAATATTCACTCACACGTGGTGTAATATTCACTCACACGTGGTATAATATTCACTCACACGTGGTATAATATTCACTCACACGTGGTGTAATATTCACTCACACGTGGTATAATATTCACTCACACGTGGTATAATATTCACTCACACGGTGATGTAATATTCACTCACACGTGGTATAATATTCACTCACACGTGGTATAATATTCACTCACACGTGGTATAATATTCACTCACACGTGGTATAATATTCACTCACACGTGGTATAATATTCACTCACACGTGGTATAATATTCACTCACACGTGGTGTAATATTCACTCACACGTGGTATAATATTCACTCACACGTGGTATAATATTCACTCACACGTGGTATAATATTCACTCACACGTGGTATAATATTCACTCACACGTGGTATAATATTCACTCACACGTGGTGTAATATTCACTCACACGTGGTTTAATATTCACTCACACGTGGTATAATATTCACTCACACGTGGTATAATATTCACTCACACGTGGTATAATATTCACTCACACGTGGTATAATATTCACTCACACGTGGTGTAATATTCACTCACACGTGGTGTAATATTCACTCACACGTGGTATAATATTCACTCACACGTGGTATAATATTCACTCACACGTGGTATAATATTCACTCACACGTGGTATAATATTCACTCACACGTGGTATAATATTCACTCACACGTGGTATAATATTCACTCACACGTGGTATAATATTCACTCACACGTGGTATAATATTCACTCACACGTGGTATAATATTCACTCACACGTGGTATAATATTCACTCACACGTGGTATAATATTCACTCACACGTGGTATAATATTCACTCACACGTGGTATAATATTCACTCACACGTGGTGTAATATTCACTCACACGTGGTATAATATTCACTCACACGTGGTATAATATTCACTCACACGTGGTATAATATTCACTCACACGTGGTGTAATATTCACTCACACGTGGTATAATATTCACTCACACGTGGTATAATATTCACTCACACGTGGTATAATATTCACTCACACGTGGTATAATATTCACTCACACGTGGTATAATATTCACTCACACGTGGTATAATATTCACTCACACGTGGTATAATATTCACTCACACGTGGTATAATATTCACTCACACGTGGTATAATATTCACTCACACGTGGTATAATATTCACTCACACGTGGTGTAATATTCACTCACACGCGGTGTAATATTCACTCACACGTGGTATAATATTCACTCACACGTGGTATAATATTCACTCACACGTGGTGTAATATTCAATCACATGCGGTGTAATATTCACTCACACGTGGTATAATATTCACTCACACGTGGTATAATATTCACTCACACGTGGTGTAATATTCACTCACACGTGGTGTAATATTCACTCACACGTGGTGTAATATTCACTCACACGTGGTATAATATTCACTCACACGTGGTGTAATATTCACTCACACGTGGTATAATATTCACTCACACGTGGTGTAATATTCACTCACACTTG